>JAJEJO010004553.1:639214-730511 GCA_020662805.1 Glaucomys volans
AAAAAAAAAAAAAAAAAAAAAAAAAAGATGCACTCACTAGGAATCAGGTAAATGCAAATTCAGTGACTATAGAATCACTTGAATTTAAAAGCCTGCCAATATCAGGTGTCAATGAGGATGTGAAGACGTGGAAACTCACACTGCTTTGACGTACAGCACAACCACTACAGAAAACAGTTCAACAGTTTCTTTTTTCTTTTCTTTTCTTTCCTTTTTTTTTGGGCCAGATATTGAACCCAGGAGTGCTCAACCACTGAGCCACATCTCTAGCACTTTTAAAATATTTTTATCTAGAGACAAGTTCTCACTAAGTTGCTTAGGGCCTCGCTAAATTGCTAAGGCTGCTTTGAACATGCAATCCTCCTGCTTCAGCCTCCCAAGTCACTGGGATTTCAGGCGTGCACCACCTCACCTGGCTAGTTTGACAGTTTCTTATGAAATTAAACATTTGCTTACTCCACATTCTTGCAGTTCCTCTCAGGTATCTCCCCAAGAAAAACGGAACATGGACACACAGAAGTTTTGTTGTGATTGTTCATAGAAACTTTATTCATCGCAACCTCAATCTGTAAAAAATCCAAATGAAAGGATCAACAGATTCGTTGTGTATCTTTGTATTAGAACATTATTCAGCAATAAGGAGAAACAAAATATTGATACAGTCAACAAATTTGGGTGCATTTCAAAATCATTATGTCAGCAAAAGAAGCCACTTACAAAAAGTGTACATAGGTCAATGATTCCGCATGAATTCTAGCAAAAGCAAAAGCAATCTTCATATTGCAATGATCATCACACACACACACACACACACACACACATCATTCAAACTTATGGATCTCTACACTTAAAGGGGTACATTTAATAACATATACATTACACTTCCCATAAATTCAATTTGAAATTTAAAAATGGAGTCTTCTTTTTAAAAAGATAATTTCTGATTTAAAAGATTTTGAAAGTTAACATGCCCGACCACAATTAGACCATCTCCTGAATGCGCTGTGAGTGACTTTTGCATCTTTGCTTGCATTTTGCCTTGTTCTTCCTGTCTGGAATGCTCTCCTCCCTTCTCTGCGAGTCCTATCTCTTCTGTGCACCTTTCCTCTGCTGCCCCATGTGCTACTGTGCTCCTATTTCTCCTAGTGTGTGTGTGCTCAGGGCACCTGAAGACAATAGGCACCGTCATTCATTTCTCCATAAATATTTGTGGAGCCCTACTGTGGGCCTGCCACGTGGCATAAGAATCTCCTGCAGTGGAAGAACTCAAAGTCTATAGAAAGACACAGGATGGAAGGAAGCCCTCTGGGTTCAAGTTGGCTTGCACAGGCCAGGGCACGTGGAGATTCTGTGGAGAGTAAGAACTGTGCCTGGACTTCAGTGACAGCTTGATCCAGGCTCTGATCATGGCTCAGCTCTAGGTTGCTGCATCTGCCTGTAGGAGCCACATTCCACTTCTCATTCACTAGCATCTCCATGTTTTTGTCTCCTTTCTGCAGCCTCGAAAGATAGACTGTAAGTGAGATTGGGGTGGGAGCATGGAAGATGAGCTCCTGCTTGTTCTTTCCCCCTCTTCCTGTGCTACTCACTTCTCTCTCTCCCACTTTTCTTTCCCCTAAATTGATAAAAATGTGAAAAGCACGAATTCTGCGAGGAGCCAGCAGGTTCCTTTGGGCTCCCGCTGGGAAATAAAGAGTCCTCATCTGCTTTCATAAGAATCAGGAAGAAGCTAATGGAAGAGTCCCTTTGGACATGAGTGCTAAAGGCACATGTGGTTTTCTCGTTGATTTCAGACTTATAGATGTCTTTTGGGGGACAGAGAAGCATCCCCTATCCCCGAAGTCCTCCAGACATCAGAGGCTGCAGGAACTCATAGCCGTGGCTCAGAAATTTAGCTTTTGGTTCTCGCAGTGAGCCTAGGATCACAGGACCCAACATCCAGTGCTGAGTAGGAGGAAAATGAAGACTAGGGGCATCTGGAAGAGGAAGTGGGGAAATAAACATGTCCACTTTTAAAGAGATATGATCTAAAGGTAGGCGGAGAGGACACTGCATGCTGAGGCACATGTAAGTGGTTGGAAATCATTGCTGAGGGGTCTTGTTCCAGTCCTGTACCCTGCTGGAGTGGGAAGGGCCGTGGTCAAGAGAGAACTGCCCATGAAGGCCCAGGCAGCATTGTCAGGCTAGATTCATGTGGCTGCCTGTCCCCCACAAATGGTCCCCTCTGCTTTCTTCTTCATTACCTTCTAGGTAGAAAGCTGGCTTTTCTGAAAAGTAGTTTGAAAGGTTAAAGACATTTATGGAATACCTAGATGTCCCAGGCACTGACCACGAATTGTACCCAGGGATCTCTTTTAGTTTCTCTGGCATCCCATAAGATAGACACTATTTCCCTATGAGATTCAGAGATGTCATTTACCCAGGAAACATAGCTATAATTAATTCAGGTCAGGTTTTGATCCTGGGAATGTTAAAATTGAGACCCAGACTCCATCATACCATGTAGTCTGGAATTGTGGCATCATTATTGAAGAACAGACACTGGGGTGTTGTCACATGCTGAGAGACAAAGAGCAGACAGAAGGAAGGCGGAGTCAGAGGCTGGGCCTCTTCTCTTGGGGAGCCATTGTACGCAGTCAGCAGACTGGCAAGAAGAGCCTGTGAGCCACAGATTTTCTACCAGTATGATCAAACATCAATGCTTGGGCAGAAAATAGGCTCTCTTTTAAGTTCATTATCTTCAGAAAACTGCTCAGCCTCCAGTCAGTCTTCCGTCCAGCCTCCTAACTGCTTTCCTCTTAGCTTATTTGGGTTGGCTTGTCTGCCTGTCGACTCTCACCTTCGACCAGAAACAGGGAATCCAAGGCTGGAGTCAGACAGATGTAGGTTTCAAACCAATGCTATGTGACGTTTGGCAAGTGGTTCTGCTGCTAAGTTCTGAGGATTGCATCATGTCATGTTCCATGTGATGTTACGTTACATTACGTTGTGTTGTGGTTCAATCTTATTCACAGTGCTGTTACGAAGATTGGTGGAATAATGCGTTGCTAGATTTCTAGCTGGTTTCCTACCATATTGCAAACACCAATCATGACACATATACCATCAGATAACGTCCTCAAACTCAGAGACTTCTGCCCCTCACGTCTCCCATAATCCTGTTCTTTCCGACAGTCTGTTTGGAAGTCCTAGCAGGGGAGCACAGCCACTTGTTCACCCTTGACCTAAGAACAGGGGACACCATCAGAAAGGTCCTCCTCTTTGACCAAGCTCGCAGCTTCCAAAAGGATACACAGGAAGTGGTGAGGGAGGAAGGGAGCACCTGCCTTGCTAACCAGATCAGCCCTGGGTGACGGACGGCATAGCCAGATCACTGTCAGATCCCTCTTCTTTTCAAAATGTCACTTATGGAGCCCTTTCCCCCCAGAATTCTTCTCAAGAGGAATCCTGTCCAAAAAATCATTAAAGCAATGTTTTTTGTTTTTGTTTTTGTTTTTATCACTCATCCAAATTTTCTTCCAGCAAACTCATGAGTACATGATACTAGCTACATTGATCTTTCTCCCCCAGCTCCTACCTCAGGAGGCAGAAGAGTGCTGAGCTTTTATTTCCCTTCAGCGTTGTTACTATGGGCAAATGGATTTCACTTTTTTGCACCTTAGTATCCTCAGCTACAAAATGGAAATAATAGGCCCTTTCCCGCCCACTCCGTAGGGTTATCAGAAGAGCTCAACAAGATTTGTTGTGTAAAATATTTAGAAAATCTCAGAATGCTCTGTGAATATAAGGCATTGTTATTCAAATATTGATCTTCTTAAGAGCTTTAAGTTTTAGCTCTGTGACCATTTAACTTTGATGTGGAGTAAGCAACCACAGGTCTCAGTGGCATACGACAATAAACATTTGTTTCTCACACATTTGTGGGGTTGAGTGAGTCAGCTGGGCGTGCTTCCACCTCTGAGGGGTGGCTAGAGTCTGGCTGACCATGCTGGGCCTGCTGGCTCAAGATGGTTTGGCATTTCTTGAACCCCTCCCAGGATTAGTGGAGTAGACCAAGCATGTCTTTTTTTTTTTTTCCAGAATTATGGTGGAAGCTTAAGACAGCAGCCAGGCACGCACGGTTCTTGAAGCCTAAGCTTGGATTGGCACGCCATCATTTCTATTGGTCAACGAAGTCACATGGTGGATATCAGGGGTAGGGGTTAAGCATCAGTCTTGTGAGAAGACTTTTCCAAGCTTCAGTGAGGATACAGGAAGGTGTGACCTTTGGGGCCATCAGTGTACCCTGCCAATCTGTTTCCTACATAGCTCTAGGACAGGGTTCTCTGAACACCTAGTAGAGGTTCAAAGGTTTTGGAAAGAAGGATGCTGTGCTCCTGCAGAGAGACACAATCTGTCACCTCTCTCATGTCAATTGGTTCTAGCTAGGACCCAATGACAAAATTCCTTCCTTCAGTAAAGGCTCAGGAAGTAAAGGGTATGAAGTGAGCTGTGTCAGATTTGGTCTGCTTTCAGTCCTACACATTGACTTTCCAACCAAGCCTGGATACATTCTTTTTGCCTTAAGGTAACTTTACAATAGTGGGAAAATGCTAATTTTCCTTCTTTCCTTCTCAGGATTCCGTAGGTAGTTCCTCTGAGTTCCTGAGGAGCTAGAAGAGAAATACATGCATCATAGGACTATGGGACTCATCTTTCACCTGTCTCCACTCTCAAGCCACATTCATCCCCCACAATGTTTTCTTTAGGGTCAATTATGTTCCTTAGGATACCAGAACCCCATAAACAGAAGATTCCAGCCACTGTGGGTTCCCAGCAATGAGATTTTGCCTGGCAGGTTTATTTGTAAATGACCTCAAAGAACTGAGTGAAATATTTCAGGGCCAGAAATTCTGGATTAGAAAATTTCAAACAAGAACAGTCTCTTCAAAGGAAGACGAGGATGAGAGATTATGAAAACACGAAGGCAAGAGAGTGAGTGAGAGAGACTCATTAACGGGCCAACATCCAGGGCTTCAGATGTTCCTGCAAAACGAATCTCCCTAATTATAACTGAGCCTAAGTTACACAGTAAGTGAGAAAGAAAATGGTCTGAAGCGTCTTTGATTGGGTTTACATGAATTCATTAAAAATTGTCGTCAGGGAGATTTGAGGAGTGGGGAGCCTGTCCATAAGTATACAGCACACACACACAATTGCACATACGCACACATACACGTGAGCAAAGGGCTCAGTATTGGTGTTGTCCAAGGTTTTTCTTTTTATCCCTGGAAATTAAATCCAGGATCTGGAGTCATTCCATTTAAGCTACATTCTTGTTTGCCTTTTAAATTAAAAAGAGAGTGGAAGAAAAATAACAGAGCTGCAAGTCTGGGAACTCAGAAACTTGTTGTGAGTTCACTAGACTTGAGAAAATCAACCTCTGTAGGGTTGCACTGAGACTTTTAAGGGTGGAGAAACAACTTCGGTAATTTTATCTTCAGCTTCGCATAAGACATTCTACATCTGGTAGTCAAGTGGTTTCCTGTTCTTTATTTCCCAGAATCACTACTCTTTTATCAATAAATATTTAGTGAACACATTCTGTGTGCTAGACAGTGTGCTAAGTGCTGGTATACAGTGATCAGAGGTGAACAAAATGGATGTGATCTTTGACCTCTGAGAAGTTATAGCTTAGTGATGGGGGCACAATGTACTAGTGTATCTTCGCCCCTACTTTCTCACTAGAATTTATTATTATTTGTTTTCTTGATAATTGCCATTCTGACTGGAGTAAAATAAAACCTTTGTATATTGTATATTTTTGATTTATATTTCCCTGATTGCTAGAGATGTTGAATAGTTCTTCATATATTTGTTGGCCATTTGTGCTGTTTTTGTTTGTTTGTTTGTTTTTTTGAGAAATGTCTGTTTAGTTCTTTTGTCCATTTTTGGTTTGAATTATTTATTAATTTGTTTGTTTTGGGTGTTAAGCTTTTTGAGTTCTTTATGTATTTTGCATATTGATCCTCTGTCAGAGAACTAGCAGGCAAAGATTTTCTCCCATTCTGTAGGCTCTCTTTTCATGCTCTTAATCATTTCCTTTGCTGTGCAAAAACTTGTTAATTTGTGGACATCCCACTTATTTATTCTTGGTATTATTTTTTGAGGTTTAGGGATCTTGTTAAGGAATTTGGTGCCTGTCCCAACATGATGGAAGTTTGAGCCCATGTTTTCTTCTAACGGTTGCAAAGTTTCTAGTCTATTTCCTAAGTCTTTGATCCACTTTGATATGACTTTTGTGCAGGGATCTAGTTTTGTGTAAGGATCTAGTTTCATTCTCCTACATTTAGATATCCAAATTTCCCAGCACCATTTGTTAAAAATCCTATCTTTTCTCCAAGATATGTTTTTGGCACCTTTGTCAAATATCAGATGACTCTAAATATGTGGGTTTATTTCTGTGCCTTCTATTCTACTTCATTGGTCTTCATGTCTTTTTTAATGCCAAGACCATGGTGTTTTTATTGCTGTAGTTCTGAAGTGTAATTCGAGATCAGGTATTGCGATGCCTCCTGCATTGCTTTTCTTGCTCCAGATTGCTTTTACTCTCCTGTATTCCTTATTCTTCCAAATAAATCTTAGGACTATTTTTCATAGTTCTATGAAGAATGTTATTGGTATTTTCAAGTGGATTGAACTGAATCTGTACAGTACTTTTAGTAACATGGCCATATTGATAATATTTATTCTGCCTGTCCAAGAACATGGGAGGTCTTTCCTTCTTCTAAGGTTTTCTTCCATTTTTTTCTTCGAATATCCTAAAATGTATAAACAATATTCCAATGTATTTCTCATGTAAGAAAAATGAAAATTAAATCTAAATTGAAATATGATTTCTCACCTATCAGAATGGGAAAATAATTTAAAATGCTTAACAGTCTGTTGACAAAGCTGTGAGACATAGTCTCATTGCTAAAGGCATTTCTTCTGTTATATCCCAGCCCTCAATTTGTAAATAATCTAATCAGGAGGAAGTAAAAGACAAAACCAATTGAAGGGAAAGTTACCTAAGTAATTGACTGATGCTTTTCAAAAAGACAAGGTCATAAAAGTCAAAGATAAGATTTAGGAAATGATCTTCTTATAGTGTAAGTCCAACCTAAGTCTAAAGGCCCAAGAATGAGGAATGCGGATGTCTGAGGGCATGAGAAGACACATGTCCCAGCCTAGGCAGAGAGCAAGGCCACCCTTTCTCCACCATTTTGCTCTACGAAAGCCCTTGAGCCCTGATACCCACCTGCATGGGAGAAGGCAGTGTGCTTTATTCAATCTACTGATTCAAATGCTAATATCTTCCAGAAACATCCCCAGACAGACACACCCAGCTTTCTAGGCATCCTTTCCTCCAGTCAAGTTGACATATAAAATTAAGCCTCACAGAGCCAGAACAAATAATGAGTTGGAAATAATTAAGTCATTGTGCAAGGAATTAAATAGACTCAGACTTAGTCTGGAAGGTGGGAGGGGTGTGAAATGCATGCAGTCATCAGGAGGCTAGAGGTAGTGGAAAGAACTAGATATCCTCGACTCTGTTATGGTAATGATAATATTGCCAATTGTGAAACGAACTCTGGTGGGATAAACCTGCATTGATCAATGACAGACTTATGCACTTAGTGGAAATTAGACTTGAGAGACACTAGTTGAACTGAGCAGAGCTCCGCAGTTCCCGATTGTTTACAGAATGCCCTCTGTGTGTGGGTATTGTTGATTCAAAATGTTGGAGGTCTATAGAAGTTAAGTGGCTAAACATTAACAGATGAGGAAACTGACGCCCACAGAGAATGGACTGGCCCCATGTTACATAGTTTGTGGTGCAGCAAAGAGAAACACCTGCTTGGATGGTGAGGTTTATCTGATGGGTACACAGTCCCCATTTTGATCACCCAGAATTGAAGAAAAAAATGCAATACAAGAGACAGAAATTGGAAAACTTGAGTTGCCGCTACAGATGCCAAACCTTCATAGAAGCAGTTTACTGCCAGGTTGCTATGTTGGCATGGGCTGAAAGAAACTGAGGAAAAAGCAGACCATCATTACATACATCTCAAGATCAAAACACAATCACTTCGCTGATTTTAAGAGTTTACTACCAATGTTAGGTGTTGTCCATGTTGGTCTGCATATTTGCAGAGCCTGCATCACTATATCTATGTAATGATTAATTGTTCTATTATTCTTTCACTCATCTTTGGTGAGTATTGTTGTCATTTTTTTGCTAGCGGGGTTTCCTCCACAGTTGTTCCACTCGCCCATCACACTTTCCTTTTTGCCCCTACCCATCCTCAGTTAATTTCGTGCACAGGCCCCCTGTGGTTGTGTTTTGTCTGAGTGAGCATGGGTACCCTACAAGTAGTGGATGTGAAAACTTCCTGCTCAAGTGGTGTACTCCATGGTATCCCTGGCTCAGTCCTGCACAGCCTCTCCTGAAGTCTGTGCTCCCTGTTACTCACCTCCCTAACTTACCCCAACCAGAAGAATCCAGCTCCAAGAACAACTTCCGCACAAGCTCTCTATGCACCCAAAGTACTTGCTTCCATTCTGGGGTTGCAAGTTATGATGAGAAACCCTCAGGTTTGGAGTCGTATCAGAGTGCCATTCTGGCTCTGTTCTTCATTACTTGTTAGGGTTGTGGGCAATCTTAGGTGGGAGAACACAGGAGGGGTCCTAACACAGGGAGGTGAGCCAGACAGCCCCTTGTTGATCCTGTCCCTTTTGGCTTAAAGTGCCATGGATCTTAATTTAGACTATTTATTCTCCTACATGTGGGACACACACACACACTCATTTGCACACTCATACCCACACACTCCCCATATGAGTAGACATGGAGTGCTTAGAATATTCAGGGCTCTGTGAGGACAACTTCCTGGAAGAAGAATAAGGGGAGATGTGTTTAGAAGCAGGCAGTAGTTTGATTGACCTGGCTGTTGTGACCTAAGTAAGAATGCTTTCCTGAACCTTCCATTTGCCCCCAACTCAGATTAACTGCTCGGTTAGCAACATGTCTCCTATTAATGTGACAGATTTTTTTTGCAGGGGGGGCAGTTTTATGTAAGCTATGAAGTCTCTTCCCAAGAAAAACTGACAATGCAATTCTAAAATAACTTTAGGACTTCACAGATCCTCAAAGGCCATGTATGATTGCTGTTGGAACTGCAAATTGGTGCAGCTACTCTGGAAAGAAGTATGGCGATTCCTCAGAAAACTTGGAATGGAACCACCATTTGACCCAGTTATCCCACTCCTTGGTTTATGCCCAAAGGACTTAAAATCAGCACACTATAGTAAAGCAGCCGCATCAATGTTTCTAGCAACTCAATTCACAATAGCTAGATTGTGGAACCAACCTAGATGCCTTTCAATAGATGAATGGACAAAGAAACTGTGGTACATATACACAATGGAATATTATGCAGCGATAAAGAAGAATAAAATTATGGCATTTGCAGGTAAATGGATAGAGTTGGAGAATATTATGCTAAGTGAAATAAGCCAAACCCAAAAAACCAATCCACTCTGATAAGTGGATGATGACAAATAATTGGGGCGGGGTGGAGGGAGTAAGAAAGGAATGGAGGAAATTTGGATGGTATAGAGGAAAATAAGGGGAGGGGAGGGGGCAGGAGGAAAGGAAGATAGTTGAGTGAGACAAATATCCTCACTCTATGTACGTGAATGATTGCATGAAAGGTGTGAATCTACATTGTGAATCTATAACCATGGAAATGAAAAGTTTTACTCCATTTGTGTACAATGAATCAAAATGCAGTCTGTAAAAATAAAAATAAATAAAATTTTTTTTAAAAAGACTTGTGTTTTAAGTAGAGAAAATATCCACAGCCTCCATAATAGTAGGCATCTCCAGATGTTGAAAGTCTGGCCTCCTTTGGTAACGCATAGCATTTAGTCTTACACAGCACAGAGCCCCCAAGTCTGAGCACGTGCCCATATGTTGCTTCCTTCCATTTGAGTTTTCCTACCTGGATTTTGGACTCCATGTATTAGAAAGGTACCTTTTCTAAAGTCATGTGCTCACTCCCAAACTTTCTAGGGTTGGGACTTCAAGGGTGAACTATTAGAGTAGAATGAAAGAAACGAGAGAAGAGCACGCTCTCATTAAAGATCTTGTTAAAACTTTTACCAGGAAGGGGGTTTTTGTCCTTCATTATCAAAGAAGTCTGGATTTGCATTTCTAAGACTGGCTGTTTCGAGCAGCAGCCACCCCCTTGTTGATCTTCCCTGGTCTCTCTTCTCCTAAGTGATTTTTTAAGGGTAGCACAAAATAAGCCAGCCATTTGGAGGAACTAAAGCAAGAACTGTATCACCAGCATTAAAGTATCTCCAGGGTAGTTTAGTAACATCCAACCCTTCCCTCAACAAGCTCACAGGATCACTAGGGCATAAGCCCCATGAGGTCAAGGCCATGTCTGCTTCCACAGTCCATGCAACAGCAAGCCATTGCGTGGCACATGGTGTCTACCCAGTGCCATGTTTCTGAGCAGATAAATGTGTGGGTAGAGGAACAGGAGACATTTATCAACTAGATTAACTTTGGAGGGACATAGTTAAGTCATTTATCTCCACCTGCCAATCCAACACATGTTTATGAAAGGCTAGAGGTTATTGAGATGAAGCAGATTTTGACCACACCCTCATAAGTTCACAATCTACTAGGGGGTAAGAGACACAAATAAATATAATACCAGAGGGAAAATGAGAAGGAGAGAGAAATATCAGCACTAATAATTCCACCATTGTTAAAAAAGATTCAATTACAGGGAACTTTCACTACTAATGAAAGTTACCCATTTGTGTACAATTAATCAAAATGCAGTCTGTAAAAATTAAAAGAAAATCATGTATTGAGTGCTTACTGCATACCCAACACATTTCATTATACTATGGTGCCATTTTATAACAAGGAAATTGGGGTTCAGCGAGGTGAAGGAATTTGCTCCAAGTCTAATAAATAGCAGAACAAAGACTCCTGAATTTTGACCCAGTCCACATATAAACAGATTTATTGCTAGAATAATCTTGATAGTACACAGAAATGTGCATCTCCTTACTTTCCATTTAGAGCTATTTCCACTCTCCCAAGCCACAAAGACTAAGTCTGTCTTTGCTGAAAGAACCAATTAATGAGTTAAATTGCATCAAGTTTAGGAGTCAGCAATTCCCTGTTGCAGTTATAGTTTAGACTGCTACCATTTTCGTCACAATTGTTGGTCCCCACTGAACTTTCTCTCTAGCTCATGGCTTTTTCTTCCTGATTTGCCCCCCACCTGGCAGCAACCTGGTAATGTCTGCTTTTAGACTCACTTACCCAGAGTGCATCAAATGCCTTTGGGTTGGTGGCCCTTTTCTCTTTGGTCCCCCTCTCCATTTATCTGGTTGTCTCTTTGTTCCCTTAACAAATAGTCATTATGAACTGCAAGCCCGCTGGATAGCAAACCTCAGGGCTGGGAATGGGTCCAAAAAAAGAGGAAGATGTTCCTTCTTCCAAGGAGATTATAGTCTACTTTGGAGATGAGACATGCAAACATTTATAATACAACACAAAATTGTTAATGAGGAAAGTGTCCTGTGCCACAGAAGAGCATCCCTTAGGTCTGTCCCTGAGATGCCAGGCAAGTCTTCAAAGGGAGGGTACTGGGGCTGAGGACTGATGGAGGACTCGAGGCTGGCTAGGAGACAGTGGACATAGGACTTTCTAGTGAGAGGAAGATGCCCAGGGTGCAGGTGGCATGGGATGGAGCAAGTCCAAACCCCAGAGGCTTCGGGTCATGGGAGAAAAGAGGGTGCTGAGAGAGCCTGGGGCACACACAGGGGCTGTCCTGCAGCAGGCTGTCTGAGATCCTGGTGGCTTTTACCCCAGAAAGGCCATAGAGCCACTGACAGATTTTAAGCAGCTTATGGTTAGGATTGGCCTCATGCTTGGAAAAGCTCTCTTTTGGGGGAATGGAATAAAGGAGGTGAGAGTGAAGGCCTGGAGGAGTTTGGAGGCTGTTGGATTCCAGTAAAGAGAAATGAAAAGTCTAGAGTAGGCAGAAAAATAAGAACATGGAGAAGAAGAAACAATTCGAGAGACATTTTAGAGGTAGATGAGATGAGATTTGGTTACTGGTCCTTTGTGGGGAGTTAAGAAGGGAGTTCTGGACACCACTAGATTGTCCTTTTGGACAATTACAAATCTCCTGGTCATAACAATAGGAGGGGAAGCGGTTTGGAGGTGGTAGGGAGGCACAGCGAGTCTGGTGTTTGACACGAGTGTGATCTCACTTCATCGCACGTTGAGCTTCAGGAGACCACTGGGCCAGGAGGAGTGTGGGAGTGGTCTGGGTGGGAGGAGATGGCCCTCCTCCTTCCTCACTTCCCTCCCTTTCTCCTCTTCTTCCCTTCCTCTTTCTTCTCTGTTTCCTTTTTCTGTTTTCTTTTGAGAATTAAATTTAAGAATTTTTATATTCAGAGGGAAGAAGTAGAAAATAGAGGCTCAAGAGAAGGAAGGGAGGGGGCCTGGGGATGTGGCTCAGTGGTAGAGCGCTTGCCTCACAGGTGTGAGGTGCTGGGTTCGATCCTCAGCACCACATAAAAATAACTAAATAAAATAAAGGTTTGGTGTCCATTTACAACTAAAATTTTATTTTATTTTATTTTATTTTAAAAAGAGAGGAAAGGGAAGAAAAACGCTCTAGTGTGTGATCCGCCAGGAAGAGAGGCCTAATACTGGGGGCACCGGGGGCAGGGATGCCTCTCTGCTCTTGCTCCTACCTTTCTCTCTTCAGAGTTGATTCTCCTTTTCTTTCACTTTATTTCTTCTATCACGTTTCTGCACAAGACACTGTACCAATAAGGACTGGTGTGCGTGTGTGTCCACCTCTGCCTTGGTAGGTGTGTACATAACTGTTGGTGCAAGCCCACGTGCACCCATCCTGAAGACCTTCCGAGTTTCTTTCGGATCACATTGGTCCCATTTCCAGACTGTGAGCTTTACAGAGGGGCTTATAGGAAGCATTCTGATCTCAGAAGGAAAGACTCCCACCTCTTGACCAATGATGTCTGCTCAGAGCAGGGGACACTGTCCCTTCCCTGCCATGAAACAAGAGGATACATTTGGTTAGGTGTGACATGGGCTTCCTGCCGTCCTAAGGAGACATAATGAGCGGGAGTGGGGGTTGAAGCAGGTACTGTTAGATGGAGAAGATCCAGGGCTCCCTGGCCAGGGTGCTGTGGGCCCGCTGTCCTAGCAGGTAACAACGAAGCACAGCAGGCTGGGTCTCTGACCCAGTTTCCACTTGGCCGGCCTGCTGGAAACAGCTCATCACTGGGCCACTCGGTTCTTTCCAAAGGACCGTAATGCACAGCGGTTTGGGGTAGGTGGGGGTGGGGGCTGGTTGGGCAAGAAAATCAGAAGCAAAATGTAGGTTCTAGGGCCCAACAGATCCAGTACCAAAGAAGCCCCGTCTTGAAGCCTGGGAAAGCTCAACTCCAAGGGAAGAAGAAACTGGAAATTTACAAGATAGAAGCACTGAGTGAACTGGAGCCCTCCTCAGCCACCCCTGGGATAGACACAGCATCTGCTACAGAAGGAGCTGGAAAGGAGTCTGATCCTGCCCTGACTGTGGAGAGACACAGCAGGCAAGCTCTGGGTGCTACGGTGGTCTGAGTGGGTATTACATCCTAGCCCCTTTTCAGGGTCTTATTGCAGCTGGTCCTCAAGAAGTCTGATCTCTGCCCTTCCATTTCCAAAGCCTCTTCCTCAGGCACTCGGGTTTCAGGGTCCAGGGAGTCTGAGTCTTACGAGGGCCTGAGACGACATCCCTCAGTTAACTCCCCTCAGACCCAAGAGACGTTGGAGAGGCAACATCCACACAGAAGATGTGTTCTCACTAGGCCACCCGAGTCAGGTTTTCCCACCTAAATTTCTACAGAGTGTCTACAAAGCCTGGAAAGGTTGGCAATGCTATTTTATTTTATTTTTACAGATTTAAAATGTCCTTGGCAACATAATGTGTATTTGCCTATATTCTTAGGGTTTATGGCTGAGTGAGGATGTTCAGTGAGATTCCTGCTCTTGGGGGGTAGATTATTTTGTCTGCTATTTATCTTTTCATTCACTCCACCAAACAATTTGTCTGAAACCATCTTATGTGTGAGGGACCACAGAGGACACAGATGTGCATGAGATAAACTGCCCTCAGGCAGTTGACAGTGCACCACAGGGAATGACGCTCACTCTCCCATAAATGGAGCAAGGTGGAACACGGATGTCTCTGGGCTCATCACAAAGTGTGGTCAATGTTCGGGTTAGGGATATTTTACTTTATCCGTGGCAAGCAAACAACTCCAACTTAAACAAAGAGGGAATAATTTATTAAAAGCGAAAGAAATTAGTTATTGAAAGTAAACAGGGAATTGATTGTGACTTAACACAACTGGTGAACCCAAAGGCAGAGCTGGCTTCAGATACTAGTATCTCCAGAGACTGTGGTCTCTGCTCCAGAGACTTTCTGGACTCTGCTTGAGAATGAAGCCAACATGCAGAGCAGAGCAAGGAGCTGAGAGATTGGCTCTTTCTAGGAGCTGAGTCCTTACCCTGCAGACCTCTGCTCTCCAGCTCCTGTCTACCAAATCTTTGAGAAGACCCTGATTGCTCTTGCATGGCTTCATCACCATGAATCACCATCATCATCATCACCATCAGCTTGAATCCTTCCAATTCAAGGAAGAGGAGGGATTGGTTCACCAGATCTGGACCAATCCCTCCTCTTCCTTGAATTGGCCATGCTGGGACAAGTACCCACCATGTGAATGGAATGAGGAAGTAAAATGCTCAAAAACAGGGATGCTGGTCCAGCCCATCACAAATACAGCCTACCGTAAAAGCCAGCCCTTTAGAAATGGCTATTTGTCAATAGATAGTAGGGAGAAGATGGGGTAAAGAATGAGGAGGTCTCCACAGAGAGAAACACAAGACACAGGAAGAAGGAATTGGGTGACGGTGTGACAATTGTGGAAGTGATTGTATCTTGGTTCATGGAGAGGAACAGAAGCACATGGGGCTGGAGGGGAGGATGGGGAGCCCTGGATACCAACTAAAGAGTCTACTCTTTATGGGAGACATGTAGAACAATTGGGATTATTTAAAAATGGATTAAAGCCTGGAAAATAAGTGTGTTGGGTGAGTTGAAATGGAAGAATTGGAGAGATGAATGATGGAGGAATCTATTTCAGTGATCCAGGTGAAAGACAAGAGGAGAGGTTTGAACTCAGTGTTGGCAGCAGAACTAGAAGGAAAAGACACACTATGAACAAACTGTGTCCAACACAAAGACTGAGGAAGGGAAAGGACTGAAATGATGCTGAAGTTTCTCACCTGAGAGACTAGCAATGAGCAGTGAGACTATATCTTTACTTCTCTCATCTCTCCTGGATGTGTCCAGCAAAAGACATTTCCACCAAATGTTATTGTGTTAATCAGCCTTCTCTTACTATAACAAAATACCTGAGATAATCAATGTATAAGGAAGAAAGGTTTATTTGGCTCATAGTTTCAGTCTATGGTTGCTTGGACCTGTTGCTTTGTGCCTGTGTAGCACAGTATGTCATGGCTGGAGTGTATGGTAGAGGCAAGCTATTAACCTCACAGAGGACAGAAAGGGGAGAGAGGGAGAGAGACAGAGAGAGAGAGAGAGAGAGAGAGAGAGAGAGAGAGGCCTGGGTCACCATATCCCCTTCAAGGGAACACCCCAAATGATTTAATTCCCTCCCATTCGGTCCTGCCTCCTAATGTTCCACCAATTCCCAATAGCACTGGGGGCTATGAACTAAGTCCCAACACATGAACTTTTGTGTTGGGAACATACCAGATCCAAACTCTGGCATTTATATAGAACATTGTTTATTTCTAAGGACTGAGTTTCTGATGCTTTTGCTCTGGTCAAGTTCTCCCTAGATAGAAAAAAGCTTTTTTCTTTTCTTTTTCTTCTTTTCTTCTTTTTCTTTTCCTCTCTTTTTGTCCCTGAGCAGGAGTAGTATTGACACAGCTAGCTGATCATGTAGGGTTTTCTCCATTAAATGACTCTCTGTAGTTACCCTCTTGTCTCACCCAGAGCAGATACAAAGTCAAGGTTTCTTCCAGCTCTCTCCCAGTATTGGAAAAATGCTGATGCACTGATCCTGGTTCTTGATGAAAAGATTCTATTTTGTACCTGAAAAAATGAGATTGTTTGTACCAGGCTTTAAAAAACAGTCAAAGGTAGCTGCTAACATTTCCACCAGGCCACAACTGATATAAAAAAGGGACTGGATCTGAGCAGACAACCTTCAACTAATCTGAACATTAGTGAGTCCTGTTACTCCCTCCACGGGCTCCAGAAGCCCAGCGGGCTCGCACACTCCTTACTTCTGCAGGTGGTCCAAGGCTCCGTTTTGGTGTCTCAGAGGTTGTAGAATTCCAACCTTCTCCAATTCTGTTGCCACAATTTCTGTTGGACCTGGAGAAGTATGTATGCAGGCCGGAAGATGCTGTTGTGTCTCCATGGGAACGTGGCAGGACTCAGCTTCAGACAGGAAATGTGCTGCTGATGGGAAGAAGGTCAGAAGAAGGCGTGGCCTGTTGGTAGGGGCTGGAGGAACTGGCTTGGGAGGACAGGTGGAAGTGCTGGTGTTAGCTTGCTCTGCACTGCTGACACCTAGGGATGTGGCCTGATGAAAGGGTCCCAGCCCGTGGAGGCACAGATTGTTGTGGCACACAGGGGCTGGACCAGAGGAGCAGAAGAAAGAGTAAGCTACAGGGGATGTGCCCCAGGGTAAACCAGGTAGGAGACAGGGTTGTCCCAAGGCGTGGGCAGGAGCAGGGAGGTGCTCCAGCTAAGGGAGATGGACTGTCAGCTCTCAACAGCTTCCATGCAGGTCCACGCAGGGGAAGGAACATGGATGTGAGGACAAATGGCCAGGAAGGTGTTGCCACCCCACCCACACCCGTCCCACCTGCTGCTCTTCCTGTAGGTAAGGGTGTCACAAACCACAGAGACTATTGGGGTGTGGATAAAAACACAAGCCTGTCTGTCTCTGAGAATAAGACACCCCGTTGACACCAGACTTTGCCCCTTGTTCCCACTTCTTTGCCTGAACACATCTTTCAGGCTCAGCTCACTGTCACCTCAGCATGGGGACTTTCTCTGTGACCTTGAATAGTATCTTCTCTCCCCACTGGACTCTTCCTTTCTGGTCTCCTCTTACTCTGCCTCAAATTAAATTCATCTGTGTATTTGTTTTAATCCCCGTTGCCTGGTGAATGTTCTGAGTTCGTGTGACAGAATAAATCCCTCCTATTGCATGCTGCCCGGGACGGTGTTCAGTTGCTATTCTGGTTGTTATTATTATGATTAGCTTTTATTAAGAGCATGCTGTTTGCTTAGTGGTGTTGTTTCATCAGCTATCCATAACAATATTAAAGGTCACTTTTGATTATTTTCTAATCTTTTGAGCAAGTGTTTATATGTATATATGTATAATATATATGCACATATGTGTGTATCTATACATATATGTACATAGGTATTTGCTGTTGTGGCAGATTGAATGAAAACTTGTATGAGTGTGGGGTGTGCTGAACATCTTCCTCATTCTTAATATTTCCTTCCAAGTTTAGGGGACTCCACCAAAATACTGTCTTGGTTTTTCTTCATCTGCACACTCCTCCCCTGGAGGGAAAGGTAACCTCAGTTAGTGAATGTGGAAGAAAAACTGTAGCCCGATCCCTTCTTAGTCCCCTTCCTCTTGCAGTGAGTCCACAGATGGGAAGCACATGCCCTGTCCTGCTCCTGAGGTCCTGAGGTTTTCAGAGACAGAAGCTGCCCTGCAGGACAATCTGCTGCATCCTAGGAAGCCCTGGGACAGGGTGAATAATTCTATAAGACTCTGAGGTTCCCAGTTAGAAATCCTACGTGCCCCACAGTCCAGTCACATTCACAAGCTTTAACAGCAGCAAAGATGATATTTCGTTTAATCTGCTTTATTCTCTTTTTCTAGTTGTCCATTGGCTCAGAATACTATGGGAAAGGGTGTGCTACTGATGGAGTGCCCTAGACCCCCAGATTGCTCCTGGTAGGTTCAGCACTCATGACTTGGGTGTGGGGCAGTGTGCATGTGTGATAAGACCCTGCACACACCCACGGTTATGGAAACCCCCTCTGTGTCAGGAGTGTGGTTCTTCTTTTCTTCAGGAGTGTGAGAGAGGACACCACCATCCACCCCTGCCTACCACCATGACAGGGTGATGGGGAGAAAGGCCCAGTGGGACAGAGTGAAGATTCCAGATGCAGATATACCTTTCGCTTTGTCCCCACCTGGATGAGAAACTCAAAGAGGGAAGTTTAGTCCCAGTTGTTGGATCAACACTCAGAAAAACTAGGAAATAACTGCCAAGGCTGAGTACTGAAGACAAATTTGACAGATTTGTGAAGTGACCTCTTCAATTCAAAAGGCAAGTGAGATGCGATCCTGTTGAAAGGGTCCTGAAGCCAGGGAAGAGGGCTGGACGTCTCAACTCCATGGAAACCTTCCAGACCTTCAGTGCTCACACCATTATATTTATGCATTAGCAACTAAGGTCAGAGAGAGGAAGTGGCTGGTCCCAGTATACACAGTAAGAAGGGAGGAGTGTCTGGATTGAACCCACCAATTGCCTGGCTCCAAAGCCCTGCTCCTCTCTCACCCCGGAAGGGTGATGTGGGAGGGGCAGTTTGAAGTTGGGGGTAGAATGATTCACCGGCGATTAGCCCTGGAGAGTGGGAGAGATTCGAAGCCAGTCTCAGCAACTTAGCAAGGGCCTAAGCAACTTAGCAAGACCCTGTCTCAAAATAAAAAACTAAAAAGTAAAAGAAGGGCTGGGCATGTGGCTCTGTGGTAAAGCGCCCTTGGTTTCAATCTCTGGTACCAAAAATTAAAAACAAACAAACAACAAAAACAAAAAACAAGAGTGAGCAACAGAAAGAGGCCATTCTGTCTGGGCCTGTGTGGCTGAGCTTTCTAGGGACCAGGGGTGGATAGAGACAACTTCCGGCTGCCCCATCTCTTTGACTTCTTTGGGATCTTCTCCAGATCAGCCAAAACGCTGCTTGTGATGAACTGCAAGAGCACACTCAAGTTGTACTGTGCCGCCCACCACTGCACTTGCTTCAGATGTGGATGTTGGGGGGCCACCACAGCCGTTCTGCAGCTCATCTTCAAGAGCTGGACTCTGACTCTGGAGTCTCCGCCTCCCTGGCCAGCTCCCTCCTTTGAAGGGCTGGGGCAGAGATTGGCATGGAGGTCCTTGCACGGGCCTGCGCATGTCTTGCGTGCACTGACTCAAGAGTGACAGGAGTTTGGAGATAGGAGGGGGAGGTCCGCTTGGGCGGTCTGGTGATGAACTTGGGCGGTCTGCTGTGCCCTTGCACTAACTCTGCATGGGAAGGTGGAGCAGCACAGGAGGACCAGCTTAGTGAGGACGTGAGCTGCCCAGGGGCAGGTCTGACCCAGGCAGTGGAAGAAGGCTTGCCAGGAACTGCGTTGGCATCCACACCACTCCACTCGAGGGCACAGCCCAGGCCTCGGAGTGATTGTCACTTAGCTGGTTAAACTCCTTTCCCACTGAGGAGAGAGCCTGCAGACTAGGTGACTGGGGCTGCTGTGAGCTCACAGAGAGCACGGGACACAGAGGAACTTGAGATCAGGTCCTGCTTGGGATCCTATCTGGGGTTATTCTTTGAAGATGGAAGCAAACAAATAATGAACGAACCCCAAAACTTTGACCTTGGTCAGTTTCCCATCTCTCCAAGGAGACTTATTACAACCCATAGCACAAGGCTCCCAGCATGAAGGAGACGACCTGGGTAAAGGGAAGGACCTCACAGGGCAAGTCTTAGGCCCTACGTGAATTCCGAAGGCGGTGGCGTGGCCTGTGCTGAAGAGCGTGGACTCCAATCTACTGGATCCTTCAACTTTTTAAATCTTGAGATTCGTTCATTATGGGCTGTTTTGCATTGTTTCTGATTTTTGAAATTTGTTCTACTTAGTTACACACGATAGGAGAATGCACGTTGGCACATCACCCATCAGTGGAGTGTAACTTCTCGTTCTTCTGGTTGTATCACACAGGTGGTGTAGTCATATATGCACATGGGTAATAATGTCCGATTCACTCTACTATCATTCCTACCCCCATGCCCCCTCCCCTCCCTTCACTCCCCTCTGCTTTCTACAAAGAACCTCCAAATCCAAAGTTACATCAGCTTAGCACTGTGGGCCTTCTCTTTCTTTTATAGTGAAGACTCTTAATTCTCTGTGCCTCAGACTCCTCATCTGTAAAATGGGAAAAACAACAGCTCCTACCATAAAGGCTTGAGTTGAGAGTAAAATGTGTGGACACAGTTGCCTCATCTTCATCTTTGACCATCACTAGTCCTAGTAAGGGCTCAGTTACCATTAGCCATTGTCCTTGGGGTTGTTGGTATTATTAATGGTCTCTGCCTGGGAGAGAGTCTCTTCCAGATGAGAAGTTCTCTACGGTGGGTGGAAGGGGGACGAGCTACTCTCTGCAAACAGCAACAGATTGGATTAGGCGGCGTGGGTTTCTTGGGGCCCTGAAGCCAGGGCAGGAGTACAAGGGATTGCACAGAGACCCAGGGCCAAGCGCGGGAAGAGGCGGGCTGGCCAAGCCCTTGCAGAAAATGCTTGCGTGTTACTCCTCCCTGGAGACACCACGAGTTGCCCCCACAGCTTTTCCTTCCAAGGCTTGTTTAACATTTCAAACAAAAATAAAATAAATAACTTCAGTGTTTATGGAAACCTAAGACTGAAATGAAGACGACTTAGGAGAAGGCTCAGTGGAAGCAGGCCGGAGGGGGTTTGAGGATGCCCCTTTCCTTGACATCAGCAGTTTTGTGATTCCGTTTGTCAGCGCTTCCTGCTGAGCCCATGTTTCTCCCCTAGCAACCCTTCTGCGGGCATGCACAAACACACATGCACACACCCCTGATGCACGCGCACACACACACACACACACACACCCCACGAGAGGCACACACCTCAGACGCTGTCCCATGTGGATTTCCCTCGGTCCAGAAAGGCCAACACTCTCTTTCTTCCTTATCTTCTTGACTATTGTTTTCTTTTTAAAAACTCATTAATTCATTCTGACAAGAGGGTGTCCATTACTTTTAACTCCTTCCTTCCTGTGAAGTGTTGGCCCTGGACTTTCACTCTGGATAGACCACACTGTTTTTGTTTTGATGTGGGGAAGTCATTCCCGAGTCACGTTCCCAGGGGGTGGGAGAGTGGCAGAGGCAGCAGGTTCCCTACAGGGAGCACTTTTGCAGAATGCTCTGCCCAGATCGGCCTATCAGTACTTAATTCTATGCAGATCACTGTATTCTGCTGCCACCCCCCTTTGTTAATCTTCTTCTTGGCTCTGCCAGTCTCACTTTGCCAGACTCCATCACAGGAAAGAGGTTTTTGCCAAAAGTAGGATATGTTTAGAAAAGTGAAGGAAAGGAATGAAAATGTGAGAATTTCCCAGAAGCTCGTGTGTAATTTCTGGCCCTCCCCAGAAAACACAGCTACAAAAGTCCAGTGCTCTGTTCCTGCTGGTCAGGACATTTCCAGGAGTCCTAATGTCCAGAAGCTCAGGACACCTCTCAGGGACCATGATGCTGCTAATGGCACAGATCCTGGAAACCCTAGATGCCCAGCAGGCTGGGTATCCACGAATGATCACTCCCATCTTGCAGAGGCCTCTGATCCATAGGAACAGAGTGGGCTCTCATCCCTTAAGCCCTGGTGACAATTGGGAGTGCTGAAGATGCATACTTTAGATTTGGAGAACAGAAGCTTTGTCTCTACCAGAGCTGGGGCCGACTCTCCCAGGGTGCTGGGCACCTGCAGAGACCAGGTTGTTTGTTCCTTTTGGCTTAGCTGGTGACCTTAAGAACTTACCTCTCTTGCATCTCAATTTCTTCATGTTGTCTGAGCTGGGAACTCAACTTCACAGGACTATGAAGATTAAATTGAAACAAAGTATTTTTTTTTTTTTTTTTGTAGAACACACTATGGGGCCAGCACCATGCAAGTTGTTTTTATATAAATTTCTACCTCTTTCCTTGCCCTGGCCCCTGCCGCTTTGTATAGATGCTGCAAAGGCTGAGGAGAGAGGGATTCAGCAGATTGAGACTCCAGTGATTTCTGAACAATGTTCTATTGGAACATTGTTATTTTTATATACTGTGCAAAGTGGAAAAATTGCATTGATCGATGGGCAAAGTGTGAGTGACTTTCAAGATCCCAGGGACTTAGATCTTCTATATTCCTGGCTTCCATTTTCCCTCCACTCCTCCAGTCAGAGAATGGGAGCTATATCTCACTCATCTCAGCCATGAATTTGTCATTGGTCCCTCTTGGTTCTGGATTGCGTCCTCTACATTCCTGTCTATTAACTATGTATGTGGTCTCAGGGCATGAAGACAGGGGACCTCTCCTCCACCCACCCAGCCCTGACCCTTCTCATACACTGGACAGAGATCTGCTCTGCGGGGGACACAGAAGGTTCAGGACACAGTCCTCCTCCTCATCTGGCTCGCAGAGGTGAATGCCAGCCTTAGAGGGTTCAGTAGTCAAAGGCCACCTTGGAGAACATTTCAAGGGAATTTGTTGGAAAGTTTGGAAAGTGAGTAACCTGTTGATACAGTCACAGATAGAAGCCTGAAGCAGGAGCAGAAAGAGGAAACAGCTGGGACAGGAGCCAGGCACATGCTCGCTGAATCCCCAGGTTCCTACAGCAAGCCATGGTGGATAAGGGTGGAGAGCTGCTTGGCTGGATGGGCTGCTCTGCCCCACCCTGAGCCTGGCACTCTGCCACTCTTACCTTCTCTGGGTCCAGGCTACCTCTGGACTGCAATGATGGTCTCCCTTACCTGCTGGCAACGACTGTCTCGTAGGTCCAGAGTTCTTGTTGCTGTCCCCCTTCCTGGCCCTTTGGGCCCAGGCGGGGTGGCGGCTCCTTACACTGGACACCATCATTAAACCAGGTGACTCAGTCTTCTCCCAGTCCATCCCTGCCTTGTCAACAACCCCCTCCTTAAACTTTTGCCACATCCCCATGGGTCCAACTGGACTATGGTCGATGGAGATGCTTTAGGGCCACATTGAGGAGGCTGCAAACGGCAAGGTGGTGGGACTGGAGGCCCTGTGTGGCGAGTCACTGCTCAGGGCTCCTCTTTAGTCTCTGCACATACCAACTCAGCACATACCAACTGACCAGACCTGTGGAGAGCTGGAAACTCCTGGGGTTGATTTGTAAAAGACTTTGAAACCATCATCCCTGGGGAAATAATCTAGGTCAGAGAGGCGCCATGGAAAGGGTGCGAGGGGGCAGGAACGGGAGCTGGCGAGGCAGAGTGCGAGCCGCCAGCCCAGTGGGGATGGGGTGGGTGCAGATCTTCCAAGTCCTGTGTAATTCTGTCCTCTAACGTGGCTGGTTTGACTCAGCACTGCTGGGGAGCCACAGAGCATTATAGTGCATTCCTCATTAGCATTGATGAGCTCATTACAAGCTTCTAAGAAAAACAAAAACTGTGGGGGCTAGGGTGCTTTACAGCAGCCTTACTTTTTTCTTTTAAATTATGCTTCAGTTAAAACCCTAATGGACAGAATTTAGACGTGGCCAGGCAACCCCTGCCCCTAATTTTGTTATTTGAACTCCCCTTGGAGCAGTTTTGGGAAGGAGGGGAAGGCCCAGGGGAGACGCCAGGCCATGCCCACACCTTCCTGACACTCAGGACATGACCTCTGAAGACATGGGCACCCATCCCAGCTCATACGCTCACCAGCGTTGAGTTTTGGGTTCTGTCTTCATCAGATTTTTCATTGCTGTGACCAAAAGACCTGACAAGAACAATTAGGAAAGTCTATTTGGCTCATGATTTCAGAGGTCTCAGTCCATTGACAGCCAACTTCATAGCTCTGGGCCAGAGGTGAGGCAGAAGATCATGCAGAAGGTGGGGGCAGAGGAAAACAGCTCAGGACATGACACCAGGAAGCAGAGAACTCCACTCAACAGGGACAAAAGAGAAACCCAAAGACACACCCCCAGGGACCCCCTCCTCCAGCCACACCCTACCTGCCTACAGTTACCACCCAGTTAATCCCTGTCAGAGCATCCATGCACTGGTTGGGTTAGAACTCTGGTCACCTAATCATTTCACCCCGAACCTTCTTGCATTGTCTCACACATGAGCTTTTGGGGGACACCTCGTATCTGAACTCTAACAGGCCCATTTCTCAATCTCTGAGCTTTGGCTTCGCTGTCTGTGAAGTGGGAATGGGAAGTCAGTGCTGTTGTGATGAATTCGTGAGTGGTGACTGAAACAGAGCAGAAGGAAGCAGAAGCAGAGATCAGAGAAACCCAGGACTTCCCTGTGGAATTGCATCTTCCCTCATCAAGTTGGGCGCTCTCCCTGTGGGGTGGATGCTGAGAGCAACTGTATTTTTAATCAGTAGCTATTTACACCATATTTGTAGAGATTGCAGGCAATCGCGCTAGTAAGCCTGGGTCATTCAATGCAGCTTTGAAAAAATACGCCCTGCACAGCCTCCCTCCCTGCCAGATCATCCCCTGGGCAGGTAGGATGAAGAGAGTTGGTGTTATTACCACTTGTGGGAGCTTCATCTGGCCATCTTTTTCCTGGAATCCCACAGCTCCCAATTATCAAAGTTTTCCCAATGAAACTAGTTCCTGAAATGTGTGTATCAAGTATGCACCCAAACCTGTGTGTGGTTCTCTCATCATCCTTCAATAATGCCTCAGAGTGTAGATGTTATGGTCCTCTTTGAAGAAACCAAGAAACTGAATACCATGTCAGTAACTGTTCCACAGCACTGAGCGACCTGGACTCAAGTCCTGTGTTCTGAGCAGGTATCATTGGTCCAGAGGGGTCTTGCCTTCAGAGATCAGATGCTTCTTGTAAGAAAGTCCTTTCTGCTCCTCAGCAAATGGAAATTGAACCAATGGGATCTGAATGAAACAACTGAGGGTCTTCAGAGTGGGTGCCTGTGTGCATCCATGAACACTTGTGTACACACATACTCCTGTGCACAGGTGAGCACACACACGTGGGCCCTCGTTGCACACAACCACCCAAGATTTTTTTGATTTTTTTGTTTTTTGAAAATGCATAGACTGAAGTTGAATCTCAAAGCATATGATTATTTTGTTCATGATGATTCCCTAGTTTCCAAGGTGGTTGACTATTTAAAAACAAACCAACTTTGACTAAAAAACAAGTTTAATTCTCTTTACTGATAAACAAAGAGCACTTGCTCCTCATGCATTTTAGCTACAAGACTCTCTAATAATAAATCAATCAAGTTCTTTTTGTGATCTGTACCTTCCAGGTATTCTTTACTATCTGCATGCCTGCCTTAGGACTTCCTTCTGTGGTTAAGTCCTGTGGTTTAAGTTCACCGTGTCCTCTGGGGAAGAGTGACAGAACTGCCCCCCCTCCTCCCCGCACCTCTCCCGTGCTGGGTGTCTCTTCTAATCAGATTGTTGGCAGGGTCGTCAACTCTTTTCCAAAGTTTTACCTTTGCTCCCTCCAAACAAAACCCTAGCACAACCCTATGTTATAGTACAGGCATTTACAGACATTTTTTTTTCTATTTGCTTTTCAAACACATTTTAAAACAATAGTTGCCAATGAAGGGCCTTCCCTGGAACCCAGAACTCAAGTCTGCCCCAGGCTTGTGAGCTCATTCTTCGATTACACATTAAGACTCCCCAGCTGGCCACCAAATGTGGGTAGTTGGAGGCACTGAGATCAGGGGCACAAGTTTCAGGTTGGCAAATGTGTTTTTCTCCAATTCTTTTTTCTAGTATGGTTAAATACTTCACAAGAATCCAATGAAATCTGCCAGAGGTCTAGGCATTCTACTTAGGAGTCAAAATCTCCTGGATCCTAGTCTTCAGGATCCCAAACTTCCTGGAGTTGAAGCTTCATGAAGTGTCTGAGTTCTTTGGAAGCCTGGCTCAGAATGGATGCTAGGTCTCTCTTAGGCTTGAGACAGGACTGGAAACAGATGATGGACAGCGATGGAGGGAAAGAAAGCGACAGGCCCTGGTTGCTGGTGGTGAGGGCACAAGTTTAATTTCTACCTGCTTACTTGACTATGGGGTCTCTTCTCTACCTCCCTTCCCCCTTCCTTCCTCCTTTCTTCTTTCCTCCTTTCTGTTTTTCAATTAGCAATAATCAAGCCATGGATAAACCTATCCATGCTGCCATTGTGCAAAACTCCTATTTTTCATTTATAACAGGGGTAGAAAAAGTAGTGACTGAGACAGAATTTGAACCTGGTTCAGATTTCTAGGCTCACATTATTAAAGTAAATCATGCAACCTCTTTATCTATTTCTATCCTCTTGTATCCTATTTTTTTTTTAATTTTCCCCTCTTTCTCTCCTTTATTTCTCTTGAATCCCCTTGTTTCTCTTTCTTATTCTTTCTCCTCAACTAGCAAATAATCCGGAGCCCTCACACTAAGCCTAAGTTATCACTTGCCCACCTATTAGCTGCCAGGTACGCTTGCTTCTGAGATAGTGGGAAGTTGAGGTCAAAGGAATGATCTGGATGACATTGGCCCCCTTCAGAGGAGCATGATCCTAGTGTGCACACTTTGATCACATTGCCTGTCCAGTTCAACAGCTGTGATTGTACATGGACTCTGGAGAACGTGGGGGCATGTTCATGGGCATTGTATTTTCCTTCTCCTCTCCTGAATGGCAGACCAGTGCTTACTCCAAGATGGGTTGCAGTCTGGGCTTTGTATCGTAAACGCTTCCCTCATCTGATCAGTGGAAAGAGGGCTGGATACTTAGAGCTATGGGCCATGGCATTCAATGTGAGAACGTGCATCTTCAGAGCAGAAGGAGAATTTCAGAATTCCTGAAAGCACTGTTCTTGGATGACTTAAAAGACTCATCTTTGCCCCGCTGTGTCCTCTCCCGACCCTATGGCGTGACATCAAGCTTGGGTGGAGAGCGCCCTGGCAACCCTGTCAGATACCAACTGAGCCACTCTTTGAACTTCTGACCAAGAATGAGCATGTGGGTGGCCAACCCCCTCCAACCTGCCCCAACTCAATCCAATCAGATGTTTGTTGTTGCGAAAGAAATGTGGGGAAGGCCTGAGGAGTTTGAAACGAGTCCTCTTTGTCCTTCTCTGTCCCCCCCTTTCAGCCAGTAATTATTACTAAATTGAATTTCAGGAGAAGTCCCTATCTGGCTTTATGCTCAATAACAGCCTGGAACGCGGCTGGGCCGTTATTGTCCTTAAAGGGAAGCGCCGCAGTGTCCTTTCTAGAACTTCTATGTGGTTGTTTTAGCTCCAGCACTTCAAGAGTCACTTACAGAGACATCTTCATTTCTTTTAGCTCTAAACTTCAGTGATCCTAAAATACTAGGAGATAACCAAACTGAACATAGTGGTGTTGGTGCATCTCTACTTTAAGGACCTAGCTCATAGCACCCAAAAGCCCTGTTGGTCTTCTCACGGCACTGAGTAGCCTCTGAAATCACGCCATGCCTACAGCTTTCACCGTGTCCTCTGGGGAAGAGTGACAGAACTGCCCCCCGGGAACCTCTCCCGTGCTGGGTGCCTCTTCTATTCAGATTGTTGGCAGGGTCGTCAACTCTTTTCCAAGCACCTTGGATGCACCACAGAAAGACTCTCTTTCCATGCCAATCTAAACAATTGTCATCAGCTCTCATCTCAGGGAGTATGAAAAACAGAAGAGTCCTTTTGTGACTCTGACTGGCTTCGTGACTTCCTGGGGGTAAGTGCTGGTCTCAGGCTTGTGTCTCCTAGTCATCCAAACTGTGGGTGGGCCATGTCCCCCCAAAACCATGGCTGTGAGCTCAGAGGAGTCACGTAACTGCCATCAGATAACATTCAATCACAGGCAGTTTTATGGGTCACCAAGGGCCTCCCAGTCACGTTTCATTTGATCCTCGTGACAACCCTATGAGCTCAGAGAAGCGACGGGACCTGTCCCGCATCACATACCCAGGAACTGAGGCACACTTCCATACCACCGATCCTCCCTCCTGTGGATGGGAGAGTAAATAAAGCACAACTGGGCAGGGACATATTTTGCACAGTCCTCTGGGTGACCTGTCGGTTGGGGTTACCTGCTGCTGTGCTCCTTTTTATTTTGTGGCAAACTGAAAGCTGAAGGCACTGTCTGTCTTCGTAACAGAGAGAAGGGGATGCTGAGCAGGGGACGAACTGGGGCCCAGAGCCGAGGGCAGTTGCCAATCCTTTCACCATGCTTGCTGCTAAAGAGGTGATGTGACTATTTCCTTTATGGTTTAGAATGGGAGCCTGTGTTTATGAAGGGCTTTCCGTATACCAGGAACTGTGCTAATGCTTTATTTATGCCCATAAAATAAGCTTTGGAAGGCTCGGGCTGTGCCCTCTGCCTGCAGCACCTCCCCAGACACACCTTCGTGACTTTTCCATTCCTGCCGAAATGTCACGCTTCCAGTGAATTCTTTCCCACCCCCTCTGATGAAGTAGCTCACACCGCATGTCCTCATTCTCTCTCCCTCTTACCCAGTTTTATTTTTCTTTTCTTTTTTTTAAATTTTTACAGACTGCATTTTGATTCATTGTACACAAATGGGGTGCAACTTTTCATTTCCATGGTTGTACACAATGTAGACTCACATCATTCATGTAATCATACATGTACATAGGGTAATAATGTCTGTCTCAGTCCACTATCTTTCCTTCCCCCACCCCCTCCTGCCCCATTTCCTTCTTCATAATCCAAAGTTCCTCCATTCTTCTCTTGCCCCTATCTGCCCCCTGCCATTATGTATCATCATCTACTTATTAGAGAAAACATTCAGCCTTCGGTTTCTTGGGCTTGGCTTATTTCACTTAGCATGATATTCTCCAACTCCATCCATTTACCATCAAATGCCCTAATTTTATTCTTCTTTATGGCTGAGTAATATTCCATTGTGTATATATACACCACAGTTTCTTTATCCATTTATCAACTGAAGAGCATCTAGGTTGGTTCCCAAATCTAGCTATTATGAATTGAGCTGCTCTAAACATTGATATGGCTGCTTTACTGTAGTATGTTGATTTTAAGTCCTTTAGGTATAAACCAAGGAGTGGCTTTATTTTTCTTTATGGTGCTCATTGTTACATTCTGTATTTGCTAATTTGTAGTATCTTCCTCAGCTCACACCAGAATATGGACTCTTAAGAGCAAAGATGACATTTCCCCCTGCTGTATACCTATCACTGAGAATACTGCTGGCTTGTCATAGATGTTCAACAAAAATTTGCTATGTGCATTGTCTCATTTTACAAAGGAGGAATCTGAAGTCCCAAGGAAATACATCGCTGACTTCAGGTGACAAAGCAAGCAAGAGGTGGAACAAAGTCTTGAACCAAGGCAACCTTAGATGCTGCCTGCACTGTTCTTTCTCGACTTTGATGAGTGAATTATGGGATGCTCAGGCCGCTGTAGGCCCTGCCCTTCCACCGCCTGCTCAGTCAGGGCTCCCCAGACCACCGTGAAGAGGCCTGGCGCTCTCTGCCGTGCTCCCCATGGGGCTGTGCGCCAACCCCACCCCCAGCAAAGGAAACTCTGCCTCTGCTTAATTCCCCGTTCCATCTGGTTCATTCCGATCGTCTCCTTTGCTACCACACTGTTTACACTCATGAATCCACGTCGATGCATGTCACAGCCTCCTCAGTCACTGTTTAGCCTCTGCAGGGGTGATTTTCCATTCCTCTGTTTACATTATATTTTTGCTTTTCCCTCCACGCACCCTATCCCAGCCTTTCTGATTTTTAATGGCAGAGAAAGACATGTTTGGTAACACCAGCAATAACACAGTTATAATTAGGATGAAAACATATTGCCAAAAGTGGGTTTAGCTGTGATTTGTGGAATTCCATGCTGCCTAGATTATTTAAGAGCAAATTCATGGTTCCCTCCTGAACCTTCTTGAACAGAGCAGTTCTCTGCAGCTTCTGTCTCTCCTGTCTTGGTGTCAGCCTTGTGGGTCAAGGTGGACACGAGGGGCACAGGTTTAGACATCTTCAATCTCGGGGTGATCCAGGAAGGTCCCCCATATCTCCTCTCTGCTCCTGTGTCATCTTTTGTGGAGCGCTTGCTCCTGTGCAGTAGGGGACCCAGCGCCCTCCATGTAAGAATGCTTGTCTAACTCAGCTTTGGTTGAAAAGCTCCCTGGTGTGTCCAAGTCATACCCGATGTTCTGCCTGGGACTCACTGAGTTTCCAGCATCCTAGACATTGAAGGGGAAGGTGCCCAGGATCAGGCCTTGGGGTAGAGCTGCCTTTGGGTGTGACCTTGATCTGCAAAATCTGCAAAGTCAAGGTGTCTTTCCTGCAGTCCCAAATTCCATCCCCTCCAGAATTCATGTCCCACTGTAAAGATGGCTGGGTGGGGAACAATGGCTGTGGGACCTGGTAGGGAGAGGTGAGAGGAGCCTGTGTGGGTGGGGGCCTGCTGGTCCTCAGCAGCATTTCCAGTGCGCCCCAGCTCTACCACGAGCCTCGAGGGAGGACCATTTTCAAACTCCATTTCCGAGGCTCCAGGGTCAGCTGATGTCCAGTAGTGTCCGGCTAGAGCCATTTTATTTCCTCAGCACTCTCCCAGCCTACTGGTGTCTGCCAAGCAGCTATCTCCCTTGCCAAACTACAGATCCTCCTAGACAGGTGTGCCCTGGCTGCAGTTCCTGTGGGCTGCCCCCAGCCCAGGCTCTGATGCCTCCATCCCCTCCATTGTCCCTGCAGCTGCAACCTGCTGTGGCTGCCCCTCTGATTAGCCTCATTGTCCCATCTGGCTTAGCTCCTTTCCTCCATTGCCTGGGTAACTAATTCCCAGTTCTAAAATCCTTCTGTTTTAGATATTCAAGTTTGGTTTTCATTCTTTTCAGTTGGACATTGACTGATACAGAAAGGTTTTTTTGTGTGTGTTTAGAAATACAGCTGGATGAGCATTTTCTCTGGGTAAGTTTTTTGTTTTCTCTTAATCATTAGAAGACGTGGCGAAATAGACATGAGCTCATCAGCATAAGTTACATGGTTTGATAAACGTGTGTGCTTTTAATTTTCACACCAGGGCCTGATGAATCAAGATGGCCAAATTTCTTTAAAAATACAGTATTTTTTTAAATGAGAGAGAAAAAAATAAGAAGAAAAAATAAGAAGTCAAAATGGCTAGGCATCTCCTAGATTCCTTCTATTGCCTTTGAAATCAGTTTGTTTCACTCACTTTCATGTGAGTATGATTAAACTTTATCTTTACCCCTCATCCTTGGTTTGTAGGGGTGGAGATAGAGGTGGCAGGGAGAGGCATCAGCCCCAGGCTGCAAACATGATGTGCAAATGTTAATATAACAGCTCTTGGTGAGCTGGCTTGTTCAGCTGGGCAGACATGAAATCTCCTCCCCTTATTTGAGTTTTGAGATCTGACTTCCCTGGAAGCTGAAATTCCAGAGGAAAAAAATGAAGAACTGGTAAGGAGAGCATAAAAGGAGAGGGGATGGGAGACCCAGCTCCCTCTCCCTCCCTGGGCCACAGGAAGCTCTTTGTCAGGAAAGCGGTTGGTTCTGAGTCCTGGGTGCCCCGTTGATGCTCAGGTGCCAAGCTGGCTTAGGAAGGGAGTTGAGTTGCCTGTGTGCTTTTACAAATGTGTTGATTGCTCAGCAAATTCAGAATGGAAACATTTTAGGTAAGCAGAAGAGAAGATTATATGAGAAAAGTTGATTTAGCAGAAGGTCAGAGTTAAGGAATCAAGAAGGATAAATGGAGTTTCTATATTCTGGGCTTTTAAGTGTTTGTGTGTGCATGTGTGTGTGTGTGTGTGTGTGTGTGTGTGTGACTAATTTACACCAGCTGGGGTGATCTCACAGGGACCCCAGGGGCCAGAGCGCTGCTCCTCCATGGAGAGTGCGTTTCCCCTGGAAATGTATACTCAGGTGCAGCTGAAGGGCCTGAGGTCATGGCTGAGACCCTGGCCAAGATCCTCCCGGCTGCAGCAGCCTCTGTTTCCTCTGGAGTCCACTGGTCGAGAGCCATCCTTCAGAGGCCAGAGCCAGACGATGAGTCAGTGAAACGTGCCTGAAGACAGCCTGGGCTGTTACTGGCGCCCAGTGGCCCCTGCCCATCCAGACATCATCTTTCTTCTTGGAGGAGTTAAATGTCTCTTTTCCATCTTCCTTCTTCTATGACTTCAGAGAGCTAGGGTGGTCCATACCTCTGGGACAAGCTGTGAGCAACCTTTTCAGAGAAACAGAGATGAAGCGAGCCATTCCTTGGGCCCTCCTCCTGGTGCTCTTCCAAAGCTCTGGTAGACTGGATTTCTGCAGAACCCAGGGCATTGTGCTTCCTAAAAGGGTCATGGCCTCTTATATTGGACCCAGACAACAAAGTGCAAAGAAAGGAAGGGGTGTGAAAGAAAAGAAAAGGGATCTCTTGGTGGGGTTACATTGTAGACTCCCATAACAAGAAGGAATCGGAAAGGTCATATTGACCAGAGCACCTCATTTACTTACATAGCATTCAGCTTCTTGGGTTTACCAACCAGGAGGCTGTAAGCTGTGTAAGAGCTGGTCTCAGTTTCATTGGTTCACAATTGTATCCCTAACTGAGCCCAGTGCTTGAGATATAAAGGGGAGGTCTGGAGTCAGCCCAAGAGTCCAAGAATACAATGAGAAAATGTAGAAAAGGATTTATTTGCAAAAGATGCACAAAGCCTGAAAAACAATTGGTTGTCTCCTTCCAGGGAATTGTGGCCAAGCAAGACAATATTGAAACCCTCAAATGCACCAACTCTTGGACTTTTATCTGCGGGCCTCTGCCAGAGGCACAGAATCTGGGCTTCCTTTCTCTTCAGGGCCACAGCAACCTCTGCAGACATGACAAGTTCTGCAGTTCTAAAAGAATCAGAGAAAGGCTTAACGCACCATTTGAAATGCCAGCCAGTTTAAATGAGTGAAGTGGGCTGTCTGGGTCCTGTGGCCGAATGAGCAGCACACGTCTGAACATGGTGGGAGGAAAGAGCCTACTGTGTGCTAAGCAATGGATCAAGGTCAGAGTATGGGTATCGTATGGCCAGATCTTTCCATATTTCAGGATAAGCCATGTACTTGAAATGTCCTGATTTTACATACTGGTGTCCCACTTAAAAATTAATACAGTTGACAAAACATGCTTAGGAACTCTATTCTCCTTGCTTATTGTTGGCCTCTGCCCCAGTGGAATTCAGGCTGTCCCGTATAGTCCACCCCAAGTAGAAATTCTTTTCTCTCTTTATTTTATAATGTTTATCATGGAATGTAAGAGGGGATGTAATGAGCTTCAGGGGCAGGGAAACCAGCAACACGATGGTGGTGCTGAGATTGCTTTTCACTTCTGCTGATGGTTGCTCTTCAACTTTTTCCCAAGTTCCTCATTTCCCCTGGATCCTCCATAGCATCTGTCATAGTGCTTAGTTATGTGTCACCTTCCTCTAAGTCTTTCTAAATGGACAACTGAAAGATTTGGGGCAGGTGGAAATTATCTAAATTATTTGTAGTCAAATATTCCTGACTTTTTGTTCCCAGTTCTCAGAGATTTGTATTAGATATCTGAAGCTGTGTAACACCTTATGCTCAAATTATCTGCTAAAAACAACTTACATTTATTATCTAACACTTGGACAGGACAGGAATCCAGGTACCTCTTAACTGGGCACCTCCTAAGATCTCCCATGAGTCTGCAAAGGAGGTACAAGCCAGGACTACAGTGTCCTCCAAATTCACTCTCATGGTGTTGGCTGGGTTCAGTTCCCTGTGGACTGCTGGACCAAGGGCCACCATTCTTCATGGACTGAGGATCAGAGATCTGCTTCAGTCCTTTGCCCTGTGGGCCTCTCCATCAAGTTGCTGCTAAGATGAGAGCTGGCTTCCACAGGAGCAGATAAGCAAGGGATGAAGCCAAGGCATGCAAGAGAGAAGCTGCTGTCTTCTTATAGGCCGATCTCAGAAGGGTCACCATTGCTGTTTCCATATTCTCTTCACTAAGGGAGACTCATCCGATGCATCCCACACTCAGGGAAAGGAGCTCCATGATCCCTAGGACTGCCACAATAGGGAGACCATCATGGATGATGCCTTGAGCCTGCCTTCTTACATATTTTGAAAATTCCCTTTCTGATCTAGAAGAGCTATGACCCCTATGCCTTCTGACTTCTGATCCCTTCCCTTTCCAACAAATGACAGAAATTTCAGGCATTTTTTTTTCCTTTTAACTCATTTCAATATGAAGAAAAGACCTGAATGAATGAATGGAGTTTGGAGCTGACCTTCTGGTAGGTTTGGGGGATACATGAAAAGGATTTTGTTCCTGAAGGGACAGTAGGTTTTGAGTCAATCAAGCATGAAAGTTTTTCTATCTGTTCCCAGATCAGGTGAGCTTGGTCCCACATTGACCAAGCCTCTGACAAATGAGAAATATGATGTTGTTACAATGGGATCTCAGTTATGGCTCAGGTGTTGACTAGTGGAATGGGCAAAATCAAGTTAATCAAGTTTGAACCTTAGGCAAATTCCTCACTGGATAAACCTAATAGATGTGAATAGGAAGTAAGGCCAGAAATCAGCCAGAGATGTAAATTTATGAATCTGAGGTTATTGCAGAAGACCGGACAGGTACACCATGGGTTGAGGTAGATGGTGATACCAATATCCAGAGAGTCACTTCAGGCAGGAGTGATACCTTCCCCATAGACAGGAAACTGGCATCAGGGATGATCTGGCAGGACCTGAATTCGAGATCAGGGTCAGGACACCCCAGCAACTGATGAGACTGCACTCCAGAGAAGGCTCCCTGGAGAGATAGTGAGACCAGCCTGGATCTTAATTACTGAGGACCAAGACACAATCCAGCAGAAAAACAGGGTTTAAGACAGGTTTGGTCTAGAAATAGGCAAGAACCTGATTTTTAGGGAGCAAGGGATCCCAGGTCAAGCTGGACCAGCAGCAAGAAAGCAAGAGCAGACAAGAGTTCACCACTGCCAGAAACCAGGTTTGGCCCCTGGGTTTGGCGTGGGACTGGGTGAGACTACTGGTTGACATCAGTCTGCTTCACTTGCCAGGGGCAGAGTAATGCAGGAACCCAGAGCCAGGCTGGACGTTAAACCCTGGCGACCCTGTGACCAATTGCACTCAATACCCTCTGATACCTCATGGGAAAATCAGACAAATGCTGTTCTGAGAGGCAATTAGGTTTCAAGATTTCCTCCCCCATCCAGACATCAGCATGAAATTGGGAACTTGGCTTCCAGGCTTCTGTTGCCCCTCCCCCTTGTGAAGGGCAGGGTGAGAAAAAGGACACAGAGGACAGAGCAGCCCTCTGCTTCCCCAGCCTTGGGAAGACGGCCGGGGAGTGTGTGCTGGGGCCATGTGCGCGAGCCACAGGGCCTCCTCTACCTCTTTACAAGCTGCTTCCCTGGCCTGGGAAGATTCCTCCCCCTTTTCTGCCAAGCCACATTCTCCACAGGACTCAAACATTTCACTCTACTTTTGGCTTTTCCAGGAATCTTCCCCTGTCTCCTCTCCATGTGCTCTCACCTCCTCCACCCCACCACAGCCCCGGCCCCTGCTGCCACCCAGATCCTGCTCATGCTGACTGGGCTTCTAAGATGAAGGCCCACTGGTTTCCCTGTGTATTTTCCCAGCCATGTTTTCCCACCCAGTACCCTGCTACTGTGGAATGGAGCACTGTCGCTGAACAGTGGACTGAGCCCATGGCGCCTTCCCCAAGAAGATCGGTTCAATGGACTTCCTGGAAAACAAATCCAAGTGCCTTTCAAGGTCCCTTTGATCTTCTTGATTTGTGACAAATGCAGAGGCACCAGGGTTTCTACAGATTCGCAGCACTTGGTACTCCTGCCCTACCTGACATTTGTGCTCTACCAAAGCAACAACTGAGGTGCAGCTTCAGGGTAGGGGTCAGAACACAATGCTCTGGAAACTACCATGGTATATGGCCAACCAGATGCTAAGCAAATCCTCACTGAACCAAATGGAATTTTCCTGAGGTCAATGCCTTGCGCCTATCTTTAGAACTGAACTTTCATGATAAAACAATCAGGAGCTTTGGCTGAATCTCCCATTATTTAACTGGCTATGTTGGGGTCATGTCAAAGCAAACATTTAGAACATAGTGACCTTTTAAAAATCCATCTCTCAAGTCTAGTGCTTGGTCACTAGTCTGTGAGCAGACTTGCTTACATTATGCATTTTGCTCTGTTCTTCCCAGGGAGAGAGAAGATTCTGGGGACAGTATCTTCAGATCACTTTTCTGGATACCTAAAAAACTGAATTATGAATTCTTTTGAACTTTACCTCTTACAAATTAACTGACTTTTCCTACAACTCATTGAAATAACCAAAGAATGCCAACGCAATCAGGGAAAGACCCAGAGATGCTTTGAAGGCACCATCACATAAGTCTTTCGATCTTTCCCAAGATGCTGACCTGACAATGGAAGATGAGCCAGGGAGATCTTGCTGCCTATGGAAGTGCATCTCTCACTCAATTCACAGGTCACCTTTGTTTGTTTGCTGAACAAATTATGTTGGGGACGTCGAGGCTGCAGAGATAGAGCTAAGAGTGACAGCAGTAGTATGTCTGGCTCCTTTTCCACTCGAGTGAATTTCTTCAGTTCCTCTTCTCTGCGCCCTGATGTGTGGGCTCATTTCCATTCTCTGAGCACTATTGTTTTTCTGACTTGAACAGTCATCCAGAAAACCTCAGTAATAAGGCCTTTGTATCATTATTTACTTTTCTAATTATATATGTCTTTCCCATCCCTAATGCTTGAAGACATCAAATTGCAGTTTGAAGTAACTGCATAGGGAAAAGTAAGAGCAACGATAAACACTTCTCTCCTCTGTGTGGAAACACGGAATTCAACCAAGAGAGATAAGGAAAAAACTGCTCATATTTGGAGAAAGAAGTTGGAAATAAGGGAATGAGATCAGGCGAGCTACTTTAGCATCTCATGCAGGGGATATGAGGTAGTAGTTCAGTGCATTCATTGGACAGGCTAGAAAGGACCTTTAGAATAGAGTCCCTAAGGCTTGGACTGACTAAGTTCTCTTCCTGGGCTCTGGGTCCTTGAGGTGGTGGTGACTACCCCTGGAATTTGCCCTATCCTCCTATCCCGGAAGGAACACAGGACTTTAGGAACTAGCTTTGTGGATGTAACTGACCCTACTTAGTGTGAACTCAGAGTTGAGGGTTGATCTATATTCTCAGTCACAAAGGCATTAAGAAGAAGGATGCAAGGAGTTGATGCAGGGGGACCTTCAGTCATAGCAATGATGAAATTCTCAAAATCAGCCGGGCAAGTGGCCGTATTCACTTTAGGATTTTCCGTGACTACAGTGCTTGGTTACATTCCACAATGGACATCTGTTGGTCTTGTCTCCTACAAGTGTCTCCCTACTTTTACTGGAACATCACACTCTGACTTGCATTTGGGAAATCATTTCTTGCCTGTTCTCAGCATTTTTGAGGTCACATGATTCATATCTAACCAATTGGTCCATCTCATGGTGTTGGCTCTGCTCACTCATTCAGGGATAAGGAAAGTATTCAAATATGTCTGTTGAAATTTTTACTCAGAGTTTTTGTTATTTGTTCTAGTTAGTTATACATGACAGAAGAATGCATTTTTGACACATTGTACACAATTGGAGCACAACTTCTCATTCCTCTGGCTGCACATGGTGCAGAGTCACACCGGTAGTGTAGTCATACATATGTATATAGGAAATAACTTCCTTCTCATTTTACTGTTCTATCCACCCCCCTCCCCTCCCCTCACTCCTCTGCCCAATCCAAATTTCCTTCATTCTTCCCTACCCACCTCCTCCATTATGGATCAGCATCCACTTAACAGAGAAAACATTTAGCCCTTGGTTTTTGAGGTTTGGCTTATTTCACTTAACATGATATTCTCTAGCTCCATCCATTTACCTGCAAATGCCATTATTTCATTCTTCTTTAAGGCTGAGTAAAATTCCGTTGTGTATATATACCAGAGTTTCTTTATCCATTCATCTATTGAAGGGCATCTAGGTTGGTTCCATAGTTTAGCTATTGTGAATTGAGCTTCTGTAAACATTGATGTGGCTGTGTTAATGTAGTATACTGATTTTAAGTTTTGGGGGTATAAATCGAGGAGTGGGATAACTAATTCAAATGGTGGTTCCATTCCAAGTTTTCTGAGGAATCTCCATACCACTTTTCATAGTGGTTACACCAATTTGCAGTCCCACCAGCAATGTGTGAGTGTACCTTTTCCCTCATATCCTTGCCAACATTTATTGTTGTTTGTATTCTTGATAATTGCCATTCTGACTAGAGTGAGATGAAACTTAGAGTAGTTTTGATTTGCATTTCTCTAATTGCTAGAGATCATCAACATTTTTTCATATGTTTGTTGATCAACTGTGTATCTTCTTCTGTGAAGTGTTTGTTCAATTCCTTAGCCCATTTATCAATTAGGTTATTTATTTATTTATTTATTTATTTATTTATTTATTTATTTTGGTGTTGACTTTTTTGAGGGTTTTATATATCCTAGAGATTATTGCTTTATCTGAAGTGCATGTGGTAAAGATTTTCTCCCATTCTGTAGGCTCTCTCTTCACATTGTTGATTGTTTTCTTTGCCAAGAAAAGAAGTTTTTTAGTTTGAACCCATCCCATTTATTGATTTTTTTATTTTAATTCTTGCTCTTTAGAAGTCTTGTTCAGGAAGTCATGTCCTAAGCTGACATGATGAAGATTTGGGCCTACTTTTTCTTCTAGTAGGCACAGGGTCTCTGTTCTAGTGCCTAAGTCTTTGATCCATCTTGAGTTGATTTTTGTGCAGGGTGAGAGAGAGAGATTTCATTTCATTTTGCTACATATGGATTTCCAATTCTCCCAGCACCACTTGTTGAATAGGCCATCTTTTCTCCAATATATATTTTTGGTGCCTTTGTCTAGTATGAAATAACCATGTGTATGTGGATTTGTCTGTCTTCTATTCTGTACCACTGGTCTTCCTGTCTTCTTTGGTGCCAATACCATGCTGTTTTGTTACGATTGCTCTGTAATACACTTTAAGGCCTGGTATTATGATGCCTCCTGCTTTACTTTTCTTGCTAAGGATTGCTTTGGCTAATCTGGGTCTCATGATTGCTTGATGATGAGGGGCATAAAGATTCTTGATGAACCTGGGTCTATCCATGTCTGAATTTTTCAATTACATGGCCCAATGAATCTACTTTTTTATTTAAATGAGTTTGAGTTAAGTGTCTACTTCTTTAACTGACAAAGGGATATGTGTTCATGTAAATGCAGGTCATTGAGATGGTCTAGTCCCTCTTCCAGGCCTTGCTCCTTCTCTCATGTGGGATTGAGCATGGAGGAAGTGCTCGGAGCTGATAGAATGAACAAAGAGCAAATTACCATAAAGTGCAAGATATGATGGTGAATGGCTAGATTTCAATTTTCTTGGTTCCACACATTTATTCTGGCTAAAGTCTAGGAAGTGGAATCCAGATCCTTCTAAACTCCAATTTAATTGTGGCTCTGGAGGGAGAGTTCCAGATCTTCAATGATCTCCAGTGAGCTTAGGGAAGGATGGGTGGTCCCGGGAAGCTCTATGTGGGGATTCCCTTTGAAGATTAATTTCAGACTGTACAGCCAAATAGGCAATTGGAGTAGAGAGGGCCAACAATTTTCTCTGAATGCTACTGAATATACTCAATGCAAACAATATATACCAAAACATTTTTTATTATTATCTTTCAGAGACTAAGTTTGCGCCATGACCAGTGATCTCTGGGTTGGGAAAAAGGATGACTTTGGTTGTGATCTTGATGGGCTGCACATTTCAAGTTTACAACATTGTTTTAAATTCAGTTTTTGAAATGTATCTTTCCCGAAGGACATTACCTTGAACTCTGAATACAAGAAGGATACGAGGTCCCCCAAATTGAAGGACTGACTATGTTCCAAATGTCGCTTTAAGCTGGGTGTTTGTACAAGAAAATGAATTCCAAGACACTATGAGGGCCAGTCTTATAAATGGTTTTTAGCTTCTTAATATTAGGCTTTAAATCTCAATAAAACCTTCTCTGATCGCCCTCATCAAGAGCAACTTTTCTTTTTTCCTCTTGTTATACAGTCTACTAGTCAGCTTTGCTTCACTGTGGAAAATACTTCCGACAAACAATTTATAAGAAGGCAAAGTTTATTTCGGCTCCTTGTTTCAAGGTCTGAGTCCATAGTTGCTTGGCCCTGTTGTTTTGGGCCTGTGGTGGCACAGTGCATGTGGTGGGAGCACTGGCGGAGGAGACCCACTCACCCCATGGCATCTGGGAAACACAGAGAGAGAGAGAGGAAGTAGGAATACAGGGTCCCAATATCCCCTTCAAGCACATGTTCCCAGTGATCTAACTTCCTTTCACTAGATCCTACCTCTTAAAGGTCCTACCACCTCCCAACATTGCCAGGTTGAGTAATAAGCCTTTAATATATGCAATTTTTGCAGGCACATTCTATATCCAAAGCACAATACATGAGTTGTTTTTTTTTAAATGATCAATCTTATACATAAATAATTATACTAGGTGGGAGCAATAGATGTATTTCTCTCATCTTATGGTAACAAATTGAAGCAGAGGCCACAATATGCATATTGTTCTATTTCCCAAGGTTATCTACAGTGTGTCCCACACATTAGGTGCTTGGTAACTGTTTCTCCAATGAATACCCAACCTTGTCCCACCTAAATAATTTCCTTCTCTGCAGAAAACATGGCTTCTGGGTTTCAATTTCTGATTTGAAAATGATAACCCCTCTTTGATCTAAGTAGTCCATTCCCAGCATTAATTCAATGAATGATTACTGGGCATTTCCCAAAGTTTCATATATTATTCTAGGATTGGGAGACTCAAAAACAAATAAGAAAAAGGTGGCCCTTGCTTTCAAGGAGACCGAGTTTCAAATCACAGAACAGTGTACAAGGCCATGGAATGACTATGTTCTTTTCAACTCCCTTCAACAGATCCCAAGTTAGGGGGATTTGCCTAAGGCCTTTACAATGACAGAGGACCACTCTTCTGACTCACCTGAGAGTTTCCCCATAATATCATTACTGGCTCTCAGCCCAGGTTCTTCCTCTCCTAAATTCCTTGGAGGCTTCACTAAGGCCTTATCCTGGAATTACTTTTTAAAAGCTACCTGTTTTCCTTGTTTACTTATTTTCTCATTAATTTGGGAATATTTACTCCTCATATTTCTAAACAGAGAGTCACTATTGCCTCTAAGTAACTAAAATGGTAAGTATTCTTCAGGGGGAAATCAGGCCATGACAGTCAGGACCTCAGCAACTCTATATCCTGGAGGTACATGTGATGTTGCTTAGGAGTGGCTATTAAGACATCCTCACCTAAGCCAAATATAAAACTGGCCTGTGGACAGCTTGAAACTCTTCTAGTCCTAAATTATGACCACCATGATTGCCAAATGGGCTATGTTTCCATTTGCATTCTCCTGGCCTTCCGTTCTTCTTTTACCTCAATGTTACCCTCATCTCACCAGGATCTAGAATGCCCAACTGTGTCCTTAGCCTAAGTATCAACTATCCTTGGTTAAACAATGTTTTTCCAAATGCATGTCTACCCAGAACCTTATTTGGAAATACGGTTTTTGTAGATATAATCAAGTTAAGATGAGGTCACACTGGATTAAGGAGGGCTTTAATCCAATGAGTGTAGTCCTTATAAGAAGAGACTAATTTGGATATAGAAGGAAGGAAGGCCCTCTGTGAAAATGAAGGCAGGGGTTGAAGTTACACTGCTCCAAGTCCCAGAGCATCAAGGATTGGCAGAAACCATCAGAAGCTAGAAAAAGCAAGGACAGATACTCCACTAAGGTTTTCAGAGAGAGAATGACCCTACTAGGACCTTGATTTTGAATTCTTAAGCTCTAGATCTGCAGTAGAATAAATTTCTATGTTTTAAGTCACCTGGTTTGTGGTAATTTGCTATAAGCCACAGGAAAACAACAACAACAACAAAACTAACCACAGAGTTCCACAAAAATCCAACCAAGGAGGAATGGATGGTGAGAAATAAAAACAGGGTAAACATAGCTTCTTTGGAGATGATTTTCTCTGTGTACTCCCAAATTCCACTATGCACTGGACTTAAGGAAGAGAATGAATATAGTATTATGGAGTTGTCCATTTGAAGAGGTCATGGCATGTTGGTCCATTGGGACTTTTAGGATTCAACATGAGTCTAGTTTTTTCTAGAGAAGACCATTTGAATTAGGATCTGTATGCAAATGGAAACACAAGATCAGATCTGTGTTGACTTTGGAGGACGGTCCTTGAGAACATATCGTTGTCTTAATCAGAAGTATCATGGCTCCAGGTGTCAAAAACCTTTTTTTCTTTCCAAAGGGTTAGCGCAGCTTCCTGGGTTGAAAGTGTGAGACAGGTGTTTTTCTTGGGGATGCTAGGAAACAGGAAAATAACAGGGGAGTGAAATGTGGAAGGATGGAAAGTGATTCAGAAATGTGTCAAAGAGCTGGCCATCACTACAGGCAACCAGTGTTTTATGCTACCAGGACACTGAAGAATCTTACACAATGCGTCTTAAGAGGGTTTAACTAGGAGATAAAATGGGAAGAATTTATCCATTATTTCCTATTCCTCTTTGATCAAAAGTGCTCCTACCTTCATTAACTTTCTCATACTTCCAGTGGGCACATTGTCCAGGATGACAGAGTTCTTGCCATAGACTTGCCCCACAGCACCAGGATGCATGTGGGAAGTAGGAAGCACAGGGGTAAGATAAGACATAATTCAACTGTACCTGCACAAAGACCTCCAAAGTCCTCATGCTGTTGATTGACAGGGCAGTGACTGCAGAAAGAGATGGGGTCAAGCAGAGGATTTTGGAATGGTACATAACAAATGCCCAACATATTTCATGTCAGTGCAGTGGACATGTGCCATTTTTTATTGCTTGCTTTCTTTCATGTTTGGTAAGAATACCACCTTCCCGACCCCACTACACAACAACACACTAGTAGTGTATTCATATATGAACACAGAAAAGTTGTGTCTGATTCATTCTACTGTCTTCATATTCCCATCTCCTCTCCCTTCTCTTCATTCCCCTTTGTCCAATCCTATGAACTTCTGTTCCTTCCCTGCTTATTGTGTGTTGTATCCCCATATCAGAGAGAACATTTTGCCTTTGGTTTTTTGGGATTGGTTTATTTCATTTAGCATGATCGTCTCCAGTTCCATCCATTTACTGGAAAATGCCATAATTTCATTCTTATTTATGGCTGAGTAATATTATACCACATTTTCTTTATCCCTTCATCTGTTGAAGGGCACCTAGGTAGGTTCCATAGTTTAGCTATTGTGAATTGAGCTTCCATCAATATTGATGTGGCTGCATCAATGCATTTTGCTGATTTTCAGTCCTTTGGGTATATATTGAGAAGTGGGATAATTGGGTCAAATAGGTGGTTCCATTCCAAGTTTTCTGAGGAATCTTCACACTGCTTTCCAGAATGGTCGCACCAATTTGCAATCCCACCAGCAATGTATGAGTGAACCTGTTTCCCCACATCCTCACCAACATTTATTATTACTTGTAGAATACCACCTTTCAATGCAAAACCCGACTTGCAAAACCTGCAAAACTTTTGATTGAAGCAATCAAAAGTTCCAACACCCTAGAAGCTAAGATGCTGGGAAACCTAGTGAGAACCCATCAGATGGAGCTCCTACCCAAGACCTAGACAGGAAGTCCAATAAGTGAAACAGAAGAAACCTCCCCTCCAATACTTGTATCAGAAGTACAGCCATGTCTCAGGTTGAAGAGGGAAGATGGTCATCCTCTCTGGCTGTTCAGTGGCTTCTTTGTCCATTGTCTCCTGAAGGCTGCTCAACAATCTCATCTTACATGAGGCTCCTGCCCAGATCTTTCTGGACTGCTTGTCTTAGGTTTGGAGCTCAGCACACCTTTCCTCTGTGGCCCTTAGCACCAGTTCCTGATGCAGCGATTCTAACTGGTCTACCTATTATTCTGAATCAGGCTACAACTCCCTCTCCAGCTCATGGATGGACTGTGCTTAGTTCAGGGATCCATTCTGGTCCCATCAGTTATATTTGGGGATGGAGTCAGAAGTCATAAAGCATAGCACTCAGAGAATCAGGGATAAGGTTGAGATTTCCCAGAAGAGAGGGCAGAGAGGCAAAAGGCATTATCAAAGTGAAGTGTTTGTGGCTGGCTATTATGGTCTGAACCAGGAAGCAAAATACGAGTTCAAGATCAGCATGTGTCACATACAGCCCCTGTGATGCCAGGGGAATATTGGGTAACTTTCCAAATATTCAAATGAAAACGCCAGGGACATTGGTCAGCAGATCTCTAAATCCACTCCCAGCTCTAAGACCTACAGGACTCACTCAGAACTAGACTCGTCCCTGTACAGTGGAGGCAGAGTAGTATCGCAGTGGTGGTGACCTCTTTGTAAAGAGGGGTTATCAGAAGACTGGGTGGTGCCAGAATATCATCTTTTTCCAGGAGGGTTCCCTGTTCAGTTCCTCATTTACTTCTGGGTAATGCATAAGACCTCACTCTTTGTTCCTTTCTTCTTTCCTGGGGGTATAAACAAGATGCAGACCATCCTGTTATCCACACCGCAGGAAGACTTCAGGATATTCCAGCCTGAATTCCAGCTTTCAGATTCACTCTGAAGAAAATGTACTTATCTGCTTTTGTTTAACACGGTTGACCCCATTTTGGCCATTAGTGAGAGTAGGATCCTAGGAGGGAGGCCTTTTGAGAGAAGTTGGAGCCAGGGCATTGATGGGAAAACCTGACACTTTAGAAAGGCCAATCTGTTCTTTCCACTCAGAGGCCACTGTGACTAGTTTAACAAGGTTCCTTTTTTACCTGTGTAAAGTGATCTCCATTTTCCTTTTCTCTTGGACTGATATTGGCTGAATTGAAGCATCCATTATCACTGTCTTAAGATTGTAGCTGAAAATATCTCTCAATTGTCTGCCTGGGAACAGGCCCTTCTCCCATTCTCTATTGCTGAAGAAAGTCTTCATGGGTCACAGGACTCAACAAAACATTTCTCATTAGCAATTCTCTCCTCTAAGTAATAGTGGCATAGAGAGTTGTCTTGTTCCACTGTCTGAGCCCAAGAATAACAGCACAGCTCTTGACTTATAAAAGCAGGAGAGGGAGCTCAGACCCTGTTCTGCTGCTAATGTGGGTCCTATTTTCCTCTTCTGACCTCTTATAAGGTGAAGCGATCATTTCTTATGTTCCACAGAAAGCTGCTCATGGCTGGAACCATGGTGTACTCTGGTTTCCAGGCCAGGAATCTACTCACACACCCAGGTAGAGGGGTCAATTGTTCTCAATCATGTCAGTCTTTTCTAACACTGCTCTTTAATTTTCTTAGGAACTTCATGACAAGGAGCCGAGTAATGCATGGAAAGTTTTCTTCTAAAAAACCCAAACCAACAAAAGAGGACTGATTTAGATGCAGCTGCTATGAGATCTGGTGGGACATACTCCCTCTTGGTAACATTCCCAGGTGATCCAGCTGGTCCTGCAATGACCGGTGTGGACAACATCCACTTCCTTCAAGGGTCCCTAGCCTGCTGAGTTCCTTCCTCTGAGGACCTTTATGGGAGAAGGTGGTCACAAATCACAGGGGTCTGTATGAATGGTACCACGCAGGGAAGGGCTCACCCTGTCCCTGGTTTTTCCACTGTAACTGCTAAAGTAAGGGAAAGACTGCCAGGAAATACGTCTGATGGTCTGTCTGACTAAGCAGAAGGTGAGATGGTAGCAGTGTGCATCGCCTGTTTCCGCCCAGCAGTTCTGAGCTGAGTAGACGACAGTGCCTCTGGCAGAGCCAAGGACCCGACATGGAAAATCTGGAAGCTTGAGTCCATCTTTTCATTACAACAACATGACTCTGAGGCTCAGAGATGGGAAGAATGTGAATGTGGCAGACCCTGGCTCGTAGCTCAGGTGCTGCTTGGGTGTGAAGTTTTACTAGACCACACAGCCTCTGCATCGTCACACCTGCTCCCAAGACAAGGAAGGTCAGGGGGCACAAAGCCACCCAGGAACTCTGTAGCTCTCTCCAGCACACCCACTGCTTGTGCATGCCCACTGTGGACTCAGATGCCTGCAGGTACAGGGATGTGTGGGACCACATCCTGGACGCCTCCACTGTCCTCCCTCCCTCCATCCTGGTGATCCTTCCCCAGGAATCAGCTGACCCTAGTGTGAAGAAAAAGGAATCTCCACAGTAAGAGAATGGGAATCGTGCGGCAGGGTTCCCAGCAATTGGGCCTGTTCCACCTTCTGCTAAGCACAGAGCGTGATTTTCACCCTAATTTCTACCTTCCCTTCCCTGCCTCCCCCATCTCTGTTAGTGCCCATGGCATCTCCTCTCTTCTTGTTTTCTCCCTTGTAATATCAACATTGTCTCCAAGGAAATCCCTACCCAACCCTTCCTTTTCCAGGTCTTGCCAAAGGGGTATGAGAGATTAACAAGGATGAGAAGGATGCTTTAATGAAAACATGGTACCTGGCACAGGTAGGTGAATGTGGGTCCTGCCTCAAGTGCAGGGCAGGGCGGACTGGTCAGTCATGGGCAGCGCTGTACATTAAACAGATCATCCAATAAAGAGGCTCCAAAATTCCCTGGTGGGGATAGATAGGTGTAAAGGACGCAAGCCCTGAGTATCACTAGAGCTTCATCTTTTCCTATAAGGCCATGGGTAGCAGCCCAAATAAACATGGTGCCCCACAGATGGTCCCACAGCCAAATGGCTTTCAGCCTCTCAGTGGCTTGAATCAAAGTCACCTAGTCAGGCTTGACGGAAATGCAGGATGACCCAGCCCTTCCTTTAATAGATTTTCCAGAATCGATCCATCACTCTGCCCAGAGAAGGGGAAGAGGAAAAACAGACCACATGCCCCATGATTGTGACTGTGCTTCCCTGGAAATGCCAGCGGTGAAGGAGAGAAGGCACAGCTGGGAGTGGAGTGGGGCTCTGGCAGATGACACCTTTCCGGGTTCAAGCAAGAAGGGTGAGATGCTGGCATGGAGGAGCTGGCACAGCCGGTTTCCAGGCAGGACTTTCTGGGCACCGGGCAAGGCTCGTGGCTTTGGGAGCTGCCCCAAGCTGGTGGTGTTGCCAATGCTCCATTCACTCTGTGAAATGTATTAATTAGCAAGTGGTTTTGGCCCAGAGAAGGTTGCCGTGGCTTCAGATGGATGTAGCAGAAGAGGCAAGTCTCTTTCCGGACATCTTTGAGCAATCTCAGCCTTTGTCAAGCGGACAAGAGCGTCCTCTCGAGAAACGGTGAGACCCAGCAAAGTCAGAAGAGAAAAATCTAGTCAGCCACACCAGCGAAGGCAAGACTTCCAGGCCAGATCAGCCAAAACACACACCTAAGCCCAGCAGAATCAGCCGGGACAAGGGAGATTACTGGGCAGGGAACAAAAACTTTGCAAATGGTGCTTCTTGAAGCCTCTCCTGTTCTCCACTCTCATTCCTTGTCTGAAAACGGCTGCAAAAACTGGTCTAGATTAGCCATAGCACGTCAGCTGGAAATGCCTCTGATCTCCCTTCTCTTGTTGGAGGGCAAGAGCAAGCGCCAGCAGGTGGGCAGACTTTTCCTAGGCCTGTTGCAGGCCACTGGCAGAGCTCGGGGAGAGGAAACAAGTCTCTTCATTCCCAAAGTTTCTTCCAAGCTACACCTGATGCAATAAATATTTCCAAATCTGCCTGCACATCTGGGCTAAGAAAAGAGACATTTCCAGAATAAGCACGGTAGATCTCAGGGACTGCAGTTCTTCAAATATCCCAGTTGCTGCGTGGACCCAGCCCCTCTCCCTGGCCTCTGCTGGCTCTCACTGCAGTTGACACTCTTCAGGTCACTCTGACTACTTCTTCTCCTGCATTCATGCCTACCTAACTCAGTCCACGTCAAGTCCCTAAACCCTGCTGGTGACGCTGGCAGAGCTTATGAACAGGGAGGAGAGGCTGAGAAAAAGGCAGAGAAGGAAATTCCAAGGAAGAAAAGAGAGGAGAGGAGAGGAGAGGAGCCAAGAGAAGAATGTAAAGCAATTAATTAAATATTTAATATATGCCAGGGCAATTTATTAATTGAATGCTTGATAAATTGAGGATTTTGTGTAATTCTCAGAACAGTCCTATTGTCATGTTCGAATTCACAGTTGTGCAATTTAAGAAAAGCACACAACAAAAATGGCTGAGAAACACTTAAACCCAGGAGTAAGACTGTAGGACCTGCTGCTTTCCACTTAACAAAGAGGAGAAAGAAAAAGAGCAAAACCCTTGGTGCGAGGCCTAAGGTAAGGCGATGGCTGGGGAGAGAGGGAGATGGCGTGGGGAATCCTGGGTACTGACACTGACCCTGTGTCATTCCTTCAGCGACTGCTTTTTGTGGTGTGTGGGGGGAATTGAACCCAGGGCCTCCTGCATGCTAGGCAGCAATCTATCGCTGAGCTCGACCCCAGGCCTCCTTCATCTCTTGCATTACATTTTTTAAAAGTTCCACTACGAGTCAGGCAGCCCCAGACATTACAGTGAGGATGGAGAGCCTGGTAAAGACTCCCCATTACCATGGCCTGGGTTATAGGAATAGCTGGTCCTCAAGTCAGGGTGGTCCTGTGAGGAAAAGAACCAGGCACTGTGAGAGGAAGGGAGTGAAGGGGGTCACCTTCAGAAGGAAGGGTGTGGGAGGGGGCTTCCTGGGGAAGTGACATTTGAGTTGAGGCCAGAGTCACTAGAATAACGGGACAGGGGGCATTGCACACAGAGAATTTTCTGGGAAATGGAACAGCTATGTAGCCTGCCTCTGTCTGGGGGCCGATTGTCTTGGATTGCCATTTATTAAAGTGGGGAATGGTGATGGGTCCTCCCTGGGTGTGGGCAAGGGAGGACAGTGTCTGTAAAGAATTTAGAAGCAATAGTCAGATCTAATGTGTCAAGGACAAAGTACTCCGCCTGCAGGGCTGACCATTCCCATGATGCACCCCACTGAGGACGGAGAAGCCACCTCCTCCCTGCAAAGGTAGGTCCAGGGAGCAGCTAGTCCCTGGCTGCTGAGCAACAGCTTCCCCAGGGGCAGGCCATGCAGGGATGTCTGGCCCCTTCCTCATCTGGAAGGGAGCCTCGTTCCAGTTGAGTCTCAGAGAATCGCCCTAAGCTCCCATCAGCCCCTGTCAGAAGAAAATCAGCAGAACAGGTCCTGCTCCTGTGGCCCAAGCCTGAGGCCCCCTTGCCAAGCCTCCCTTAGGAGTCCCTGCCACGAGAATTCCCCATGTGGGAAAGGAAGTCTCTATTTTCCCTTTTCGGATGTCATGTAACCAACACAGGTTAAAGGTCAGTGGCATCAGTTCTCTTAAATGGCAATTCAGCTATTATCTGAGCAAACCAGAGGCATCCGGAGTGCAAGCTTCGCACCAACCTTGAGACCTGGGAGAGGCTGGGAAAAGAACAAGGAGGGGCTGCAGGGGGGCTGTGGTTTCAGGAAACTAAGTGGAACACCCTGCACTGTGAAAGAAGAGGCATCAGCAGACCAGGGGCTCATTTCGCTGAAGCTGGCGTGTGTGGGAGGATGGGGATTAGAGACTTCCCATCACCTGATCAGGGCCGGCCCGCCCTCCAGCTCCAGGCCTCTCTCCTCCTTTGTCTTTCTTTTCCCCACCACCTAGCTCTCCCACACCCTCCGCTCAGCTTCTCTTCCACCTTCACTCTCTCCCTCATCTCCCTCATCTCCCTCATCTTCATACCCTGTGTCACCTCTACCTCATTCTCTCTCTCTCTCAGCAGTGTTGGGTGGGAACTGACAAACTAGGAGTTTACAAAGAGAATTTAAATCTCAGCTCCACCACAGTCTCAGCTCTGGTTTCTGAAAAGATCCCTGAGCTTCAGTTTTCCTCTTCTAAAGATGAAGAAAATAATACCTAGCTCACTGGGTGCCATGGCACACACTCATAATCCCTGGGGCTTGGGAGGCTGAGGCAGGAGGATCACAAATTCAAAGCCAGCCTCAGCAACCTCCTGAAGTCCTAAGCAACTGAGTAAGACCCTGTCTCAAAATAAAATATAAAAAAGGGCTGGGATGCGGCTCAGTGGTTAAGTGCGTTCAGTCCTTGAATCCTGAGCTCAATCCTTGGTCCTACTGCTACTGCTAACACCTAGCTCAAGGTGTTCGGCTTGCTGGAGGACGCAAACAGATAGCACTCACGTCTGGAACACGGTGCCTGGCCCAGGCGACAGCAGCCTTTCCTAAGGAGAGTCAGGGAAGGCTTAGCACAGGCTCAGCCCCCAGAGAGCGTGCAGCACAGCCTCCCAAAACCCCACGAGGGAGCATGGGGTGTCCTCTCCATTTTATGAAAGAGAAAACTGCGGCTCAAAGAAGTGAAGTACCTTTGACAGGTGATCTTTTTTAAGTTTGTGTTTTAAAGAAATAAAATCCTCTGTGCTATCATCAGTTGTTGAGATTTCTTTATTAGTAGTAGTAATATTATTTGTATAAATTAATATTGTTATTTTGTATAATATTATTATTATTATTTGTATAAATTAATGGGTTTTATTGTTACATTTTCATACACGCATTTCTCATGCTTTGACTATGCCCACCCTCCCTTATCCTGTCCTCTCCCAGACCTCCCCCCGACCCTCTTAAAGACCCAAATAGTCCCTCTTCTGTTCTCAGATCATTTTATTTTAGTTTAATTCTCACATAGGAGAGAAAATTTGTAATCCTTGTCCTTATCTGTCAGTGGCTGCTCATTTTGCTAAGCATGATGCCCCCCCTTCTGTTCATTTTCTTGCAAATGACATGATTTCATTCTTCTTTCTGGCTGAGTAATACTCCACTGTGTACATATACCATGTTTTCTCTATCTGTTGGCAGGTACCTGGGCTGATGCCTACCTAAGCTGTTGTGAATAGTTCTGTAATAAGCATGGGTATGTAGGTGTCTGTTTTGTATGCTGATTTTATGTCCTGTGGATATATACCCAGGAGGGGGATAGCTGGATCATATGATAGTTCTATTTTTAGTTTAGTCCCCATTGCATGCCTCTGATTTCTTCCCTCATTTTGTCCCAATCCCCAACATTGTGCAGTTTAAATTATGACTCTAAGTCCTAACAATCTCTTCTTCCAACTGCCACACAGTTCTAAAGAAGCTGACATTCAGCGTGAGAACTGTTGGATTCCCTGCCCCTCTTCCCTCCCAGCCCCTCTTCCCCCGCTGCTGCTGCCACCTCCCTTCCTCTTTCTCCGTGACTCTCTCCAAACAATCCCAGCAGCCTCTTTTTGGTCTCTGCTCCTGCCCTTTGCACTTCTCTGATGTTTAAGACCAAATGCCCTTTCTTGTTCTGAGGGAGAACTTCTCTTCCCTATAATGTTTAAAACACAGAAAGAGCAAACCGAGGTAACACTCAGCATCTAATGCTTTAATTTTTTTTATCTTGATGATATTTTGCAATGTTTATATTGGTGCACAGCAAATGGAAGCATTAGTCACAATTTACGTAGCTGACTTTTTGTAACCGAATTCCGTGATGCATGGAACCATCCACTCTCTTGGAGAGATGCACCGCTTGATATGACACACACAACACCCACCCTGCTCTTCTCCTTTGTAGCCCAAACAAATCACAGTGTGTCATTGTGTGTCTGCTTTGTACCTCATGCCTGTCTCCTCTCCCAGGCGGTAAGGTGATGAGATGGCAGGAGTCACACCACGTCCCTTCGGTTCTCCCAGCTATCCGTACAGACTTGGCATCTGACAGTCTATAGCTGCCCGTCTCAGCTCAGTCTGCAAGCTGAAGTGCCAAGGGTGTTTAAAGAAACTTACTGGTGCCCACCCACCCAGACTTTCTGAAGCAATGGATCTGGGTGGCACCTGAGCATCTGAGTCACAAAAGCCCTGCACGTGCTTCTCCGCTGCCTCCAGACGGAGCCCTGCAGCTCCGCACCCCAGGCCAGCTCCTCTTCTCCCGGCTCCAGCTGCACCCCTGCATTGCTGGCTCTGCCCATTGCCTTCCTGCGCCTGCGTGGGCCTGACCCGTTCCGAGGCCACCCGAACACATCCCTCCTTGTTTTGAAAGTCTGTTTGTGGCCTGCCACCTCCAGGATGCAGCTCTTGACGAACACTGTCCAGACTCCATGCCCCTGTGTGACGCAGATCCCAGGCCTTCTCCCTAAAGTTCTTCCATGCTATTTGCCACAAGCTCGTGCTTCTGTTGGCAGTGCCGAAGCGTGATTGCTCTTAACCGGAAGCTCCTTGAATTTCACCACTCCCCAAATGCTAAGATGGCACAGTGGCCAATGCTTCCACAATGTGAACCCAAAAGTGAGGCGAGAGGAAGTTCTGGCCAAACATAAACCGTGAGGCCGGGACAGAGGAGGCAGGTGGGCGGGGCATGCGTTTGGGTCTCTGATGTACTCAGATTGCCCAAGGACCCTGGCGGGGCAGTGGAGCATGGACAGGAGAGGAACTTCTGTGGCCCTCTCCTGGCTCCTGGTATTTGAAGAACCATTCTGCAGGAGACCAGACCTGTAGGATGTCACCTAAGAAGGCACCCCCAGTTTGCAGGGTGGAAGCTCGCTGGGGAAGAACTCATCTCTATGGAGAGATGGGTGCTTATCAGAACAGGCCTGGTGGCTGGTGCTGGTTTCCCAGCATGTCCTTTTCAGTCTGATCTCTTTCTTTTAGACACAGTTCTGCACTACCCTTCTATTATCTACCCAAACACTTTTTCCGATTGTTTATTTTCTCTAAACAATAGCAAGCAGAGCCAGGGCTTTCTGTATTCCTAACACGCACCTGGGCTGTGTAGTGAGGTAAGAAGGATCTGAGGTCACTGGTTGCTGGCTTGGGAGGTCCTCGGTTTTCTCAGCTGAGGAACATGGCGCCCGTCTCCCAGGTTGCTGAGAGGGTGAGGCACCAACACTCATGCTGCCAACACTCATGCCATCCTTATCAGCTGCTCAGGTACCTGACCTCTCCTGAGCTCTGGGCACTTCTCTAATTCAGTCTCAGGTGATGAGGAGGAGAGCAAGGAGATCCTTGTAATGGAGAATCCATTTCTGGACCTGGGTCTGGCAGGTGGGCAGAGGTCTAGAGCAGAGACTGTGAGCCAGACTCTATCCCTGGTCCTCAGTGACTCTGTACCTTCAGATGTGACTTAAAGTCTCTGCAGGGGAACCCCCCTAGTCTAGGGGACATGCCCTCCCCTTCACATCCTCACAGTCCCTGCTGTCTGTCTGCTTCCCTCCTGCATCCGGGAGCTTGTGAACTGTGCGTGTGGGGTGCGTGTATGTGCAGCGCATTGTGGTGTGTGCATGTAGTGTGTGTTTTGTAGGAGGAGACGTGGTGTTTGATGTGCTTGTGGTTTGTACATGTATGTGCACGTGCATGTGGTGTCAGTGTGTAGCATGTAGCATGTACACGTCTGTACACCTGTGGGGTGGGTGTATATGGTGTGTGTGTGTGTGTGTGTGTGTGTGAGATATGTGGTGTGAGTGTGTGTCCTGAGGGTGGGGTGCTTATCAAAATTAAGGGGTGCAGAAAAAACTACCAGGGAAGACTTGAAAACTGGGAGTTGAGATGAATACAAGTAAGACCCTCTTTTTTTTTATTTGTTCCTTTTAGTTACACAGGACACTAGAGTGCATTTTGACATATTGGACATAGGTGGAGGATAACGTCCCGTTCTTGTGGTTGTGCGTGAGATGTGTGGTTGTGTGGTGAGTCACACTGGTGGTGTATTCATATGTGAACAGAGGGACGTTCTGCCTGATTCCTTCTACTGTCTTTCAGCCCCTCCTTTTGGAGATGTGAGGAAAACCCCAGAGGCCTCAAGCTGATTAGAAGCAACTTTCCAATCAGAAGCCACTTCTGACTTGAGAAACTTTCTATAAGCTAGTGCCTTTTTCTGATAATTTTGCCCCTGTGGGTCAGCCTTGAGGGTACAACCCCCCGTCCTCCTCTGCCGTGAGAGTGAGAATCGCACCCAGGATCGTGAGAACCAACCCGCAGCGGTGATGCTGAGGTGCGACCCAGGAAGCACAACTTCGGCTGTCACAGGGCTGCAGCCTCTGGCGTTCCTTGGAAGCCTTCCCTGCCCATCCTCCTTAGCCCCCCAGGAGTCCTCTGCCTTCTGCTTTTGTCCCTAAACCAAGATCCACTGTCCTGGGCTATGGAGTCTGCAGCAGCCCAGCGGCCTTTTGAGTGTGTCCTCCTCCTTCCTGTGGCCCACGGCCCCAGGCAGCAAGTCCGGGGTCCTCTTTGATCTGTGTGGGCGAATCTCCCAGGAGGAGACTTAGAAAGTGTGCTGGTGTCCTCCTGGTGGCTGGAGAACCCCGCACAGGGCCACCCAAAGAGGAAGCACACGTTAAAGCACTGGCAGGGTAGGGTCAGAGAGCAATTGGTCAGGCTCTCCTTCAGGATCAAGGGTCACTCCACCGACCCCCAGGGATGCTGGCCAGCCTCAGGGTTCCTCCCAACTTCCAACCAACTGTTCTTGCTTGATCATTAGTGTCCTCCTGGGTTGTATGACTTCCTGTTGTTGTTTTCATGCTTTCAAAAATGCCCTGCATTCATTCTTTACCTGCATGCAGTTCCCCACACAGTGTACACTGAACTGTGAATACACAGGATAGGGACTTTTTCCGGTTTTCTCCCTGGGTTGGTCAGGTTCACTCAGGAGATAATCATTTTGAAGGTGATTTTGTGTGTTTAGCAGACACGATTATCTCAGTTCTCAGACTTCATGGGTGTCTTGGGAAAAGTAGAAACAAAGAAAAAAGAGAAAAACCCCTCAATACACAAATGCCAAAGTTATAAAGACCTTCACAATAACCTTTGTGAACTTCAGGTTCTGGGAGTGATTGCCTCGTGATCATGGGATGTCCCCTGGGAGGCGGTCAGCTGAAGTGAGAGGGCTTCCAGTGGGGCCACTCTGTACCTGTCAAAAACGGGAGACTCGACTGCTCATTGATTTATTTTTTAAAGCCTTGCAGGGAGAATGTAGCACAAGGCATCATGCTAGACATGGACCAGACCCAGTCCACATGGAGCCCTGTGAACCTAGAGCTCCACAGGCTGCCTTCAGCCCAAAACTCAGGTGTGGAGGCTTCTCACAAAAACATGGCTTCTTTGAAAGAGCCCTGAAGATGTCATCCCACTGGGGCCTCCATTTCCATTCAGACCCCTGAGCATGGCAGCCCGTTAGCTGAGCAGAGTCCTGCCTCTGTCCCCACCCTGCTCTCTCTGACCTGGCCGGCCTCTCTCCACTTTGGGACTTGCCTGACCCCTTGGGGAGGGTACCTCAGACCTGCCTGATGAGGCTGATGGGAACCTTCACCCAGAATGAGGAAGCAATGGAATGACGTAAAACTCAGAGACAGGTCAGAGTTTAGCTGGTCAGTGTCCGAGCACTCCAAGTCTGACATTAAGAAAACCATTTCCTGGGGCCAGAATTGTGAAAGCCAGTGACGTCGGACCCGAGGAAAATTACTGAGTCCTCCTTCCTAAAGAATCTTCAGGAAAAGGGCCCAGCCGTCTGACGTGATCACAGGGAAGCCTTACCCTGAGGCAGGCATCTTTTCTTCTAGTTCCTTCCAGCCAGAATATCCTTTTCTGTGAGAAACATTGAGCAAGCAGATGAGTGTGCAGAGTCTTCCAAAAGAATATTGCTAGGTAACCCCCCTCCCTGCCTCCTGCACCTTCTCCTCCTTTGTTCTCAGTTAAGAAAATGACTTGATGATTTTTTTTTTCCCCTATAAAGTTCAGTTAGAGTTTTGCTGCAAGAGAGAAGAGAGGACGCCTGGACAAAGATGGGTCAGGGTGAGGGCTGTGTCCAGGGGGCTCTTAGAGGGGGAGAGGCAGGCCTCCTCAGACAGCGATCTCTGCTGGACAAGGCAGGTTGTGTTTACTGCATTGCTAGCAGATTCTGCACTCACTGAAAAAATGTGATTTAATCAATTTAGCAAAGCAATGAGGGCTCTAATATTACCTGGAAGCCTGGTCATCCAAGACACTACTGTAGCCATATTTTATGTCGGAACTTGTCAGCATCTGGATGGAGGAGGGAATGCAGGGGAGATGGGGAGGCACTGGGCAGATGAGGATTCCTGAAGGTTCCACACAGCTGGAACGAGCTTCATGACCAATGCTACAAGCCGAGGACTATGCTGGGGCAGATTTTCAAGACAGGAAATGGAGAATCCATGTCAGTGCAGAGTCTTCAGTCTCTCTGGGGAGAAGACTCAGGTTTGAATATACAGTCTTCCCTCAGTATCCCTGTGGGTCTGGGTTCAGGACCCTGTTGGATTCCAAAGTCCAAGGATGCTTGATTTCCTCCTAAAAAATACTATAGTATTTGCATATAATCTCTACACATCTTCCCCTATACTGTAAACCATCTCTAGATTACTTATAATACTGAATACAGGGTAAACACTATGTGAGTCATTGTTAGGGTGCATTGTTTGGGAAATAATGAAACAAAAAATTCAGTACATGTTCAGTATAGATGCAATTTTTAAAAACATATTTTTGATCCGCAGTTGGCCAGATTCATGGATGTGGGACCGATGGATGGGGAAAGCTTGCTAAATAAGGACAAAAAGACAACAAAAGAAAAGGAGGAAGCAGAGAAGAAGAATGTGTGTGTGGGAGGGCAGGACTGGAATAGGCACATTTGTCCTGGGCCAGCTGCCTCCACACGCTCGCTGCCTGAGATGTCTGCAAGTGGCTCCATGGAGCAAAATGATATTTTGGTCTATACACACTTTCCTTGTGATTATTATTTTTTCCATTTTAGCTTAAACAAATGCACTCAGAGTGATGTGGATAAACCAATAGACAGAGTGAACACTTGTCAAGGGTACTGGAGGCAAAGCTGGCCACGGAATACAGAGAGACAGAGGGAACCTGGAAAGGAGGGATTTAAATTCCAACGCATTCTTTATGCTCTTCAGGGTTCAGGGACTTTCTAGATATTCATCTGAGGCTGGTGGTCTTGGGACTACAGGGACAAGGGAATGGGACTCAGCAAAAAGGAACACTTGAACTTGGAACCATGTGACCAGCTAGAGCAGGAGCGGCTCAGGACACTGCTCAGGGAGCCCAGGGAGGGTAGCATTCATTTTAAAGACAGTTCACTGTGCTTTTGCTTAGAGTAGGGACAGGCACTTGATTGGATTTGACTGTGAAGAGCCAGAGAAAAGTCAGGCTTTGGGTTGCAGAGGGCCCTCTCTGAGCCTAAAGGGACAATGGATCTTCATTCGGCCTTGGGAAATGCACTGAAAACTATCCTTTTGGAGTTTGGGATCCTTGGAGGTCAAGAGCTGAAAAGATCCTAGGACTCCAGGTGCTGAAGCCCCTCTCACAGGAGACAAAGACTAGATCTTGAAAATTGCTCTGGACTCTGGACAGAAAGACACAAGAGTTGGGTGTTCAAGGTTAAGTTCGGTTTTAACATTTTTGCAGGAAAGTCTGAAGTTTAGGTATGAGGGAGGGAGGAAGCCCCTCTCCGCGTGTGGAGCCAATGTTCTAGACTTTTCCCAGTCTCCAGCCCGTAACCCTGTGAGCTCCGAGAATATAGCAGACGTTCTGGAATGCAAGAGTCAGTCTGCAAAACTGGAAAAGACATCTGCCTTTTCCATCAGGGCTTTGAGTTAATAGACTCAGGAAGTGCAGGGTTCAGGTCGCAGCCCTGGATCTATCAGCTGCATGACCCCAGGCAAGGGACATGGCCCCTTTGAGCCCAATTTCATCAGTAATATAAGGGGGCTGGGATGGATGATCTCTAAGCAACCTTCTGACCACAGTATTTTATAAATCTGTGTTCTGTGATCCCTGTCTTCCTTGGAGGGCTCTTCAATCATTATTTTTATTGCTTTTATTATTTTATTACTTTGCTCATATTAATAATAGCTTTTTATTATTGTTTCTCAGATAGGTCTGGTCGGGGCACACAATTTTGATGGGGACAGCAGCCAGGCATGTTATAAGCAGTTATTGTTGAAACCAAAGTCCTTCAGGGGTTGGACAAACCATCACTAACTGCCCTCACTCCCTGTCTCCAGGCAGGCCCAGCCTTAGGGCTCAGTCAGGTGACTTTCCCTCCTGAGTCTATAGGAATCTGGAGTGAGCCCAGACTCTAGGAGGGAGACATGACTTTGTCGTTTTGGGTAAAGAGGTCGTTTGTCCTGTTTTTTTGTTTTTTGTTTTTTTCCTGAGGAGGGATGACAGCATTTGAACTTTCCTGGTGCAGCTGACTTGGAGGGATTTGAAGAGGCAGCACAGAGTACTTAGTGGTCAAGAAGAACACAAGCTCCTAGAGCTAGAATGTAGAAGTCTCAATATCCCAGATCCTCCACTTGATGAGCTGTGCATCCTTGGAGAAGTTATATCATTCTCTGTGCCTCAGTTGTCTCATCTATGAAATGGGTCCTAACTTCACAGGGTTGTTTTAAGTATTGAGTTAATGCAGGTAAAAGCAAGGCCTGTCTCACAATGAGAGCTTATGACATAGAAGCTACTGTGTTAGTCTTCACCTCTTACGCTTGGCCATGGGCCCATGGCCAGCGGTGGCAGAGCTGGAGGAAGGCTTAGTTGTCCTGAGTCAGGGCTGGCCTTGAGGGTCATGCCACCTCCCTGGCTTCCCACAGCTGACTCTGTGTGCTCTTTATAGCTGCACATCTCTCCCTCCCGCACTGTCAGCAGGACCGGCTCTCCCAGGGTTTCCTGCACACACCCTGGATTCTGCCTCCTCATCTCTACCCTGGATTTCCTTCCTGCCTTTCTCTACCATGTTCAGGAAACGTGTCCACGCCAGCCTTCCTCTGTGGACACTTCCCAGACCCCTCTGATGCCCAGCTCCCTCTAAATCCCCTTGTTCCTTATTGTCTGTGCTTTGGAAACCACCAGTACTTGGCCTTATAGCATGAGTCATCCTTGCATGGTCAACGTCACCTGGTGTCACCAGGAGCTTTGTGAGGCCCATTTTCACATTGGGCATAAATACTGACCTTCACCTTCCGCTGGTAGCCTCCCTCTTGAAACCCAAAAGTCTCAGCAACCTGCCCTTTCTCCCCCCCAGCCACTTCCCGGGGGGAGGGACCCACTGCCCTGCTGTCTTCCACGCTGAGGGCCACACAGCTCAATGCCTTGGTTGTGTTGCGACAGAGACCACAACCTCAAATCCTGTCGCTGAGCTCCTGATGAGTAACTATCCAACCCAGCAGCCAGACTGAGTGCACAAATGGGATCTCAGCAAACGGGTGTCCCTGTGATTTCAAGACAGCACAGTTCTCACAAGGTTAGGGTTAGAATTAAAATAATTTCCCCAATTATGTGTTGACTCTCTTCGAGGAAATAGGTTAGGGAGCAAAAACTACCTTCTCATTTTAACTATAATTTTTCAGTTGCACCCGACATTTTCCAAACCCCTCTCCTTGTTATAATTACCTTTCTATTGTGATCTCTGCCCCCGTGATTTGCAGCCTTTCACCTGTTACTTGTAAATACTGTACACACATTTTAATCATGCAAGAAATTATGGTAATAAGGGAAGGCTGGTTGTATGAATATATTTATGTCAGTATATGAAAAATGTGATCGTTTTTGAAAGGTGGTGAACTGGTGGGCGGAGCTCAGAGCAGACGCTGGAGGTGGGCTGGAGGCCAGTGGCACACAGTTCCCCGCAGTATCCCGGCTTCTTGGTGCCCTTGGTGAGTCCCTTACTCACTTCAGGACTTCATTCCCTCATCAGTAAATGAGGTCGAAGATGCCTGCCCTGCTGATTTCCCAAAGCAACTATAAAAATAAAATGAAATGGGCTATAAAGCATAAAGCACCAGACAGAGTGTAAATCACAATTCTGGTTTTAAATTGAAACTCCTCAAATGTCATGACTTCACCTCGCAGGACCGCACTGTGTGGGAAACCTGAGACCCTGATTCTGTGGCCCTGCTCCTCTTGGCCCATGGACCCGCCCACCCGCACCTGCTCTTCTGTTCTCTGCTGACACGGGCTCAGGACCTGCCACCGCTGGGTGAGATTATTTATGTCTCCGCACGGTCCCTGCCATGTGCGTGTATTTCCATTGGCTTTCCACGTTGCCTTCTCGTTTCGTGCCCTCTCCCCTGTGAACTTGGCATACCCTCCCCACCTTCTCATGTACGGGCTGGCCAGCCCCATTTCCTCTGACAAGCCTCTTCTCCTCCATAGGCTCTTGTTATCTCAGCTGCAAGGGATATTCGTGTGACTTCCCTGCCCCGTCCTGGCTCCACCTGCCCCCTTTCCTCTCCCACGCTGATGTGAGCCCGCATTTCATCCTGCTGGTGACAGATCCAGGCCAAGGCTCAGGAGGCTGAAGCTGAAGGCCTCACTGTAAAGCGAGGGTCCAGGCTCTTCTTCCATGGGCCTTGATCCTGGGGACACCACCAGAAAGAAAGGGACACTCTGTGACTTCCCTTTCAACTTCTTTCTAGCTGATCCTTAGTGTTCTGGGAGAGAAACAGGCCTGTACCAGAAGGACAGATAAAACAGCCAGCCTCCCCCTTCTCTGTGGAGGACCAAGAGAACTGCCATCCAAAGAGGCTCTGGAAACACCTTGTCCAGCTCCCTGTCCCTCAGCTGAGGAAGCAGAGACAAAAGGTGGAGCAACCTGCCTGAGGGCAGAGATTTTAACTGGTGCATCCCACTGTTCGAGGACCCCTGGTGGGCTGGTTTTTCCAGAAGCTCAAGGTGAGGTTGAGCATTAACATAAGAGTCGGCTCTGGCTGTAAGGGGCAAGGATCTCATAAAAAATGGAGTAGGTGATGAGCTTTGGGTCACTCAGGAGCATAGTTCAGAGGGTGGACCCTACAGAGGTTCTTCTGGGACATTAGTCAAGCCACACTTGCTAAACTCCAAGGAAGCAACTCTCTAAGATTCCTCATGAAAAGGGGAGCAATACTGACTCCATCCACTAATCCATCAGGATCGTTTCGAAGATTAAGCAGTAACGAGGCTGAGCACCTATCACAGGGCCTGACGTGTGGTAAAGTCTCACAGGTTAAATCAGACTTACTAGTACTGACGCGGATTCATACCGCATCTCCACCATCCTTAAAAATGAGCGTTGTATCGGATGAAATGTAAATAAGTATATTTCATCACTAAATCCACCAGTGCCAAGAGCAGGAAATAATGGAAGAGAAAAGTGAGGGAAAGTGAGGAGAGGAGGCAGGAGAGACTGAAATAAAGGGGAGCCGATGAAAAGGACACACGAAGGAAGAGTGAGGGGGACAGTGGCAGAGGCAAAACAGAGAGGGTCGCACTTGAAGAGCAGAGAACATTTTCTGAGGCCGAGTCGCATCTCCAGGTGACCCAAAGCTCACTTGGCTCCTGGCAAAACTGAAGTGTTCACCAGTGGGAGAGGCTGAGGGGACCATGTCACAGAGCAGGTGGGTTCTGCCACCCAAGGTGTCTGGACAAGATCACAAGGAAAAGGAAAACGGCGTGGGGCTGTGGGGGCCACAGATGGGCTAGGAATTGAATCACCAACCTGACCTACCTGCGTGGCTGCAGGCCATGCCTGCGGCTCCCTCAGTGTCACCAGCTCTCCCCAAGGAACCGCAGAGCTGCCCCTGGACCTGCCTGTCCAGACTCAGGCTGTAGAGGAGCCCCTCCTCTGCAGCCCTACAGCCCTTCTTTACACAGGGTCGCTTGGACTGGTTGTTGGTCCATGTTGGGAAGGAAACTTCCTGCCAAGGATGAGAAGGGCAGGTGGCCTGAGGGCCTCAGCCTGGTCCAAGCTTCCTCCCCTGCGGTAGAGGTGACGCCCAGGCTGGGGTTGCAGACTGCCAGTGGGAAGGTGGGAGAATTAGGCAATAACATGACTCAAAATGAACATACTGATGTAAAACCCCCTTTTTCTCTAATTTAGGAGGTCCAAGGCATTGGAAGTAGGTCATGAGAAACCTTTCCAAACATCAGTCTTCCAGACTTCCCCACTGACCGGCGTCCCTGGCTGCGGTGCAGCCTCCAGCTTCTGAGACGGGCTGGTGGATTCTTTCCTTCGCACAGGAGAGAATCCAGAGTTGGCATCAGGAAAGGAAGTGGAGATCGTGAATTCACGTTACTAATGTCTTGAGGAATCTGTGTATTGGGGATATTTTATGTTTCAATGTTTGTTTCAGAGAATCTACACTAATAGAATAACAGATTGACCTTGTAACTTCACTTTGTACTGAGTAGGGAGTCAAATGATGAATTTAGTTATTAATTTATGTTGAAATCGGTTTACATTGTATTCAAGTAATTATGAAAATTTGAGTCACTATCTTTAAATCGCTCATTTGTTAGATTTGTAGGAATTACTAAGTTCTTGGAGAAAATTTATCAAAGCAAAGGACTTTTCAATGAAATCGAATATATTAAATTTATCAAAAATTACCAGTTCAAAATGTTGTAATAAGTTTATAATGGGAACCAAACGTTCATCCAATGTCAAATAAAACTTGAGAGCTAAACCCGCTAGGTCCTTAATCGGAATTTTACCATTTTCAGGCTGACGCTAAGAGATTAAGGGAGAACCTTTTTTGCATGAGGACTTTTTATTCATAAAATATTTAGCATGAATTTTCAAGTGACCTCTGATACAGTTTTCTGCTTAAAAACTTCTCTTGAAAAACACAAAAGCACTGTATTGAAGATCTTTTGATCGGAATGATTATGAATGTATTTGCTTTCTATTCCTATATTAAAATTTATCACAAATTGAGGCACTTAATTTGAATGCCCATGAATACCAGCTATAAATATCCATCATGTATTACCTCACAATTTTCATGGATCAGGAGTCCAGGCAAAGCTCAGCTGGGTCTTCAGTGTGTGTGTGTGTGTGTGTGTGTGTGTGTTCTTAACAAAGCCACAGTTAAGATTTTGTCCAGATCTGAGATATCACTTGAGGCTCTTCTTCCAGGTTCACATGAGTCTTGCTGCTTCAAGGTCAGCAGGAGAAGGCAGCTCTGCCTTTAGATACTCTTAAAAAGTTCACCATCTGATTAGGTACGGCCCCCCAAGACAAGGTCCCTGTGAATTCAACCAAAGTCAGCTAACTAAAGGCCTAAATACACCTGTGAAAATTCTTTCATCTTTGCTATATACTCTAACCTGATGGGGAGAGACACCCCATCACATTCACAGGTTCCAGTCACATTCAAAAGAAAGGGATCGTGCAGGGTCAATACAAGGTGGGGTGGGAATGCCTGGGCCAGCTTGGGATTCTTCCGACACAGTGACTAGCAGCACCTTCTTCCTTTCTTCAACTTGGACCCCTGAGTCCATCACTTCCGCAGCTCTGGTTCCGTCCTCGGCCTCACCACCTCCCTCACTTCCCTTCACCCCACAGTGCGATCCCTGCTGTCTCCCCACAACCTCTGGACCACATCCTTTCTTTCTTAAGTGCAAATCTGATCACATCATTTCTCAACTGACAATCCATGACCCCGTGGATGCACTTCTGACTTCTCACTTGCACGTTCTTCCCAATCTCGCCCCTGCCTTGTCTCTGACATCTCCTGCCCCATCAGCCTCTCCTGGATTCCCGATTTTCCACACATTTGTCATTTGTCACACACCATCATTCCAAATGTTGCCACGCCCCAACCATCCAGACCACTTCCCACTTCAGGACTTGTTCTCGTGACTGTCCCTTCTTGGTACTTCAGTTCCACCTCCGTCTGCTGGACCATCAGAGACATAGCACGGTCTTCAGGGAGTTCTGCTGAGGCCTTCCCTCCCCACAGATGGACTTGACCGTTACTGTCCGTGCCCAGTCCCTGGCAGCCGGTGTGGACACTTCAGTCCTCTAGTACTTACTTCACGGCACATGTATAAATCGCTTTCCTTCTTTTCCATCTTTCTCCCAGACATCAAGACCCCTGGAGAAAGGAACCATTTCTTATTTATGAAGATAGCCACAGTAAGTGGCAGTGCTGACCATAACAGACCACTCGGGCCTTTTAACAGAGGGAGGAGACCGGAGAATCAGGCCTCGATTCTCAGAACTGCAGTTTTTTTAATGAAGGGATGCTGTCTGGGCTCCGGAGCTCCCAAGGACGGCAGTGGTTGCTAGTGTCGCTCAGGGGAAATCGGGCCGGTAGGAAGACTGACTCCGGCTGTGTACTGAATCTTCTAGAATTCTATGACATAGTCTGGCATGACAGAATAGCAGCCTTGAGAATGTGACAACAGATTTCTTCAACAGAACAGAACGTATCTGCGGTGGCCGAGAGAATGTGCCTCGTGGATCTGCTTCAGGGACTGCAGGGACTGAATCCCTTCTAAATCCAATGTACTCTAAATCCATCTCTGTGTTTGCTCCAAGGCTGAGCCTCCCACTGCTCCCCACTAGTGGCCGAGTGCTCCGGGGACGTGCAGGCGGATTCATTTCCAGGAGTTGTGGACTCACATTGACAGCTCAGGAACTCCCAGATGGCTTTGCCAGGCACTGCTTAGACCATGAGGAGGTGGAGAAGGCTTCCACCCAGCATGCTCTCCCTCTTGCGTGCACTCAGGGAGACATTTGCTTTTTGATTTGAAGATTCTCCCAGGCCTCTCCAGCTTCCTCCTTCCATTCACAGGGGCATTTTCCCCCTTTGAATTCTTACACATTTAATCTTGGCATCTGATTCTTGAAAGATCCAGAATAAGAAAGCAGTATACTGCAAGGACATTGCTATCTGTGAGGTAGTATTTAGCAATGGCCAATGATCGTATTTTGACTTGCCTATATGAAGGAGAAATAAAGAAAGGAACACTTGCTATTATTAGAGACAGACTCGTGAAAAGGGAGAACTTGAGAACAGCATGAGAAGGACCATGTGGATTGGTGAGGAGGCCTTTGAGTGCAAGAACCCAGGAGGATGGCGTTGGCACTGGCTGCTTCCCTTCACCCAGAGAGTTTTCTTAGATGGCTCATTTCTTTTTTCTTTTTTATATTTTTATTTGTTCTAATTAGTTACATATGACAGTAGGATGCATTTTGCTACATCATACATAAATGGAGTATAACTTCGTAATGTAGAATCACATGGGTCATGTAATCAAATATTCGCATAGAGTAATAATGTCCAATTCATTCTACTATCATTCCTACCCCCATACTCCCTCCCCTCCCTTCACTCCCCTCTGCCCAATCCAAACTAACTATTTTCTTCCTTAACTGGCATCCCTTATTGTGAATTAGCATCCACATATCAGAGAAAACATTTGACCTTTGGTTCTTTGGGATGGGCTTATTTCACTTAGCGTGATATTCTTCAGCTCCATCCATTTACTGGCAAATGCCATAATTTCATTCTTTTTTAAGGCTGAGTAATATTCCATATACCACATTTTCTTTATCCATTTATCTGTTGAAGGGCATCTAGGTTAGTTCCATAATTTAACTGTTAAGAATTGAGTTGCTGTAAACACTGATGTGGCTGAGTCACTGTAGTTTACTTCGGGTATAAACCAAGGAATGGGATAGCTGCATAATGGTTCCACCAATTTTCAGTCCCACCAACAAAGTATGAGTGTCCCTTTCCCCCCACATCCTCACCAACATTTATTGTTAATTGTATTCTTGATAAATTGCCATTCAGTAGATAATTGCCACTGAAATCTTAGGGTCATTTTGATTTTCATTGATCTAATTGCTAGGGATGTTGAGCATATTTTCATATATTTGTTGATCGATTGTATTTCTTCTGTGAAGTGTAGGTGGCACATTCCTAATGTGATCTAAGCAAATCACCAATGTACACACACACACACACACACACACACACACACATCATGGTCTAAGTGGGAGACTATAGTGAATAGAGAGTTTGGGAAAGGGGCTGTTTATAGAGATAAAGGTACAATTTAAGAAAAAATAACAAGGGACAGCACAAATACTCCAGGATCACAACCCTGAGTCATGACGGAGTGAGGAGGAGCATGATAACTAGAAAACAGAGAAAGGCAGTCTGCTGGCAGTGGTGATCTTTAAAGGAGAAACCCAGTGGCCCACAACATCTAGGACTCCAGAGTCACTCTTCTTTCTCCCTCTCATCTGCTGATGCTTTGGCTAAATCCAACCGGAAGTCAGCAAGTATGAGAAGATCAGTGCACTCCATAGATTTGAGGATGTGTGAAGCAGGGCAGGAAAGAGGGGGCAGTGTATAGTGGAGGGAAAGTGGTAGACATATTTCACACATCCCCCAAAGTGGTAAGTATTCAGAGGGTATGCACGGAAGGCACAAAGAAAGTGAAGAACAAGAGTTTTCTCTCGTTTGCTATTATCTTCACTTTATTTTTATAAATGCACAATCTCAATTGTTTGGCAACCTCTATCCCAAACCTTCATGTGAAATTTTTACAGGGAAGTAAAAATGCAGGGATTGGAGTTGACCCGTTATGCTTTGGGTTGACACCCACTCTCTAGGCTGACCCACTCTCCTCTGGGTTGACCCCACTCACTGGCTGACCACATTTTAGCTGACTACCACTCTAAGAGACCTTACTCTTTGGTCTTACCTACCCTTTGACCAGTGACACTTCCATACTGAGAGCAGGGCTGGCCATTCTTGTCCTTGGATGAGCAAGGGCACAGCTCAGTATGTCTGTGAGGAGAGGCCCGGATCACTATCTCTGAGACCAGCCTTCTGGCTTCTCTCCTACCGCTCAGCAGTGGACTGGGAGGGAGACAGTTCCGGTAGGAGGGAGAACTGCCCAGCTTGATCAACATCTCCACTTTTCACCCACATGAAATGGCAGCAAGGCTAAAAATAAGTGGAATTTCAAGGTGAGCTGGGAGGACACGCTTGCTGAGACTGGGCCCACATCAGGGTTGATGGTATCAGCCTTCACATGTCAGGTGGAGTTCACAGCTCCACTCAGGCCTAGCGCAGTGGAGTTGGAGGGACAAGGTTTTCATGAATTAATATAAATGTGACACGAGTCCTCTCACAGGGAGGCTCTCTGAGTAAACCCAGTGGAGTTAGCCCTAGGAGGTGGGTATATTAGGAAAATATTCACCATTGGCTGGGAGAGTGGCAGGTCCCAGGGCGTTCTCTGCACAGATTGCCTCCTCTGACCAGTCTCTGCACTCTGCTGTGGACAACATCTCCCTTTTAGAGAAGTCATGTCATTTCCCCGTACGCCTGCCTTTGACTTAGGGTGGTGTCCTCAAATTGTCAAACGTTAGAATCATCCAGAGAGCTATTAAAAATCCCAGTGACTAAGTTGTGTTCCAGACTAATTAAATTAGACTCTCTGGGGATGAGGCCCAGCCTGTCAGTGCTTTATAAAGTTCCCCCAGGTGATTGCAATGTCCCCAAGGCATGAAACACTGACTCAGGACCTCCAGCTCTGAAGTTTCCTGAGATACTTTCTTTTATCCCCAGTTGCCCCAGAGCTGAATCCCCATTCTCTGGGATTCTAAGTAATTTGTACCCAGATCAGTTTTCCTATCCCACTTATAGTCCAAGTCAGGGTCTCTGCTCCTTCCACTCTTTCTGAATTTGAGAACTAAAGAGACATCAGAGTCCAAATGATCTTATGTCTGCGTTGTATGGGAACACTCAAAGCATAGCCAAGAAAGGCCAGGTAGATAGGTACAGGGTCAGGGTTAGTGGTTTCATTCATTTCCTTCTGAAATTGATTTGCAGAGCCTGACTCTCCCCACCCCACCACCACCACACACACACCCCGAGTGTTCAATCATTCACCATAGGAAAAGCAACAATCAGTTCATTAATTCTCTAGATAGGCATGTCGTAGCCAGTTTATGAAGAGTCTTGAAATCCACGTAAAGGGTTTTTTAAGAGTTGAGATGGTAGGCAATGGGGAGCCACTGAAGATTTCAGAGTAGTCAATTGTCTTGTCTAGAACTGAATTTTAGGATGACTGATTTGACTGGGGAGATCAGGATGGAGGAAAGAAGAGAGGATGCTGGTGGAAGAACAAGTTAAGACAGAAAGTTAAGGTAAGAGTGGAGGTGAGCATTTCTGAAGGAGGTGAGAAGCAAAGAGAAGGACAGAGGCCAGGAGAGCTGGGGAGGGCCTTCGACCTCCCCTCTATCTCATCAGAAGACTTCCATTTTCAAGGCTTGGCATCTGAAGGACAGGATTGGCCCAGACACCGTTGGCCTTCACAGAAGTGTGGAGCTCAAGATGATGAAGGGAGAGCAGGTGATGAGCTTGGCACACACGTGAGTGGCAGACTCTTCCTCTGGTGTGCTATTGAAGGGAAGGCCCTGCTTTGCTTTCCAATGGAGGCCGGTTTATATGAAGCTGTAGGGTGTTGAGCCAAAGAATGACAAATTAAAGCAGGAGCCACTGAGCGACGTAACCTCTCCACCTTTCCAGGGACCCCCAGCTGAACCTTGAAGGCCCAGTTGTGGATCTGGATAAACGCAGAGGGCCATGGGTGGGAGACATCCAAACCGTTCAGGCTGCTCCCTTTGTGGATCGTCCCTTGGTTTGGCTTGGCAGCAGCCTGACACCTTCCATTCTGATGGGAGGGGGAGGAAATGAAGAAGGGGAAAAAAGAGAGCGGAGAGGAAAAAATATTTTTTTAACCTTTCAAATTCATGATTTTTCAGCTGTAGATACAACTGAGACCAAAGTACCTTCTAAACTGGCTCATTGCCATTTTTATCTGTAGATAGAACTTATTTTATCAGGAGATTAAAAAACAAGGGCACATTGTTAGAAGTGATTTCATGGGCCAAAATCTGGCCTTAGGCTGTGAGATTTGGGATATTCTGTCATTGATACCCATGGCTGGTGGTTTGGGCCACCTACAAAGAGGCAGCACATTGCTAGGCTTCATGCTTCCTGGGTTGAAATTTCACATGATATTTTTTCTAGCTGTGCATCCTGAACATTCTAAGTTTCCTTAGCTACAAAATAGAGGTAAAAATGATGCCTATGTTCTTCCAAATCTCCAGCTCCTCTGTGTACCACCTTCTGGTACTCATTTTGGATCTTTTTTTTAAAGCTTTCTGCTCTCCTTTTGCAAATATCTAATGTTTAGCCAGAGAAATAGTTAGGAACCAATTTCAAGTTGTGCATTCCACACATTGGGACTTTCAGATTTAAAGGACTATAGTTTCTATGGTGGAATTCAGTCCCAGGATAGAAAGGAAATTCTGATGGGGGTGTCCTGCTCACCAAGACCTGGTCAGAAAGGTGAACTTGAGTCCTGTCCTGGTCACTCACTTATCATTGTGGTCTTAGTTAGAAACTCATTGCAAAGGCTCCCTGGAAAATGAGGACACTAAATGAGATTCTCTGTAAGTTCTGCTCCAGGTCTTCTGTGTATGGCACGACAGTAACACTGCAGTCCCATTATTACAAAATACAGGTATTTCATCTCAATTAAAAAGAAGAGCAATCCAGTAGAATTGACCAAATATGCAATGAGAGTTTGTGAGTTCCCTGTATCTGGAATCCTGTATCTAGAGTCTGCAGAAAGAGAGGATGGCTCTATGTTAATGTATCTGTCAACTTGGAGATTAAGGGATTCTGTGAATTTCATGAACTTGAGACCTATGAAAACCACAATGAGAAATCTTTAGGAATGGAGCATCTTGCCCTTCTCAGCTCTTGCCCTAACTGGAGAACACTTTGAAAGGCCAGTTTGGTGAGGGACCCCTCATCAGGGAAGCCTGCTTTCACTGATACTTATTGGACTTCCTGCGGGTTCAAGGGAGCCCAGGCTTGGCCTGTGTCAGAGCAGAGATCAGAGTGCTCAGAAGAGGCGTTCTTTCCCACTTAACCCAGGATAGGGAGCTGAGGGAGACATGGGCTGCTGGATGGAGGTGGGTGAAGAATTTCTCTTTAAAGGTTTTGTCGTTCATGGACCTCTGGGAGGGACACTTTACTCATTAGCCCGTCTAGACATAGGAACTCCCCATCAGGGCTGTTTTCTTCCTCTTCTCATTTGCCTTGACCTGTCACTCTTGCTGAGAATGGGAGACAAGATGGATTGCTAACACCAACTAGTACGTAAGGACTGCATGGAGGCTGATCCATGAATCCCTTATCTGAGGTTGACATGGATCAGCATCATATTTCTTAAGGTTTCTGGTGGAAGAGCAGTGAAGCTGAATAAAAGTGGGAATTTCCAGAAGATGTGTGGTTCTGCTTTGAGGACTCTGACACATGCTCCATGTAACCACCAACATGAGTAATCTCTATGTGTTATAAATAGGGTGGTTTGAGCGTACTGTGAAGCAGCATGTGGGTGGCCCAGGGTGGGTATCACCTGTGAAGCGAATTTACTGGTAAGTGTACTTGGCCATTAGAGTCCCAGAATCCTTCTGGCCCTGGACCCTCACTACATGAAACCATTCAGCGCTGCCAGAGTGACCAACCCTCCTCTTGTCCACGTATCCAGGGTGTCTCATGCAGCCCAGAATCACCATGGCCTTATAAAACAGACTCGAGGGAAATAGTTAGGAACCAGAAGTCCTGGCAACTCTGTGATTGTATCAGGTCGTCATCTTGGAGAAAAGACAGGGATATGGAGAGGACACTTGGCCTTCCCATTTCAGCATTAGTGACTTGGTGGGGGAGGTTTCTTTATTTTTTTTAACAGAGTCATATTATATATGAATGGTTCCTGACCCATGTCCATTCTCATTGATTTGAATCAGGAGAAAGACTCAAATTGGCAACCAGCAGCAAGGACATGAAGTTGGACTCTGAAACGTCCTGCTGCCAAGAACTAACCTGGGAGAGTAATAAGTGTTCATTCTGCATTCACGAATAGGATAGGAACTTCGGGGCTAAAAAAATTCACTGAATCTACCTTAACCTTATTTTGGTAATGAAAGAAAGATTGCCTCACCTTGCACTTAGTAGTCAGTAAGTGTAGTAGGCAGTCAGCAATCCCAGTTTGTGATTTAGCCAAGGGGACGTCCGCACGGAAGGAGAGGGGCTCTAAGTCCCTCTTGTATGGCAAGTGTCTTAGTATTTTTTGTGCTACTATAGCACAATACCTGGGACTGGGTACTTCATAAAGAATAGAAATTTATTTGACTTGTTATTCTGGAAGCTGGGAAGTTCAAGATCAAGGGGTAGCATGTGGTGAGGGTCTTTTTGTTGTACCATAACATGGCAGAAGACATCACATGGAGAGATAGCAAAAGAGGGCAAAGTTGCTTTCAAAACAAACCCACTCATATGATAGTGAGACCGCTGCTCAATTACAACATGTCTATCCATGAGAGCTGGACCTTTGTTACCTAATCACCTCTCACCTCTGTTGTCCTGGAGATCAACTTTCCAGTATATGAACTTTGGCAGACACATTCAGATCATAGTAGCAAGTCAAGATATTGTGAGTGAGTCTGGATTTACAGCTTTGGAAGAGAATTCAAAGGCTATATGGTTAGGGCACATGGGAGAAAACAGTCTCTTTCAATCTACCTTCTCAGGAGTGTAGGTTTAGCTAGCTGTACGGAGCTCTGAAAGGGGAGTCAGGAAAACAACTCATTCATTCATTCATTCATTCATTCATCACATATTTCTAAAACACAAGCCATGTACTAGGTGCTGGGCTTAACCCTGAGGATAGATCAGTGAATCAACAGTTTCTTGCCCTCAATAAGCTGTGAGTACAGGAAGGCAGCCAGACTTAAAAAACAGATATTTCAAGTCAGTTGAGGGCAATGATAGGGAAAATGCAAGGTTTTATGGGGTAAATTTTCAATGTTATGCATTTTCACTAACCAGAAATAGATTTGAACAAGATTAAATATTGTCATGGACACATTTTGATTATGACTTTGCAAATTAGCCCTTCATAGCACATATGAATCACACATATCAGTGAGTATTTTCACCAAAAAGCCCATGTTCATATTTCAATAACACCTTCTTGTCACTGCTGTGTGTTTCTCATTTCTCATCTACATTAGAAGCTGAAAATGTTCCCCTAACTATTATCTCACTCTTTATCCTTTGATCACAAGTCTGGCTTCTTGAGTTGCTACAAGTTCAGCTTGATTTTTGTCTGTACTCTGTTGCACAAGTTTGGCAATTTATCCGACCTCTTTGGGAATAAGTTCCCTGAACAGCAGAAAGTTCTCTGTGATTTTGTCTTGCTCAGAATATTGTCGATCTGGCACCTTAATTTGGAGTTCCCGGAAGAGTGAATCTGCTGGCTGTTGTCTGGGAGGGGACATCTCTGTGGAGAATAGATGCCTCAGCCTCTTCTATCTGAGAGATCCTTCCTACCTGCTGGTCACCTGCACCTGCATTAGCTAATAGAGGGCGTGGTTCTTTTCCACATTGGTTTTTCAGATAATGACAGGTGCAGACTTCATGTTTGGGGTTTGGCCAATGTTCTATATGAGATGCTCAGAGTGATTTCTCCCTGTCAGTGCCGGGATCCTCCTAAGACACACAAAACAAACAAAGCAATTGTCATTGATGATGATCTTGGCTGCAGAGTCATACGGTTCCCTCTCCTCCACATCCCTGAAAAAAAAATGCAAACTGAGATTCACTTTCCTGAGATACTGAGGATCCCTGGATCATAATGGGAATGAAGTGCTGAGAACCTCAGGGACCAGCTGGCTGTGCTTTCTCAATGGTCCGGCAACCCCTGGGTGCATGCCATTGATCAGGTCAGTTATAGAGGGCCGTGCAATGTCCAACCTGGTGGCAGGAGAAGCTTGGGATTCATATGCTTCCATCTCTTCATGTGAGGGTGAGGAAACTGGTTAAGAGACATTCTTGAGATCCTATAGCTCAGCAGCATCTGGCAGTTAAGTTCTCTGGAATCAGTGCTTGGAGTGATTTTCTCTCCTCGCTGTTTCTCTCCATCAAGCTTTAGTGTAGGTAGTCTGGTGTTTTTCACGGTGCTGCTGTGTGCATTATAGTGATAAGTTTTAACATATGGACCATGGTCTGTACCCAGCATGCAAAATTGATTTTCATTGTTTAAGATAAAAATTGAGATGGTATTTTATTTTATATTTTATTTGGTATCAGGGATTGAACCCAGGGGTGCTTAACCACTGAGCCACATTCCCAGCCCGTTTTATGTTTTATTTAGAGAAGGGGGTCTCACTAAGTTGCTTAGGCCCTTGCTAAATTGCCAAGGCTGGCTTTGAACTTGCGATCCTCCTGTCTCAGCCTCCCCAGACACTGAGATTACAGGTGTACACCGCCACATCCAGCAAGATGGTATTTTAGAAATCAGGAGAAATTTTCACAAAAATTAAGAAACCTTGCTTTTCTTTACAATATAGCAACTTGGAAATATCAAGGCAACAATCAACAGGAGCCAGGTTTCATGCTCACACTTAAATGCCCAAGTTCCCATGCTGCCACATTGTACCTGTTCACTGAGACTGCCACTGATTAAGCATGATCTGATTGCGCGGTGAGACTTGTTTCCTGCAGTGTAGGAGTCAGCACCCCTCCTCCAGCTTCTAGCCACACCCTTGATCCATCTGTCTTCATGAATGACACCAAGGCCACACCTCCTGGGTCTAGCCACGCCTATTCACCCCCACCCCCAGCACCACTCTCGCTGGCCCCCTTCCTTTTGCAGAGCTCCCCTTCTATTCAGAGAGAAAAAAATTCCCCTTTCTATCAAATGTTTCTACCAAACTTTTTTTTCTTTTTCAGAGTCCCAAGTAAGACTGACAGAAGATGGAGGAAGATTCATGGGTACCTGAAGAGACAGATATTACCTGGAATTTATATGCAAAATTTTAAGTGCCTATGCATTTTTATTGTATCCATGGCTTTAAAAAAATATTTTCTTAGGGCTTGGCAAAAATGCGTTTCTGTTCTCTGACTTCCCTTAAAAGCCTATTTTCTTGCAGTTTTCTCCCCCAGGACCGTCTCTGGTCACAAGGACCGTGTTGCCAATGGTCAGTGAGGCTGGCTTTGAACTTTCGATCCTCCTGCATCAGCCTCCTGAGCTGCTGGGATGGCAGGGACATTGCTTTTTAAATCTGAAATTGCTTTCAGACTGAGTAACAGGGGTCTCTGAGTTCATTAGGGTTACACAGAGATGCTGAACCAGTCTCAGAGAGGTTGAGATGTAACTCATCAGTTATCTACTTGGTAGATCCTAACCACCACCTAAATCCAGATTCCAGGCTTTGTCCTTGCACTTCATCCTACAAATTAAAGGATATACATTTTTTGATCTAATGACCCCACTCCTCGGCATATATTCAAAGGATTTAAAAACAACATTCTGCGGTGATGCAGCCACATCAATACTTAGAGCAGCACAATCCACAACAGTCAAGTTATGGATCCAGCCTAGGTGCCCTTCAACAAATAAATGGATAAAGCAATTATGGTATATATACACAATGGATTATTACTCAGCCATAAAGAAGAATGACTTTATGACATTCACCAGTAAAGGGATGGATCTGGAGACGATCATGCTAAGTGAAATCAGCCAATCCCTCAAAACCAATGGTCAAATGTTTTTTCAGATATGTGGAAGCTAACCCACATTAAGGGGCAGGGGTATGGAGAATAGAAGTTCAGTAGATTAGACAAAGGGGAATGAAGGGAAGGGAGGGGGGATAGGAATAGGAAAAGACAGTGGAATGAATCTGACATCATTTTCCTATGGATATATGAAAATACCTAAGTGAATCCCACCATTGTGTACATTCACAGTAATGGAGTCCTAATTAGAATAAGATATAATCCGTGCTAGTATAATTTTATCAAAATGTATTCTACTGACATGTATAAACTAAAAGAACCAAAAAAAAAAGTAGATGCTTTCTTGTTCCTGCTGTTCTCAGTTGCTTTCTGTGTCTTGGTTCCGTGGGGGCGGGGTGCACTTTTGTGCTCTGCTGAATTCACAGAAACTTGTCAAGTTCTCAGTTTGCATCTATCAAGCAAATGCTTTGCAGGATCAGGAGTTTTTTCTTTTCTTTAAATCTCTTTATTTCCTTTTTTCCTTGTTTCAGGCACATGTGAGTCCCTCTGGGCTGTGCGTCTCCGAAGTGATAATTGAATTTCTCAAGGTGCAAATCACTGGGAAGCTGAGTATGTGCTGCTTGGTGGCATCAAGTGAGTGGCACCCTAGCATGGCATCTCTCTCTTTCTAGAGACCCCCACCCCCTCCAGGCCCAGTCACAGCTTAAGGCTTCACATCAAAATGCAAGAAAATGAGGATCCAGAGAGCAAGACACTAATCAAAGTTTTGGAATGAGACTCAGGCTGGTCAATATCCTGCCTGGTCCTCCCTGAGGTTCTGGGTGAGGTTAGAGGTTTGGCCTCCCTTTACTACTTCAGACTGAAGTAGGGGACAGTTGTAGATATGTCCCTACCTGTGTTTGTGCTTCAGGCAAGTCAAAGATACTTGTCTCTGGTCCAAGAGTATAGACCTGGGTCTAGGGACTCAGGCCCTGACTGGTGCCCCAGTTTGGCTGCTTTTGCTTTTATTTGAGAAAAACAAAGGCCTGGAGCTGTGACCAGAAAGCAGGTAAATCTTGGGGTCGGGGCAGGTGTGTGGGTGTCGCAGTAGCTAGTCGAGATCTGGGGTACCGACTATGTGTCAGGGCAGCGCTTTGCCTCCTTCCCCTCTCTCCTGTGCCCACAGTGATTTCTATTTGTTTTCTAATTTTTGTGTGGAAGGGTGTCCGTGGGAAAGTTACAGAAGAAATAAAAGTTTCCAAAGAATCTGAGAACTTAGAGAGGTGGGGAATAGAGGAGGGAGAAAAGCAGTGCCCTGGGAGAAGAGGCCAGCTGGAGCAGGCCAGGGGGACCTGCTGGAAGCTCTTGTGATGATCCAGCTGGGTGCGGGGAGGGCCTTCAGTGAGGAGGAGATGGGAGGGGAGGAAGTGAGGGAGAGGGGAAGGGGGGCGAGTGGAAGGGAGGAAATGCAGGGTTTCAGCCTCCTCCACAAAATGGAAAATTTAGACCAGTGCTGCTGGTGTCACTGGCTGGGATCACTGTCATAGTGTGGGTATTCACATAGGGGTGCACATGCCCTGCGTTCCTCCAGGTGGACGGGATCTGGGCTCTAATCTGCTTGTGACCTGGCAACAGTAGCAGCCACTCCAATAGCTACAAAGAGGCAGAAGGACCCAGGAGCTCCCAGGGTCTCCTCTGTGTGAAAACAGAAAGTGGGTGGGGGTGGGAAATGACCCAAAAGAAAAAAAATTAGCCTTTAGATCTGTAAACTCTCCTGGCTAACTGAGACCACGGTCCATTCCTAGTGGTAGAATAGAATTTGTTACAGATAAATAACGCCATGATGTTTTAGGGATGGCTCAAAGGATGGATGACTTCTGAGCAGGAGAGACACATGAGCACCTTATTTCAGAAAACTCCCTAACTGCAGTGTGCCAAGTCCAAGAGAGGATGGTAGGGAAGACAAATGCGGATTGACCTACAGTCCTTAGCACTGGACACTGGACTGTCCTAAAATTCTAGGGTCAGGGCTGGGGTTTTTGAGATCTATCCTCATTCTAACTTGGATCACTTAGAGATGGGACCAAAGACTCTTCTAAGTTTCTTGTACAAACATATAGGAATGAAGGTCAGGTGTTCTCAGAAATCCAGAAAGAAATGATGACTAAGGAAACCAGGGCTTCAGGAAAAGCTTGTCTAGGATTCTGTGGAAGAGCTCCAGATTCTGGAAGAAACTGGAAGAGGGAGAAGTGGTCTGCCACTGGGAAAGTCTCAACACCTCTGGCTCCACCTCCCCGGATATGAGAACTCATCTCCTTGAGAATGCCAAAGCAACCTGGGGCGTGAGGACCTCCTCCCGTCTGAACTGCCTCTCAGGTTATACAGTTTGTTTTCCCAAGTGCACTTCATTCCCTCCCTGCAGCTTCTTGTGATTTTGGTCAGCTAGATAAACTCTCAAAGCCCCAATTATCTTGTTTGTTTGGGAGCAGGAAAAACATGCAGCCTGCTCATGGTTAGATGGCTAATGGACCCAGAGACAGAAGTCACCCTAGGGCCTCCAGGTCAGGCACTCTCAGCATTGCTGACTGCTATGGGTTGAATTGGGTCCTCTCCGTGAACTATATCCAAGTCCTAATCCCCTGTGCCTGTGAGTGTGACATTATCTGGAAATAGGGTCCTTGGAAATAAAATCAAGGGAAGACGAATTTCTTAGGGCAGGCCCTAATCCAATATGACTGCTGTCCTTTTGAGGAGACAGAAACGACATGTAAGGGATTAACATCTAGAATATATTAGAAACTAATAGAATTCAATAGCAAAGGCCAACAAAAAAAATACCCTATTTAAAATAGGCATAAGACTTGAATAAATGTTTTTCCAAAGAAAATATTGAGAGCGAATAGGTGTATGAATAGATGCTCAGTTTCACTAATGATTAGGGAAATGCAAATCAAAACCACCATGAGAGATCCCCTCACACCTGTGAGAACGTCTGCTGTCAAAAGGCCAAAGGTAACAAGTGTTGGTGAGATGTGCAGAAAAGGAAACCCTGTACAAGGTTGGTGGGAATGTAAATTGGTACAGCCATCATGGAAAGTAGTATGGAGGTTCCTTGAAAAATTAAAAATAGAGCTATTCTATGGTCCAGTAATTTCTCTCCTGGGTATAAATCCAAAGGAAATGAAATCAGTGTCTTGAAGAGACATCTGCACTCCCATGTTCACTGCACCGCTATGCACAATGATCAAGGTATATATTCAACTTTTAAAAAGAAGGAAATCCTGCCATTGGTGACAACATGGACAAACTTGGAGGACATTATAGCAAGTAAAATAAGCCAGACACAGAAAAGAAACTGCAGCATGATTTGACTTATACATGAAATCTGAAAAGGTCAGATTGATAGAAGCAGAGAGTGGAATGGTAATGACTTAGATGAGTTAGTATGAGACTGGGGAGAGGTTGGTAAAAGGCTAGAAAGCTTCAGTTATACAGGATGAAAAAATTCTAGAGAATTAATGTACAGCATGGAGACCGTATTTAGTAAACAGTGCCACATACTTGAAATCTGCTAAGTGAGGAGACCTTACGTGTTCCCACCATCAGCAATAAAAAGGTAACCACGTGAAGAGATGTGTTAATTAGCTACACTGTAGTAATTCAACTCAACATGTATATTAAAATCTCATGCTGCATACCCTTAAATACATACCATTTTGATTTAAAAAAGGAAAGGAGAAATCAAAGACACACGGGGAGGAGACCATGAGATGACAAAGGCAGAGAATGCAGTGATACAGTGCAAGCCAGAGAGCTCCAAGGACTGACAGCCTCCGCCAGAAGCCAGGAAGGAAGCAATGAGTTTCAGAGGGAACATGGCCCTGCTGACACCTTGATTTCAGATTTCAAGTCATCAAAGGTATAAGACAATACATTTCTGTTGTCTTAAGCCACCGGCCTGTGGTAGTTTGTCATAGCAGCCACAGGAAACTGAGACAGTGCCCTTGAGACCCTGAATATCACTGTGGGGCCCTTCAGCCATCAGGTCCTCCTGGTGGCTGGACTTATGAAGGAAGTCTTGGGACTTACTGGGAAGGAGAGTTAGCACACCAAATCTACCTGCTTAGCCAGGCAAAATAAAGGGAAAAAGTTGATTTTATTCCATATATCACCTTTCAGTTTGGGTGTCAAGTCTTTCAACACTGACATGCCAAGGGGTCCTGGTGAGGCCCTGGTGAGGGGGTCCTGGTGACTATAAACATTGCAGATGTGTCCAGGCACTTCTGCATTCTAGGGATGGGGTAAAAACACAGCATATGAAACCCTTGATTTCTGCAGACTTCATTACAGTCAGAGAGAATACTAATTTGTTGGTTGATTGACTGGTTTCTTGCCATAATCTGTGCAAAAATTTTAGGCCGAGGTCAAAACTGTCAAACTTCAGATGCTTTACTCATACGCTAATGGAAAGGGCCATGTTTTGCAAGAAGACATTGTGAGCAAAGTGATATTACACATTAAGGCAATTATGTGAAGATCTTGAAGCCTAGGGAGTTCCAGTTGAGAAAACTCCAGAGTTGATTCTTTCCTTCAAGATTCACCAAGAGAAGAGAGATTTTTGGAGCTCTTACCGGAGGCCCAGAGATGATGGATGGTGGGGAAGTCTTGCTGAGCACCTGTTAGATCTGGTAAGGATGTTAGGTCTGGTAAGGATGCCAAAAGCATTGGGCTTTTATTTTTTGGTATAGGAGACTGAGCCAGGGGCATTTAACCACTGAGCCACTTCCCCAGCCCTTTTTATTTATTTTATTTTTTATTTTTAGACAGTTTTGCTAAGTTGCTGAGGCTGGTCTCCAACTTGCAATTCTCCTGCCTCAGCCTCCTGAGTCACTGGGATTATAGGCATGCACCACTGTGCCCAGCAACATTGGGTTATTCTTGAATTTCATCCAATGAACCATTAGACAAAATCCTGTGTCTTCCCAGATAGTTATTGCACTTGATTATGGAGTGGTTCAATTGTATGAGTTTGGTGGAGAATAGAAAGGTGATCTATGCTCATTCCTCTAGTAGAAGTCTTGAAATCTAAGGTTTCTCTAACTTGCTGGGAGAAAGAGAAGACAGGGAAGGAGTAGAAGAAAGGCAAGAGGACAGCTGTTGAAGAGAAGAACAGAAGAAGGACAGAAGGGACAAAGGCTGGTCACGGCTGAGTTCTGTCCAAAGAAAACATCCATTTATGAACACATGTGTGTGACCTCCCAAGGAGAAGATCCTCAGTGTTACCACAAAACTCTCATCTACAGTTGACCTCCTAGTGCTCCAAGTTACACAAGACCCTGGGGATAAAGGGGGCTTTGCTCCCTCAGGAAGAAAGACATTATCTCATTCTGTGTCAAGACCCCAGAGGCTCTTTGACGTCAGAGCTGCTTGCTCCGCCTCCCACTGACCTCTCTCGGATTCCTGCTCCCAGACCCCCTTAGAAGGCCCATCCTTTACAGAGACATTTTTACTGCCCTTCTCCTCCCACAACACATCCCTCTACCAGGCCCTAGGAAATCAATGTTCTAGGACTGATATGGAGAAATGAAGACAGTGTTGTCCCCCTAGTAGCTCATGCTAGTTACAAGACAGTGGATATGACGAAGAGGTGGGGCAGAGCAGGACCTTTACCCAACCCTGGCCAACCAGAAGGGCCCAGGGAATGCCATGCCACAGAGAAGGTCAAAGGCTCTCATCCTGGAACTGTCATTTATTGCCAGATTCATTGTAGGTTCATTGTTGCTGGACCTGTTTTCTATATGAGGTAGGTCTGTTTCCCACCCTGTAGGAAGGTTGGGAGAAACCAATGCTATTGGAAAAATGTTCTGGGAACTCAGAATAAAACTGTTTGAAAATTTGTAGGAAAGGGTAGTTTATATGGGACAAAAAATTAAAAAATATGAAAGACTCATTACTTCCCCTTTAACAAAACTGGTGCCTGCAAAACTTTTCTTTCTGTCACTGACACCATCATCCCCCCACTTATCCAAGCTCTAAAAACATTTTCTGTTTTCTTTCTAAACCCTGCTTGCTCCCCAAACCCTCTGGATTCATCTCTGAAATGCATCTCCTACTCATGCTCTTACTTAGCACTTAAAAATAAGAATGGCAGGCCTTCTTCACAGAGGTGTAATGATGAGATGTGATAAAATGAATAGAACTCTTGATGGAGAGTTTCTGATGGTTCCAAGCTGCCTGGGTACTGAGCTGAGATTCCTCAGACCGGTCGCCCCTGTTCTCCTTTTCTGAGACTCTGAACCAACATGGAACTTCAACTCCAGCAACTTGGATGTAGCTGAGGCAGCTTACACTCCCCTCTTCTCTCTTCCCAGTCTGTTACCACCGTGACATGTGCCATCCCCTCCTTTCCTCCCGCTGGAATCTATTTTACCGTCCCTATTGCAGCCCCAGAGCCTCAACTCTTTTTACCATCCAGGACAATCAGTGGAGGTGCTACAGTCAGATGGACCGGCACTGCCCTGACCAGGACGATGGAGTTTTATCAGAGTGCTGGGTGGGAGTGTAAGGGATGGAGTGTGCTCCATATTCAATTATTGGAGACCAATTAGCTCACCCTGATTTGATCACCCTGATCTTTGCCTCCACGCTTATGTCTGCATTACTGAAATTTCAAATCTCTAGCTTCAGTCAATTTAGTATGGGAAAAATCCACCTCATCTCAAAAGAGAGACGTGCAGTAGAATATTTTGTGTTTTTTCCTTCCTATGAAGACTTCTTGGTTTGGTCACAGGGAAAAACAAATATAGGAGAGAACTATAAACCCATGAGAATTTTCCTCCACTCTTAGGGAACACCTCTAACCTGTGTGGGAGGGAAATGTTGAAGTGTAGAAACACACACCCGATCTTTCTTCTTTGTCATGTGTGATTTGGGTTATAGATTTGTAAATAATTTAGGAATAAGAAAGCTGGATTCCATTTTTAACTCTATCAACAAGACATACTTATTAAACAGCCACCTACAATGTAATGTACACAAATGATAGCTTGAATTTCTCATTTTCTTCCTCATCTTGGTTTATCCACCTGAAAAAAAATGAAAGAAATGATTGCTAGAATGTCATCCTACTAGTACATACATAAACCAAGGATTGGGATAGCTGGTCAAATCCCACTCCTCAGTTTATACCCAAAGGACTTAAAGTCAGCACACCACAGTGACACAGCCACATGAATGTTTGTAGCAGCTCAATGCATGATAGCAAAACTATGGAACCAACCTAGATGCCCTCCAACAGATGAATGGAAAAAGAAAATGTGGTATATATACAGGATGGAATATATTCAGCTTTAAAGAGGAATGAAATGATGGCATTTGCTGGTAATGGGTGGAGCTGGAGAATATCATGCTAAGTGAAATAAGCCAAACCCAAGAAACCAAAGGCCAAAGGTTTTCTCTAATATGCAGATGCTAATTCACAATAAGGGGAGAGGGGTGCTAAGGAAGAATATAGTTACTTTATATTAGGTAGAGGGGAGTGAAAAGAGGGAAGGGTTATGGGAGTCACAATGGTAGTAGAGTGAAATAGACATTACTACCTCACGTATGTATATGACTGCATGACCGATGTGATCCTACAATATGTACATTCAGAAAAATAAGAGATCCTACTCTATTTACATATAACTTATCAAAATGTATAAATGCATTCTACTGTCATGCATAACTAATTAGAACTAATAAAAAATTAATAAAATAGCACATACATCAATTGAATAGGTATGGGAAGCCATGTATGCACTATGGGTTTATTTGAATCATCACAAGGCAGGGAAGCTGCTTTTCTGGGAACTCCTGGGTGAAATCCCCCAGTTCAAGAAAGCCCAGATCATGCTGACGCCCTGCCTTAGCTCACAGCCCTCAGTACAAATGCAGTCGCCCCAGAGATAGAGGAGGTGGGCCTAACCTGCTAAGCTCCAGCCGAGTGGTTTCTGCCATCTTCTTCCTGTTTACTCAGGAAGTTCTTTACACTCAATCTCACTGGTGTTCCCACTCATTTAAATAAAACCCGGGGGACTCCCTTTGGGGGAGTGAGACCCGGGCTCCATCAGAGCTGGCCCCCATCGGATTCTGCTATTTCACTTATTTTCGTGTCTTGTCTTATTTCTTAAATTTCTCATACCTTTAATATTTCTAGTCTGACTCACTGCCCCTGCTCGGGGAAACTGAGTAACGAACAGGCATTTCCCGTACCTGGGGATTGGTGAGATGCAGCATGATGAGCTTCTAGCAAAACAGTAGGAGCATACGGTGCACCATCCCTGAGGATACTTAGACTAAACACAAGAAATCATTTCCTGTCCCCATCACTGCCGCTGTAGCATTGACACAGATAATAACAGCTTTGTGACGACCAGAGATAACATGGGTTTCAGCAGCAGAGAATGGATGCAATGACCCCTCTAGGTCCCTTTCAGCATTAGTATTCAATAACCATAATGATCCCAGTTGACGGATGTGGCTGCAAGCAGATCATGTTTACAGCCTGCTTCCTCTCTCCTCCCCCTCTCCATCCACACCCAATTTTTATTCCCAAGGGATAGAGGCTTTGATAGAAGATAATAGCCTAAGATGATGCAATGCATTTGTTTTGGCCTCTACTTGGGTCTGTGTCTGTCATTAGAGAGTGGGCTGTCTGGCGTCCCCACTGGCTACCTCCCAGGATCAGGACCTACTCCACCAAGACCGTGACTCACCTCTGAGTTGGAGGTCGTCTTGAAGTCTCAGGCTGTGGTTGGATACCCAGGCCCTTAGGGACCTCCAGGGTGCCCTCAAGTCCTGAATGGGAGTGGACTCTGCCCCACCCTTCTCCACGTCAGCCTGTGACATATCCAGATCTCTTTGTATCTCTCTGTCTTCTTATTTCAGTGCAAGTTTGTGTATATATTTAGCCATGGGGAAATAACTCAATCACACGATAGGGTTTCAATTAAATGCAATAAGCGTATTTTTTGCAAACACTGTGCTTAGGGATAAGTGGTGAAATTTGTGGTCAAATATAGAAATGATCACTTTAAAAATTTTATTGGATAGTGGAGTGAAACAGACATGATTACCTCATGTGCATGTATGATTGTATGACCAATGTGATCCTTCAGTATGTACAATCAGAAAATGAGATTACACTCCATTTACACTCCATGACATATTCTCCTGTCATGTACAACTAATTAACACAAATAAAATAAAATAATTTAAAAATTTTTATTGGACACTGTTAGAGAGAGTAGAAAATACAGAAAAGCAAATTAAAAACAAAACAAACTACAATTCTCTTCCAGAAATATATAACAATAATATTTTGAATAGATTCTTTCAAATGTATTATACCTATACACACATTTTAAAATAATATTAATAAGGACCAGGGAAAGTGCTGGGGAGTGATACTGGCCAAATTAAATTGTTACACTGTGTGCAGGTACAAATATGTAACAAAAAAATCCCATCATTAATACAAGCATACTGCACCAATAAAAAATGCAGAAAAAATGGGAACAAACACTTCTTGTTAACCTGATTCTCCTTCTCCTTCTCCTTCTCCTTCTCCTTCTCCTTCTCCTTCTCCTCCTCCTTCTCCTCCTCCTCCTCCTCCTCTTCTTCCTCCTCCTCCTCCTCCTTCTCCTTCTTCTTCTTCTTCTTTCCTCCTTAACAATATGAAATGAGGTAAAGACTAAACTTCTAGGGTTCTAACTTAGATATTCTTGTCCCTTATTCCAGAACTGCACTCACATAGTACCCAATAGCCATAAGTGACTATCTGAATTTAAATTAATTGAAAATAGATTAAAATTAAAAATTAGTATTCATCTGTGGTTTGTGGCCCTGATATAAGAGATAGGGAAGGACAAACACCTGAACTACTGTTACTGAACCTGTAGCTTCTTTTTCCTGCTCAACACTGTTTGCAAATAACCAAGGAGTTCTGGAAACAGGCACCAATTTGATTCAGTGGCCAAGAATGGAGAAGGGGAGCTTAACTCTAAAGGGACCTTGTTCCTGAGCAGGTCCAAGGCCTGGATTTTTATAGCCCTGGAATACGAAGGCATGTGACATACATGCTGTCACTCGAGGTTTCTGTGGAAGGGGAGGAGGTTTCCAGGAGTCAGCGTACCACCTCTTATCTTTTCGAGTTTGGTCATGGCACTTGTGGGTGTGTTTTTATCATTGTAGTGAGATAATAATTTTAAGCTCACCTGGAGTGTCTACACGGCATTCAAACCAGGTAGAGCTGGTCTGTGTAGTTGGGAGTATGTGCCAATCAGTGGTCAGGAGTTAGAAGCATGTGGTTAGGCATCCAGTTTTAACTGTTGAAGCAAGTGACATCTGGAAGCAGACAGACCTGACAGGACCACAGGCTGTCAGTGATTTCAAGTTGGAGTCTGGCAACACCAGGAATCAGGATCCCAGGATTTGATCATTGCCTCTACCCTGACCCAATCTTCCTTATCCTGTTGCACAAAATCTGTGCATTTGTATGCTGTCTTACGCCCACACTTTCTCAACAGCCCTGAATTGAGTTCATTTTCTACCTCTGGCAGCCTCAAGCAGTTTCATCTTTAGCGGGGAAAAGTGCTTGAAAACAACTAGGTTAGATCATCCTGGAAACTTCTTCCAGCCCTTCTAATTTGTGATTCAATATTTTTTAAATGCTGCGATTATTATTGCAAGGGAGAATTTTCAAGATAGCATCTGTATTGAGATCTTTTACAGTGAGCTTATATGGTAGAGTCAGGTTTTACTGGGGGCTAGGTGTTGAAGGTGATTTACAAAGCAAAAAATGAATACAATCAGAAGTTACCTTAAAATTTACTCTTTCTTCAGTTATACCATTATCAAGATGTAATTCACACATTACACTATTTAACCATTTAAAATGCAAAATTCAATGTCTTTTTGTATATACCCAGAGTTGTGGAATAATCACTAAAATTGATTTTGGAATGTTTTCATCTCCCCTGAAGAAACCCTGTATCCATTAGCAAGCTCTTTCCAATTTTACCCACCTGGACTCCAGCTCTGGCCCGCCACTAATCTACTTCCTGATCTTTAGATTAACCTACTCTGATCATTTCATAGAGATGCACTTAAACAATGTGTGGTCTGTTGTGTATGGTTTCTTTTTCTTAGCATAGTACTTCAAGGTTCATTCATGTTGCAAAGTGAACCAAACCTTCAGAATTGGCTCATATTATGTTGCATGAATATGCCACATTTTGAACATGCATTCATTTGTTAGTGGATTCCCTGAATCACTCTTAAATCACCCAAACCTGGGCTCACAGATGCTTAAGAGCCCCAAATTAAGTTCTTTTATTTTTCATAGCCTTAAGAGATCCATTCCGTCTCCCCTTTCTTCAAGGAAATGAAGATTGGAGTCTAATTTGAAAAGAAAAGAGGAAAACATAATTTGTTCAAATTTTTGTTGTCTAGCTCTTAGATTCACACATACATATGTGGAAGGGAGAAACAGGTTAATTTGTGTGTGTGTGTGTGTGTGTGTGTGTGTGTGTTCATGAGATGGGACTCTGCTCTTACCAGTGTTTTTTAAACCTTAGTGTGCACAAGACCTCATTGAAACAGATTCCTGGAGATTCTTTAGGGACTTTGATTCTGTAGGTCAGGATAGGGCCTGAAGCTTTGCATTTCTGTTGAGGGATGCCGATTCTGCCTATCTGAGGACCATACTTTGTATAGACTGCTCTGTATTACTTTCATAATCTGGAAAATAATAAAATTTGGTGTTTACGCTGTACTGAACATCTCTTATACCCTAATAACAAATATACAGGAGAAACTTCCATTTTATGATAAGTTTTTATGATAACTTACGATTTTTATTTAATCATAATAGCTGTTTTCATGGGTGCTGCTCAACGCCAGGTCCTGTGCAAAGTGCCTCATCCTGCACAAAGCAGTTAAGTAGCAGGCTTAGAGGAACGGAGCTGTCAGCAGCATGGCTGGGATGCTAAACCAGGCTGCTGGACACCTACATTGTAAGAGAAAATTTCAGTCCAAACAGTTAATACCAATAATAGCCATCAGCTTTGGAAACTTTAAGGATTTGCTATGTACTACGTGTTGAAAATTCTACCTGTAAGGAACTAATGTAGAAAATAACTTTGGTAAAATTATCATAGTTAAATACACATTTTTTATATTATCTTCTTTTGGGGCATTTTGTCTGATCTTAGCAATTACATTAGAAATATGTTGAGGTCAGGGACAGGACCACTTGCTTTATCCCTTTTTTTCTGTCCACCATTACACCCAAACCAGTGTGGCTCTCTATGCACTTTTAAAACAACAGAATTTATTTCTTAGAGTAAGTTTAGGTTCACACGAAACCAAATGAAGAGCACTTGGAGTTTCCTCCTTCCCTCACAGAGGCATGGCATGCCCACCACCAGCATCCTGCCCAGAGTGACACATCCTGCACAATCAGGGGACCGACAAGGCACATCGTTATCACCCCAAGTTCACACTTTACATCAGAGCTCATTCTTGGTGTTCTACATTTTCAAGGATGTGAAAAACGTGTAATGACATGGATGGATACAGCATTACAGTATCGCAGTGAGTAGTTTCATGCCTTGGAATTATTCTGTGCTTCCTCTGTTCACCCTTCTCTTCAGGTAAGCTGAGGCAACCATAGATTTTTTTCCTACTGTTTTCATAGTGTTACCTTTTCCAGAATTTCCTACAGTTGAAAACTTGCAGTGTGTAGTCTTTTCAGATTAGCTTAGAAATGTTCACTTATGATTCCTCTGTCTTTTCTGGCTTAAGAGCTCATTTCCTTTCAGCACTAAGCAACAGACCATTGTCCGGATTCACCCCACTTTATTTATCCCTTCATTCCTGAAACACATCTTGGTTGCTTCCATGATGGGAACTAATAAAACACCTGCTGGTAGGTACATTTGTGTGCAGGTGTTTGGGTGGACATCAGTGTTCAACTTACTGAGTAAACACTAACTACAGCTGCTGGATAATATGATAAGAATGTATTTAGTTATGTAAGAAACTGCAAAATTGTCTTCCTCAGTGGCTCATTTTGCATTCCAACCATCAATGAATGAAACTTTTTATCTTTAAACATCCTGATCTGCATTTGGTATCCTTGATGTTTTGGATTTTGGCCATCATCATTGGTACATTGTATCATCTCATTTTTATTTTATAATTACCTAATAGCATATGGTATTGAGCACCTTTTCATATGTTTTTCTATCATATGCCTTCTCTTTCTGACTTGTTTTTGTTCTACTTAGTTATACTTGATAGTAGAATGCACTTTGACACATCATACATAAATGGAGTATGACTTCTCATTCTTCTGGTTGTGCATGATGCAGAGGCACACTGGTCCTGTAGTCATATATGCACATAGGGTAATAATGTCCTATTCATTCTACTATCCTTCCTACCCCCATTCCCCCTCCCCTCCCTTCACTCCTCTCTGCCTACTACAAAGTAACTCTATTCCTCCCTAACCCAACCCTGCTTATTGTGAATTTGCATCTGCGTATCAGAGAAAACAGTCAGCCTTTGGTTTTCTGGGATTGACTTATTTCACTTAGCATGATATTCTCCAGCTCCATCCATTTACCTGCAAATGCCATAATTTCATTCTTCTTTAATGCTAAATAATATTCCATTGGGCATATATACCACATTTTCTTTATCAATTCATCTGTTGAAGGACACCCAGGTTGTTTCCTTAGTTTAGCTATTGTGAATTGAACTGCTGTAAACATTGATGTGGCTGCATCACTGCAGTTTTCTGATTTTAAGTCTTTTGGGTAGAAGCCGAGGAGTGGGATAGCTGGGTCAAGTGGTTGTTCCATTCCAAGGTTTCTGAGAAATCTCCATACTGCTTCCCATAGTGGTTGCAAATTTTATAGCCCCACCCCACCAGCAACATATGAGTGTACCTTTTTCCCCACATCCTCAAAAACATTTATTGTTGCTCATATTCTTGATAATTGCCATTCTGACTGGAGTGAGATGGAATCTTAGTTTTGATTTGCATTTCTCTAATGGCTAGAGATATTGAGCATTTTTTCATTTATTTGTTGATGGATTGTATTTCTTCTTCTGTGAAGTGTCTGTTCAGTTCCTTAGCCCATATATTGATTGAGATATTTGTTTTGTTAGTGTTAACTTTTTTGAGTTCTCTATATAACCTAGAGCTTCATGCTCTATCTGAGGTGCATGTGGTAAAGATTTTCTATCATTCTGAAGGTTCTCTCTTCACATCGTTGATTGTTTCCTTTGCTGAGAACAAGCTTTGTAGTTTGAATCCATCCCATTTAATGATTCTTGATTTTACTTCTTGCACTTTAGGAATCTTGTTCAGAAAGTCAGGTCCTAAGCCAACATGGTGACAATTTGGGCCTACTTTTTCTTCCATTAGGCTCAGAGTCTCTGTTCGAGTGCCCAAGTCCTTGATCCACTTTGAGTTGAGTTTTGTGCAGGGTGAGAGATAGAGGTTTCAATTCATTTTGTTACATATGGATTTTCAATTTTCCCAGCACCATTTGTTGAAGAGGCTATCTTTTCTCCAGTGAATGTTTTTGGCACCTTTGTCTAGTATGAGATACCTGTATTTATGTGGGTTTGTTTGTGTGTCTCCTATTCTGCACCATTGGTCTACCTGTCTATTTTGGTGACAATACCATACTATTTTTGTGACTATGGTTCTGTAGTATAGTTTTTTAAAAATGTTTTTTATTTGTTATAATTGGTTGTACGTACATATATGATTGCATGACTGAAGTGATCCTACAATATGTATAATCAGAAAAATGAGAGATTGCACTCCATTTGTGTAGTATAGTTTGAGGTCTGGTATTGTGATGCCTCCTGCTTCACTGGTCTTGCTAAGGATTGCCTTGGCCATTCTGGGTCTCTTATTTTCCAAATGAATTTCATGATTGCTTTTTCTAGTTCTATGAAGAATGTTATGGGATTTTAATAGGAATTGCATTAAGTCTATATAACACTTTGGATAGTATGGCCATTTGAAATCAATAAACATAATTCATCTCATCAATAGACTTAACAAAAAGAGGATCATGTTAATAGATGCAGAAAAAGCATTTGACAAAATACAGCAACCCTTCATGTTCAAAACACTAGAAAAACCAGGGACAGTAGGAACATACCTCAACATAGTAAAAGCTATCTATGTTAAACCCAACTCATTCTAACTGGAGAAAAATTGAAAGCATTCCCTCTAAAAATGGAAGAAGACAAGAATGCCCTCTTTCACTACTTCTATTCAACATTATCCTTGAACCTCTAGTCAGAGCAATTAGGAAAGAAATTAAAGGGACATGAATAGGAAAAGAAGAACTCAAACTATCACTATTTGCTGATGACATGATTCTATATTTAGAAGATCCAAAAACTTCCACCAGAAGCCAGACATGGTGGCACACCCCTATAATCCCAGTGACTGGGGAGGCTGAGGCAGGAGGATCTTGAGTTCAAAGCCAACCTCAGCAAAAGCAAGGTTCTAGCAACTTAGTGAGCCACTGCCTTTAAATAAAATATAAAAGGGTTAGAATGTGACTCAGTGGTTGAGTGCCCCTGAGTTCAATTTGTGGTATCAAAAAAAAAATTCCACCAGAAAACTTCTAGAACTAATAAGAATTTAGCAAAGTAGCAGGATATAAAATCAAAACTCATAAATCAAACATGTTCCTATACATCAGTGATGAATCTACTGAAAGAGAAATTAGGAAAACTATTCCATTCACAATAGCCTTGAAAAGTAAAATAAAATAAAATACTTGAGAATCAATCTAATAAAAGAGGTAAAAGATCTCTAAAATGAAAACTACAGAACACTAAAGAAAGATATTGAAGAAGACCTTAGAAAACGGAAAGACCTCCATGCTCCTGGATAGGCAGAATTAACATTATGGAAATGGTCATCCTGCGTATCCTCCCAGATGTGTTGTTCAGCCATATATTTTGCCCATTTTAAATTGTGCTCTTATTGTTGAATTTAAGAATTCTTTGTATATTGATGTATCTTTGATGTATCTGATACATCTTTTCAAAATATTTTCTTCCAGTCTATAGCTTACCTTTTCTTGACAGTATTTTTTTCAGAGTAGAAGTTTTTAATTTTAATGGAGTTCAGTTTATAATTATTTCTTTCATGGGCCGTGCCTTTGGTGGTGACCTAAAAGTCACTTTTCTCTACCATGTTTCAAAAGAGTTTAAAAAGTCATTTCCATGTCAATAGCTACAACATTCAGTCATTAAAAAAAAAAGTTCAACAGACATGGTGGCCCTGGAAAGGAGTAGAATGGCGGGGTGGTGCATAGCCAGTTGAGGAGCACATGCTGAGAGAGATTGAGATAGATGACAGGTAGATGAAAGAAAGAAAAGAAAGAAAGAAAGAAAGAAAGAAAGAAAGAAAGAAAGAAAGAAAGAAAGAAAGAAAGAAAGAAAGAAAAAGGAAGGAAGGAAGGAAGGAAGGAA
>JAJEJO010004553.1:730611-755365 GCA_020662805.1 Glaucomys volans
GGAAGGAAGGGAGGGAAGGAAGGAAGGAGAAAGAAAGAAAGAAGGAAAGAGAAAGAAAGACAGCATCATAATATTTTCTCTGGGGTATTTTGCCTCACCTGATTTTTCTAAAAAAAGATAGCGACCCAGATTTTTATATGGAGTCTTCCATTATTAATTGTTAAAAACAAGTTAAATTTTTAAAAGCAGGTTCAACTCAGTCTTTGGGCTACAGTTTGCCCTCTCCAAGATGTAACTCCCCAAGTCCCTCCAACTCATTTTATAACCAACTCTGGATCAGAAAGATTTGCCTTCCAAGCGTCTCCAAATTAATCCTTTCTACAATTATTTTTTGCTCATAAAGTCTCAATTCCTTTCTCCTTTTTCAAATCTCTCTAGCCTTGTGAACTACCCACCCTCCGATTTTTAAGAAAAATAATTACTTTTTTTCTTGTCTTAGCAGGTAAAGATTTCAAATTAGGTTTTCATCCACCCTCTTCCCTACCACTCTGGTCTTCTTTTGGTTTTGTTTTCTTATATCCAATGGCCAAGATCATGTCACTGGAAAAAAATTCTAATGAATTAACTTGCAGACCTACAGTAAACCTCTGAAAACATCTAAACTCTCAGTGTCTTAAATCAGTTTACTTTTATAAACTGATGACAACTAACTGCTGCAAAGAAAATTTGGACTCTTGATTTTTCACAAGTTTTTATGAAGGTTCAGGAAAGTGAAATTGTGTATTTTTCACAAAAACGGAGGAATATATATTCCATTATTAGTTTCATTTAAAATAATAACAGCTATGTCCTTGGACTGCTATACCAAATGGACTTATGAACAAGAACTATTTATAATTTTTGAACATCAGGATTTGGTTCTCACTTCTCTTATAGCTGCAATTCTGAAGCTAGTGGGGTTCAGTGGGGGGCTCTCTAGGTGTGCAGACAGCTCAGCTTCCTTGCTGCAGTATCCTCATGTGACTGGGGGTGCGGGAGGGCTGTCCAGGGTCTCTCATTTAAGGGAATGCATCCCACTCCAAAGGCATCTAATCGCCTCTCAAAGCCCCCACCTCCAAATGCCATCACCCTGAGGGTTAGGATTTCAACACGAGAATTTGGGGGGAACACATACATTCAGTCTAGGATACCCCTGCTTTTAGTTTTGATGCTTACAGTAACATAAGAAAACTTAATTCAAGTTTAACAGACCTTAGAAGTTGACATTAGTTGACATTATCCACGCCCCAGCTTCTGGGCAGGATGGAACGGCGCATTACAAAACTGTGAGAGGAAAAGCATTCTTGTCTCAAAATTGAAAAGATTCTTACTGAGGAAACTCCAGCCTCTTTCAGCTACTTGTTTTAGTTTACAATAATCATAAAAACCAGGAATTCTTTGTTGTTGTTCTTGTTGATTCTCCCTGTATTTTTATTTAATTTTTTAAGTTTTTAACCAATACATAAAAACATAAGAATTGTACATGTTAGTCTGGTACCATATGACTTCTCATTGCACCTATGCACTATATAATGTTTATATGAGGTTGAATTATCTGTCTCCTGAAAGTTTTATCATGTATTATGGGGAAAACATTCAGAATCCTTTCTTTTGTCTTTTTGAAATATACAGTACATAACAGTTATCTGGTGATCTATTGTCCAAAGCACACCAGAACATCTTGCTCCTATCAAACTATAACCCAGTTATCTATCAATTAGTCTTCCCCTCTCCTTCTCTCCCCTGTACTCTCCTCAACCCCTGGTCCTCACCTTCGTACTCCCAACTTCTGTGAAATCAGCCCTTTTAGATTCCACATATGCATGAGATCATGCAGTATTATCTTTCTGTGCCTGGTTTATTTCATTTAGTATAATGATATCCAGTTCCATCCATGTTGTCACAAATGATGGGTTTTTATTCTTTTTATGGCTGAAAAGTATGCCAATATATTATGTACCACATTTTTTTTATCCATTTACCAGTTGATGGGCACTTAGGTTATTTCTGTATCTTGGCTATCGTGAAGAGTGCTACAATAAATAATGGTGGTACAGATGTCTCTTCAATCTACCGATTTCATTTCCTTTGGATAAATACTCAGTACTGAAATGGCTGTATCTTATGGAAGTTCTAGTTTTAATTTTTCGAGAAACCTCCATACTGTTTTCCATAATGGCTGTGCTCATTTACATTCTTACCAAAGGTGTGCTCTTTTCTTCGCATCCTTGACAATACCTGTCATCCTTTATCTTTTTGATGATAGTCATTCTTACTGGGGATGAGATGGTATTTCACTGTGATTTTTATTCGCACTTTCCTGATCATTAGTGATGTTGAAAATGTTTCATATATCAGTTGACCATTTGTGTGTGTGTGTGTGTGTGTGTGTGTGTGTGTGTACGTATATATTATTTTTTAAGAACTATCTATCTATCTGGCTATTGTCCATTTTTAAATTGGTTTCTTTGTTATTTTTGCTACTGAGTGTTTTCAGTTCCTCCTACATTCTTGATATTAACCTCTTTCCAGATGTGTGGTTTGCTGTTACCTTCTCCCTTCTCTGTAGGTTGTCTCTCTACTCTGCTGATGGTTTCCTGGCTGGCAGAAACTTTTTCGTTCAGTGCAATCTGATTTGTCCATTTTTACTTTTGTTTCTTCTACTTTTGTCTTTTCCAAAAAAAAATGTTGTCCAATTCAATGTCCCAAAGTGTCTCCCCAATGCTTTCTTCTAGTAGTTTCACAGTTTCATGTCTTACCCTTAAGTCCTTAACCCATTTTGTAACAGGTAAGGGACGGGGGTCTAGTTTCACTCTTTCACTGCAGTCACCTAGTATTTCCAGCACCTTTTATTGGAAACACTGTCCTTTCTCCAGGGTGTCTTCACACCTTTGTGAAAGTCAGCTGGCTGTGATGTGTGTGGGTGTACTGCCAGGCTCTCTGCTCTGTTCCCTTGGTCTTCGTGTCTGTGATTTTTACACCAAACCCATGCCATCTGTAGATTCTTTTATTCGATGTGTTGCCCACAAATCATAGGGCTTTATTTAGAATTTCAATTTTTCCAACTGAGATTTTAAAATGGATTATTTGCTTATTCCTCCTTACCTCTCTCAGACTTTCCATAGTATCGTTTGAAATGGGAATTGCATGTGTGTATAGGCACATGTGTAGTTCAGAGAGAAATGGAAACAAAAGCAAAACATCTACCCATTCTGTCTTTAAGGTAGGTTATCATGCAGAGCTGGAGTCAGAACCCTGCTATTTATAGTTTGTTATCCATCACCGAGAACTAAACGTTTGGGGTAAAGAAAGCTAGGAGTTCTTTTCCTGTGGACTGGATCCGAAACTCGGCAGGTCGAGTTCTAAAGCCTCTTGCTCTTCACACAGCTCCTCACTAAATCATCTGCCTTCACGTCCTCGCCTTTGTGACTGGCTTTGTGAAATAGCAGTCATAAAATATGAAGTGTTACACAAGTATTAGCAATTAGTTTCTCATTTTACTCATAAAAAAACATTTAGGACAGAAACTCATTTTCTCCACTTTTCTAAGGTTAAACACACAGAAAATAAGGGACAATGTGCTCTGTGTGTGTGTGTGTGTGTGTGTGTGTGTGTGTGTGTGTTGAGAGTGAGCATCCAGTTGTGCATGTGGGAAGGGGTTAGGCTTGGGGCCTCTGATTTTTCTCTCCCCTCCATCCACTCACCTGACGCCCACCTATCCATATTGATCATGTAAAAGACTTTTGGGTGACAATGTGAAGGTCCCCTGAAACAGGTATTTAATAACATGGATCATTATTATAAGGAGATCTGATGAGTCTGCAAATTTGCAACTGTCTCTGAGTTTCTCCCAGGAAAGACCAAAAGACTGAGTTCCAAATAGTAATAATTCAAAGGGGAATCTAAGAATCATAAAGTCAAAAGAAGACAGAGAAAAGGGAGTTACTTAGTGGGAATAGAGCGAAGTTGAGATATGCCATTCCAGTAGCCAGGGAACCTGGAACAAGACTGCTGTTTCCTGCTGGACTAGGCCTGACCCCAGAGCTCCAGCGCTCTCTGGGGGGATTCCATCTTGCGTAGGAAGAACAGCAGGTGGAATGTGAAGGAGAGCGTGGACTTGTCCCTCCCACCATGTTCAGCATGGACTCAACATGGAGGGCTAAGCCAGAGAGATACCAGCCTGCGTGGGTCAGGCTTAAGAGGGACCCCCATGCCTAGATCAAGCTGTGTGTCTAGTGGGGTTGCATGAGGTTGCAGAGTTATTCTTATTCCAACTTCTCTTAACTGCTCCATTCTTCGTTATTTCTGCCCTCAAGTTTACTTTTAGTAATGTGATTCCCCATTTGCCAAACAGATTAGTTTAAACCTGAGATCTAAGGGTTTAAAAGAAAAATCTCTTTGGCTTTGGATTCTTTGTTCAGATTATTTAAAAACTTCTTTTTATTGAAGCATAATATTTGCACATACATTTTTTGATTCATGTTTGCATTGGATAAATTATCATGAAGCCATAGCAGGGGGATATTGCCAAACCCTGTGTGCTGATCACAGCAGCATTTAGCCCTGGGCACAAGTGACCCTTTTCAGCCTCCCCCGTCCAGCACTGAGGAGATGCCACCAAACCCCTTGGCCCCACATCAGACATCTCTGCACAACTTATCTGGAAAGGGAAGGGTCCTTTCCTCCATTTTATTTAACAACCTTCCAATAACATTGGTCGGTGCCTGGATGTTGGAGTAGTTTATGGTATTAACCCACTCAGTTCTCCCAGCCACCCAGTGAATGAGGTATTACTATTATCTGCACTTTACAGATGGGAAAGCAGACGTGGAGAGGTGAATAAGCTGCCCCAGCGTGCAGCTCATCAGAGATGGAATCAGATCCCCACCCTGGGCAGAGCCCGTCACTGAAGCTCAGTCTTGTTTGTGTTTCTTGCTCTTGTCCTTTAATTCTTCAGGTTTTAAATGATCTCCTCATTTGGGGGATCACATGACCATGTCCTCTCCTTTATTCTGGCAAAACCTCAGTGTCTTGCTGCACATTCGAATCGGTCTGCCTCATGGGGCACATGCCTCTGAGATTCTTGCAGCCCAGGCCTCTGCAGAGTCCCAGGGCTGCAGGAGCCCAGAGGGTCCTGGACAACCATGTTACAGAGTTGGGAGATGGATTTGACCAAAGCTGGGACCCTCCATGTGGCCAGAGCCGCACCGGGAAAGACGAGGGCAGCATGGTGCAGGGTGCCCATCCAGGCCACATAGTTTAGATTCTTAGGATCTGCTTTCATCTCTGCCACCCGCCCTGAGTCACTTCCAGGCAGTCCCTGCCTCCTTATGGGCTGGAGTGTGGTCTCAACTCTGAGGAATTTCAGCAGGAATGGATGTCACCAGCTCCTTATACAGTCACAAAACCACCTCTGCTGGGTGCAGAGCCATGGAGCACCCGCTCCACATTCCTTACTGCCTGCAAAGCTCCCATGGCTTCCTGGACACCCCAAGGAAGAGGGAGGAGAAGAGGGAGGGAGCAGAAGGGGGAGGAAAGGATTGGGAGGAAAGAAGGAAGCCCTTTCCACGACACCTCAAACCAGCCAAGCTCTGGACTGTGCTGTCTGACATCCCACCAGTATGTGCTGCACACTCTTAAGTTCACTTCCTACCTTGGTATTCTGTTGCTTGAGACCCTCATGGTCTCTGATTACCCCAAGTTCATGTCCAAACCCCTAAGCGTGGGGACAAGCTCTTCATAATCTGCTTCCTTGATTCCTCTCTGTTTTGCTTCGCCACACTTTCCATATTGACATTTTTCCTCCCCTCCCTTCTCTCTGTTTCTCCCCTCCCCTTCTCTGTCCTCTCCCCTCCTTTCCTCTCCCGCACTCTTCTGTCCTTTCCTTCCTCCTCTACTTCAGTCATGTTAGCCTGCTTGCAATTCTCTAAAATAAATATCCTCCCTCTTGTCTCCTGATCTTTGGGCATGATCTTCCCTTTGCCTGGAATTTCTCCCTCCATTCCTTCCATCTGCTAATTCCTCTTTAACCTTGCAAACTCAAGCTTTGCTCCAAGGATCCTATTTCCTGACTGTCCTTATTACCTGATGTTCTCTTGTAAGGCAATGCTGGATCTCATGGTATTTTACTCTCCAGTTCAATGCTCTTACCTCCCACAGGACCGTAAGCCTCTTGAAGGAAGAAATGACACAGGAAAGCTGCTGACAAATATTAGCTGAATGGATGGCACCAACCCTGTATGGCAGGGGGAACTGGTGCCCGTCCCTAGCAAAGGTCTTAGTCTTACCTCATGCATTATATTAAGAGTCAGAACCAGAAAAACATCATTTGTGCAGAGCAGGGAGCTGTTCAGGTTACAGCTGGACTAGAACCCAGACCATCTGCCTGCAAGCTTGTCAAGGACAAGGAACATATGCTATTGATCCCATTGACTCCAGTGTCCCTGTCATGTCTGGAAAGGAGCAGTTGCCTAATGAATGGATGAATGAGTAGCTGGCACCCTGTTCTTTCCACTGCCAGGTCAAGATAGAACAGCAACGGTGTGGAGCTGCGTTTGGCATGATCACTCTAGACAACTAAACACAACAATTAGAGCCCACAATTCAGATTAGGATGCGGGTTTGCTCCTGTCACTATTTACCGTGTGAGCTGACAACTGTCACATTGTTATGGTATTTGCATTGCCTGTGCAGTTTCGATGTAACTGCATTTCCTCCTGAATTGACAAGGGCAGAGAGCTGGCTTGAGTACAGAGGTGGCCCAGATATACTCTTACCATTGTTCCAAAGAAAAGAGGCTGCTGCTATTTTTAAAGGGCCCCTGGAAAGTCGATGATATGATTCCCCTTGCTTATCCATTCTGATGTCACTGGAACCTCCAGGGAGGATAGTTTCCCTTCACATCCTGCTAACATTGCTTCTACCTAGTGTTTGGAATGTCTCTCCGACAGGTCAGATCACAGAGGGGAGGAGAAGCTTCTGGCACAAGCCATCACCCAAACCTCTGCCTGCTCTTCCTGTCAGCAGACCGTGCAGGCAAGGAGAATGGATGTCTGTGTGACTTTAACACAGCCTATGACACCTGGGCTTATTAGTGCTGCTGACACCAGTGTTGAGAACCCATCAGGGCCCAGTCCCGTTTCCCCACATGTTGAAGATTGAACACCCAAGAAACGCAAGGCAAGTGTAGAAGCAAGCTTTACTTAAAGGATAAAACAGAGATAGACCTCTCTGAAGAGAAGGGGCCCACATCTGGCTGTCTGAAGAAGTGGGGGTGTCTGCCCCTCTTATAGGTTTTAGATTCCCCTTGTTCTCATGCCCTCCTTCTGCCCTCATCTTGCCCACTTGACTAGTGACCCAAAGGTGGGCCAAGAGATGGTGAAGAAGCCTTCCAGGGGAGCCTCTCTTTGTCTGCCCAAACAGACAGGAAAGACCTCCAGGGAGAGACTTCATTACCAACTCCCACAACTCCCTGCAGGAGGAGCAAGTCCCTGGAGGCAGGTGGCCTTGGCAACAGGTCGGAGGAGGAGGGGGAAGGGCTTTGGAGGTATTAGCATTTTATTTTCTTTCCTCTTGAGTCAGCCCCTATCTTTCTGATCAGATCCAATTATTTACTACCTATACTGACTGTCCTTTTGCTGCCCCACCCTCAGCCTCACTGCCACCAGGGCCACATTCTATAGGGTGACAGAGGAGCCGCCTGATGGAGCGATCTCAATATCAAACCTCAAAGAGTGATGCTAAAATACTCAGACTGCCTGAGTTTTACGTTTTAGCTTCCCGCTTGAGTAACTTGCTCCGAGGTCACAGTCATTACCTTCTCTGAACCTTTCTTCCCCATCTGTAAAACAGACCTGATACTAATATAGCTACCTTAGCTATTTGTTTATGTAATCCATGTGATATAATCAAATGTGCCTACCACAAGCTACGCAATAAATGTTTGCACTCACACACACACATGCACGCACCTCCCAGGGCTGAGAAAGTGCTCAGATGGACAGAACAGCATCTGTGCTGAGACTTTTATTTGGGAACACACATTTTAAAACAGTCAGATCCCCCTGATTCCTCTATGATTCACAGCCATTGGAACCCACTGTGAAGGTGGCAGTCCAATACCTCCCAATTTCCCAAAGGCCTCCAAAAGCAAATTTCATGTTTATCAACATAGCTTATTTTAGCAGACGGTCCCAAATATGCATCCTGAATTTGATGAAAATCAGTCTAGTTACTCTCTCTATATATAGATATATGGATATTGGTGTGTGTGTGTGTGTGTGTGTGTGTGTGTGTGTACACACACACGAGAGAGAGAGAGAGAGAGAGAGAGAGAGAGTTTCATCTGTATAGATGGAAGATGGAAAGAGATGGGGGAAGAGGAGGACCCACCTGCTTATTCCTACTTCTCAGGTCAAAAGAATAGACACACACACAGATTCGAAGCTGGGGTCCCTGGGGGCCCCAGGAATCAGATAGCAGTCTGATGACATGGTCATTTCAAATTGCATCAGGTGAAGGAAACCTTTCAAAGTCAACTAAAAAAAAAAAAAACCTTGATTCTCCAGTGATCATTAAGTAGTAGCTATGGGCCTGCAGGAAAGAAAGCCATGTTCTGGGGCCCATCAGGGGACAGGAGGGCAGAGAATGTGAACGGAAGTCCCTCCTGGCCATGGTAGTGATGCCTGGGGCACCCCACTTAGGGTTTTCATTAGTCCTGATAAGGAGGAGCTAGAGAGTAACTCCCAGTTTTCCAGTGACAGGAAGTCACATTATTGTCTACTTTGTGCCTAATTTCATTCATTTTTATCTCATGTGCACGGTAAATACATCATGAATACTTTTGTCAGCTTAGATAGTGTTTGAGTAGAATAACCTCCCCAACTTTGTTCAATCTGAGAATCCATTTAAATCAAGATTTTATGCCCAGAAAAAGAAAACCAAGGGGAGCAGTATCCTTTGCTCTTTACACAGGAGGCGCTTACTCATCTCTCTGGGTCCGACTGTTTACCTGCTGGTACCACTAGCATGGAATCCCTCACACCTCTTTCCAAGGACGGGGTTCACTGGGGGAGCAGCTTTGACAGGATAGGGAAGAGATGGAGAAGGAGGCTGGTCCCCGGGGAAGGGAAATTGGACAAAAATTAAGTTCCATTAGACTGAGGGCCTCAACCCACAAATTTGCCCTGGTTTTAGTGTGTTGCCAATGATGCTCATAGCGTTATTAAAACAATAAATCCTAACAACTCAGACTTTACCAAAATTTCTCCACACTCAGATCTCCATTTATACATCAAACCAACCTAAGGGTGAGATCATCCCCATGTTACAGATGGTGACATAGATTTCAGAGAAGTTGAATAATGTCTTTAAGACCACACAATAAGGCAGCTGGGCCTGCAGTTCAAGGATTGGTTTTATTTTTTTAGTGTTTTTATCCCAAGAACCTAAGAAAAAGGCTAACAGAAGATCATCAAATAAATGAGCTGGATGGAACCTAGACTTCACCACTACCAAATTGCCAAATTTAGCAGATAAGAGCATAGAAAGTTAGTTGAATTTGAATTTGAATCATTTTTTAGTATAAGTATGTCCCAAATGTGTCACAAGACAATAACCCCTGTCTCTCTCTGTCTCTTTCTGTCTCTCTATCTTGATTTGTTCAGTTCTCCACCCATATTTATTTTACATGGATGCATTTCAATGTTTTTCTCTTCACAGTTTGGTTGTCAACAGCTAAAACTCAGTAAAAACTCCAAATGACAGTGTATTTTGGCCTTCTACTCCTTGAAAACGTTAATGAAAGATTTCCAGTACAAATAATATTTAGCAAACTTGCTTACAGAGAAGTTAAATACCCATAACTTAAAGGTCCTTAGGTTGATCTATACACTAATTCTTCAACAAATTATATATTTGTAAACTCTCCCTCATGAGGATGGGCAGAGTGAATAATGAGTTATTGTTTTGCTTTGAATATAACTTTGTCACAATAATTTGTAAGTGAATTTTTTCAGTTTACTAAATGCTTATTTAAATATTTCTTAAAATTTTCCACTACTGACACTATGTTCAAAAGCCTTTATATCTTCCAAACATCTCATATTTGAAGAATCATTGCAGAGACAGTGGGAAGGTATTCCCCTATTGCCCTCCATTTACCCCCAGTGCTAACATCTTACATTATCAGGGTCATTTGTCTCCTAAGGAGTCGACATTGCTATTAATGACATTCTACACTTTATTCAGTTTTTCTAGTATTTCTACAAATATCATTTATTCTAGGGTAGCATATAACTTTTAGCGGTCAAGATGTCTTAGTCTTTTCTGATCCATGATGTTTTCTCAATCTTTCCTTGCTTTTTGTGACATTGGAAGTTTTGGAGAGTGGCATTTGGATACTTAATAAAACGTTGCTCCTCAGTTTGGGTTTGTCTGTTGTGTTTCCCATGGTTAGACTGGGGTGACGTGTCTGGAGGAAGAATTCCATCAAGCCAAGGTCCCCTCTCAACATTTGAGATTGGGGGCTCATGCTATCGGAGTTGGCATGTGGCCTTTGATTGTTTGATTAATTCGGCTTGTGCCAGAGTTCTCTATGGTGAGTCTTGCCTTCCCATATTCTGTCCTGGTTGGAGCCATGAAGTGCAGCCTGAACTTGAGCACAGGAGTAGAGGGTATCGACTTCTTTCTGGAAAACAAAGTATGCAAATAAATTACTTGGAAAACTGCAAAGAATTTGTCTCCTCCCTCCCACTTATTTATTTATCCCATCATTTGTTTGTATCAGTATGGACTCTTGGATGTTTATTCTACACTTTAGGTTCTAACCCGGAACAAGATTATTTATCTTGGTGTTCCATTTGTTTCACGGCCAGACAGTGGGAGCCCCTGCTGTTGGCCCCTGTGTCCCTTTGGAATATTCCCATCAGGGTGGCTCTCCAGTACTTCCTTATTTTGGGGCACCACAAGACATTCTAGGCTACAGCTCTTATTTTAAATGCCGGGATGCTGGAATTTATTTGACAAAATTATAAATTATCTGTGTATCACGAGCATTTTCAACTCTATTTCTAGTCTACAGACTTTTACTTCAGTAACAACATTGTTTTCACCATGTCGCTCTCCACATATAATCTACCTTCATAAAACTACTGCAAAATCAATGCTATTTTAATATATTTTAAACTGAATTTACAGCAATTTTCATAATCATGTTCAATGTTCCCCTTTGAATAGAATGAAAGGGAAAGAACAATGATTGGGTTAACTTCCAATGAAATTTTCTTTGGAGCACCTATGACATTTATACAAACCCATCCTCATTTAACTGTTTGCTAAGTCAGTCCCCCCTTGACAAACACAGCTAATCTGAAACAGCATTTCTTTTTCATACATGTACAAGAAAAACTGGAATAAAAGATGAGTAAAATTAATTTAGAAAAGTCATGTAACCTAAACGAAAAGTCATGTTACACCCCATGATATATAAATACCCTGCAGCTGTGCGTGCTAAATTATCATCTTCGGACACCTGCTTCCTAAAAATAACTGCTAGCTTTTGAGAGATGCCAGTGATTCTTCAGCAGATTTGTGTTTTCTGCTTGTCATACAGTAGTGATATCACTCCAGCCCCCGTGATGGATGACTAATGTCGACAGCGCTCTAAGCAAGAGTAACATGTTCATTATCAACTTTCTTGAGACATGGAAATCAAAGACCTAAGTTTTCACTAAACTGGCATTCATCTTGTACTTTATTGTTGCAAAATAAAAAGCATTATAAAAATAAAATAAAAAATAGTTGTAGGTGTATATCATATAATAATTGGAATAAACTATCTACATAAGAGCCTTCAGACTACTCTCCATGAACTTTCTTGTAGGACTGTTCCAATTTTGTTTCTTCCCAACGTCTCGTGTAGACATAGCCTCCACATTCCCACCTTTCTTATTGACCTCCACCACCATCCACCTGGCAGCTTCCTATTGCACATGGCATAGACCATACTGGCAGGTATCCAAGAAACCGATCGGAGCACCAAATGGTACTACCAGAGATTTAAGGAGGCCGCCTGCCCCAACCTGCTCACATCCAGACAATTTATTTTATCAGAGAGCTCCTCACATGCACCCATTTAAAGGCAAATGGTTGCTATGTTACCTATGGAAAGTAGAGATGAGCTATTGCTGGTCTCTTTCCAATATCATCGGGTACGAAAATGTGTTTCATGCACTCTCCGTGATCATGAAGGAAGCTGGAAGTCCGTAGTGGGATTCGACCCAGCCCTTTCGGGCTTATTTTAATGCAGTTGTTGATGATGATACTTTGTTGAAAAATGGAAAATTCATGACAATGCTAACCAGGCACACTGGAACATTTGGTCATCTTATTTAAAAAGTCTCCTGTCCCTCACATAAGCTTTTGTGGATTCTAAGGTGTGGGTGAGACTCAGAGCATCTCTCTCTGTCAGAGTGCTATAGACCTGTGGAAGGGTCTACACTCCCATGCACTTAGTACAGCTTCTCAGTCATCCAGCACCTGATCCACTTCCCTCTCGCCATGCTGGACCTCTGAGAAAACACTTCCTGGAAAGTATCACCCACCAATTCCCAGAATTCTGGGCTGCGCCAGGTGAGCTGAGCTGGGCTGCACTGAGATCTTGATGGTTTCTTACTTCTCTTTGGTCCTTCTCCCTCAGAACAAGTTCTGTCACAGGTCTCAGGCTGCCATGTCTTTGTCCCTTTCTCCTGGGTCACACTTAGCTTTTCAGAATTGAGGAGGCCTCCTAACAAAAACATCTGCCGTCTTAGCAAGGAGAAAGAAAAGGAAGGAAATGAGATGAGTTTGACAAAGTTTTCCCCCTTCATCAAAGCACAGGGCTCCCTTTCTAGGAGAAGGTAAGTGGCAGGGCATCATTCCACAGTAGCCTAATTATTCATGTGTGATACTGCCATTTTGTCTTTGCTTTCAATCCATATCCGAGCCAGGCCCCAGCTAGACAGAGGGCACTGTGTGTAGGGGGAGAGGAAGCAGGTATAACCAACAGTCCTCGTGTATTCATTTAACAAGTTATCAGGTACCTATCCTGTGGTAGCTACCAGGCGACATGTTAAAGCCAAAAGGGTATCTAACATAAGACTCTGACCTCATGGCATTCAGGGTCTAAATCAGAATCTTTCTCACTGCAACAGAAATGTGAACCTTAAACTTGCTAAGTCCAATCACACAATAAGGTGCATAATTTGGGGAGGAGTCCATGGCTTTGAATCTGAACAGGAGCCAAACAAACCCACCAGCTGCACCCTTACCACACTCTGACTTTTGGTCCAAACCCAAATACAGTACTGGGAAGGGCTGCCCACTCTGAGGAGCAATGATGCTGAACAAGGGTGTCTTGGTTTGCAGCCGGCGCTTGGTGGTTGAGAGAAATCATGGATTTTGGTTCTTGTGGTGTTCGCCCTCTGGAACACATATGATAAGTTATGACAATCAACCGACTTTATGGCAGACGTAAATAGTAGTAAAAGACATATATTTTTGTTCATATAATTTCTTCTCATTTTCATCGCTAGGTTTCTTTTGGTCTGGGCCTTCTGATGGCTTGCTGCTGGGCCCAGATCATGTTTCATTAAGGATTTGCTCTGGGAATTAGGGATTGTTCCTTCATCCCACTAGGAAAATTAAACCCCCCTCACTGGAAACGTGGGTCTAGAAAATTCTATTCCACAAGTGTGATTGACTATGTCCTGTGTAAAAAGTGTTGCTCTCAGTATGTCTAATTAGGCACCATCTGACTGTGGGTCCCTTTTGTTGGGTTCTTTCCTGTGTCTCTTGGTACAAATGGGACTCTGAGAAGAGCGTGAGATTCCTAAACCAAGAAGCCAGGCTTGGGCACCCAAAGAGTGGTGCTTGGTCAGCAAATGTGGAGTCCCTGGATATCAGAGGTGGACACAGGGGTCACCTGAGCTCTGAGCCTTCACTTTACTGCTGCAGAGATTCAGGTGAATGGAAGAGATCAAATTCCAAAATGCAGGCTTTTTGGTTTTTCACCCAAGCCTTCCTTCCACTCGGCCACAGACCGCAGGTGAGTCTTACTTCGTTCTCATTTGGAACAAGGTCAGGATTGACCTTGAAAGGATTAAAGGGAAAAAATAGTAATTCTGCTTGAGCAAAAGAGAACATGACATTTTGAGAGGGAATAAGTGATTGACGACTTTGATGGACAATTTAAAAAACAAGTTGCCTACAAAATAGCTTCTGTGGTGACAAATGGGTTCATGCCGGAGATCAGCTCCTGAAGGCTGGCTATGGGCTGCCTACCTATGAAGTCACCACCAGCCACCTAATCACCCTCTGTGGAGGGAGTTTGGGGTGAGCTTTGTTCTTCAGAACCTCCTTCAGGAGCCAGGGTGGTTCCAGGCAGAAACTGTGAGTCAAACACTCAAAAGGATCCCTCACAAAGGTTATCTTCTCTGCATCTCTGGAAAAAATTTGGGATTCCTATAGAGGAATTTTTATTACTGTCACCCTTCTCATCATAAAAATAAGTCCATATTTAATTTCTCCCTGTACCGATTGCATGATTTCAGGGAAGTGGATGAATTTATAGACCAATAAAGTCAGAGGCCGCCAGTAAGTCAGAACTCCAAATTCCCTCTCCTTCTTGGAGGAGAGCAGAAACTCATTCCTTTTCACTTAGCTACAGAGCAAAGGTTAGGGGCTGAGTTTATGACTCTTAAAGTTCCTTTTGCACCTGGGTACTCAGTGAAGTTGTCCATGACATGTGCCCTGCCTGTAACCACCCAGAGGCACGTGTCTCCCTTCTGTGCTCCTCTCCTCTTGAACACCCTTCCTAACTCTCCTTATAAGGTTCTCCTCACCCTGATCAGGAGTTTCCAAATTAGACAAGAAGGAGCTTCTAGCTGATCAGATTTTTTGTAAAACACAGGCTTGGTGGTAAAAGAGATCCCTGGACTTGAACCTCCAGGAAGAAGTCAGGCAGTGACTATGGTTCTGAGGGTCAGCTGGGGGTGTAAGGGGCCACAGGTGGCCTGGACAGTACAGCAGGTTGCCAGAGGCACAGGGATGGTGCCAAATAGCATTTGTGGTTGTTCTGGTTTGTTTCTGGAATGTCCCCCAAAGAGCTCATTTGTTAGGGGAGATAGCAATGTTCAGAGGTAAAAATATGGGATTAGGAGAGCTCTGACCTCATCAGTGGATTAATCCATTTGATGGCTTAAAATTTTTCATGGATTTCCTAGAAGGTTTAGAAAATAATAGGCAAGTGGGACTGGCTGGAGGACATAGGTCACTAGTGGTATGGCCTCAGGGACTGTGTTTCCCAGGCCTCTTCCTGTCTCTCTCTTTGCTTTTTGTCTGCCATTTTCTGAGCAACTTTCCTCTGCCATGCCCTTCCGCCATGATGTTTTCTGAAACCATAAGCCCAGATAACTCTTTCTTCCTCTCAGTTGTTCTTTTCAGGTATTTTGATGATAAAAATGAAAAGTTCATGGTTGCGATGGTGTCTAACCTCCCTTTCTACATGACATAGTCAGGTCCTTCTATGATGGCCAATTAAATAAACGATGCTTCTGGAGATGAAGCATGGGCCCCAGCGGAAGATTTCATTGAATGCAGGTCCAATTTCGTTGCTGTTGTTTTTAGACACCAAACTCAATCTGTGGGCTCAAATGTGAAAGAAATATTGCATAGCTGTTTTCCATAAATGAACTTAAATTTTTATCCTGGGGTGTCAGGAAGCTCAATATTATTTTTCACCTTCTATCCTCCCCTCCAGGTCCAGGTTAAGTCTTCAGGGTCCCACAAAGGACACTGAAGCCCCTCCCTTCTACTTCTGGGACTCTGGCCTCACTCTTGTCCCACTCTCTCAGTCCAGAGAACCCCACTTCTTTCAAACAAATCCTTTCTCCCTCTTCATGTTGTTTCCCATGACCTTCCTCCCTCTATCCTCTAACCCTAGTCTCTTCACTGGGTCTAGCATCTGAAGAGAACAGCATGGAAATTCTGCCAAGTAATTCTCCTAAAACTGATACATACCATACTTCAATATACCTGAATGTTCGGAGATAAATCAGAAATCATGGGGGGAACAAAGACATTAAACCCAAACTACCCAGAGCCATTACCCAGAATAATCAGATGAGAACTTAACATGATCTCTTCCATTCTCCTGCCTTCCCCCTCCCTTCTTCTCTGTTTCTGTTATCCTGAATTCTCCAGGGCCGTGAAGAATAGGACACCATGACTGCTCTACCCCCATGGATTCGGGTTCCAGCAGCACATTCTGTTCAGGCTTTGATCTCACAGCTATGGGTTCTGTGCTCTGGACTTCCATCAGATGGAATTTGTCCAGAAACCCCCATGTTAATTCAGTGGCTGAAATCTTTGTCTCCCCAGGATTTGTTTCTTTGTTGGATCATAGATGCCTCCAGATGGCCTGTTCTCCCCAGGCCACAAACCACAGTTTACCTCCACTGCTAACATTCTTTTCCTGACTCCAGCAAGTATTGGAATTGAGACTTCTAACTCAGGGAAGATCACTAAGGGAAGATCTGTCAGGTGAGGCAGTAAGCTACCGGCTTTTGGAACACCATGTGCCCAGGATCTAATGGAAGCTTTTCCTAAATTGGGCACCAAGCTGGATTGAGAATCCTCTAAGTCTACCAGTCTTTGAACTTGAAATAGTCATTCAGAGACTGCCTGGGGTCAAATCCTGGTCCTCCCACTTACTAGCTAAATGACATTAAGCAAGTGAGACAACTTCATCCATAAAGTGGGGACACTAATCATGCCTACCTTCAAGGGTTAGATGGAATATTGCATGTGAGGCACGTAGCCTGGTGCTAGCATATAATAAGCTCTCAGTAAATGTTATTTATATCTGCCCTTGTCTTTTACTTCCTAATTTGTTGAGCAGAGACTGACTCATCAGTAGTTCAGGTTTATGGAGTGATTTCAGGGTTCATAAAACAGAATGACCTGAGTGTCTTCCTGAGGAAGGATGTTCCAATAAAACTTCCTTCCCAGCCCAGGCCTGGTCCTTCCTTAATCTTGCTCCCTCAGGCTTCTGAGGTGCTTCTCCCAGGGAGGGGTGAGGCACCATCAAGCCCTTTTCTGAGAGATTTCCATAGGAAGCAGGGAGAGGGGGTTGTATTGGTTTCCTGGGGTTGCCATGACCAGTTATCACAAACTGGGTGGTTTTAAAACAACAGAAATATATTCTCTCAACCTAAAGGTTAGAAATTCAAATTTAGAGAGTGATGCCCAGGTTCTCTGAATGTTCTAGGAATAACTTATTCCTTGCTTCTTTTTACCTTCTGATGGCCATTGGCAATCCTTGGCAGTCCTTGGCTCAAAAGTGGTAGTTATTTTTCTGCGACTCTCACCCTTTTGTGAACAGCAATGAAAATTTTGATCTTGAAGGTTTGTTTAGATTGGGATAATGTTGCATGTTATCCCAATGATGATTGTACATTTGACCAATAGAAAGGGGATGAAAAAAATCAGATTGTATGTTTGCTTTCTAGAGAACTGATGGAAGAATTGGGCTGGCTGCAGAACTGACCTTCTGCCTTGTTTCCAGGCATAGTAGATTGTCCCAACTTATATTTCAGTCAGATTCATTCCTTTATTAACTGCATGGCATTCATGACTACTTGAGATTATGCTCATGACTCTCTATCTTTGTATCTCCACGGGTTCTCTTCATTTTCTCTTCCATTTGGGTATTCGTCTTATGCTAACCACTTGTAGCAGATACCAGGATTGGAGGCCATATAACAGACTCTTTTTAATATAACAGAGGTGTGGGTGTTCACTAGGCACAGTATTAGCTCAGTGAACTAATGTGACCTAACTAGCGTTGTCCAACTGGCAATATAAGAAAGGTTTCAATCCACCTAAGGTTTTCCATTCAAGGGTTCTGATGGACAGCTCACCACCAGCAGAATGCAGGAAAACTGGTCAATGGATGTCAGCTCTGGTGGTTGAGATCGGTAGAAAAAACATGGTGCTTTGATTCTGGAAAAGTCACTGTTGTCTCCTAGCCTAAGACTCAGTTTTCTAACTCTTCAACCTGTGGGACATTAAGCAGGAGCCTGAGTCCACCAGACTCTTCTGCTTCTCCTGATTTTTTCCTTAACCTGACTCTCCTCTTCATAATGTCTATTTTTTTCAACAGTAATATGGCTTCACCCACATCTGTGAGTGATAGATAAGTGTGAGTGTTTCCTTTGAGCTCCCTCTTCCCTCATGAACATGCTGTCTGCCTGTTAGGGCCCCTTCCCTCTTGATAGTCTCTTAGAGTTGGATAGATTTGTCATTAGCCTTAACCTCATGGCCAAGACAGTCCTTGTATGACCCTCTCTAAATGTTTATGGCCTGATCAATCTGACCAGGGAAGACCTATAATCCCTTCTTTCCATGGCCAACTTTTCAGCCTGATGAGAAAGCCCTTCAATTCCTAAGGTGATTCCTCCCTGTCCATCATCTACTCTACAGGACTGAACAGGATCTATGGGTTCCCTCTTGGCTACCTGGCCCAGAAGCATCTGTGCTGCCAATTCTAAGTCAAGACAGAGTGACTCTCCACCTCCATGCTGACCAACTCTCAGCATAGTTTGTCCAGAGCTGTGTCTGCCGCTTCCGTCACTACCAGCAGCTTCTCCATGGCCAGCACAGTACACAAGGATATTTCCCATCAATCTGACAGTGTCTTCTCATTGGACTAGGTCCAAAATGATGAAAAAGGCACTAGATGACAATCTTTTTTTCTTTTAACTTTGTTTTTTCCACCCTGCTCTACCCTTTACTCATTGCCAACAGAGCCTTAATTAAGGTCTCGTTTTAGGCTTAAGAACTTGTTTCTATTCTGCGCTCAACTCTGACAAACACTGGTGTACCTGGGCTGGAAATGCAGTATATTAGCGACTAAAGGGAATGGAACTGAATGTATTTTATTATCAGTTGTATTCTGAGGGACTATGAAGCCCATTTCTTTGTCCTCCCTTTTGGCAGATTAGGACAGTGCATCCTAAACAAGGGTGCACAATGTTTCTCAGGATGTAGGCAGAAGATAGGAACAGGTACAGAAGGAAGAAAGGGACTAAACTCTCAAAACTGGTAAGGTTTCTCAGTTCTCTGTGATAAGCATTTATAGCACTTAATTCCTCAAATCTTGGAGGAAGTTCATTTTAACTCTTTTGTTTAAATAGACTACTGTATTCCTGTCAGTTTGGATTCATCTCAGCTGGTGTAAGAGTCCAAAGCCACATGCTAATTGACTACAGGGGAAGTTGTGTGACAACCCTCCGGGTGGTTCCCTGGTTTTCCTTTAGTATGTGGAGATTGGGAGCCTAGACGCTTTGGCCATAACTCCTCCATGCTTCTTCTCATATCCCGCCTTTGTCTTATGCTCTCCAGGGTGGCTGAATATACTGCCCTGACCTGCACTCCACTAGAAAGCCTGCTCTCACCAGAGTCCAAGTGCACGTGCCTATGTGTCTAGGTTTATATCACAGGTGCAACCACAATCACCTATGAATGAGCTCAGCTGGGTTTTGCCCTCAGTTTTAAATGATCAGATTTATGCTTCCATGTCTTTATTTCTACTTCCCTGGCTGGAAATCAACTGATATTGATGCTGGTAGGATTCCCTCTACTTGTGGAGAGAAGACTGAAGCAGATGGGATTTTGAATGTTCTCATTCCAACTCTGTGAACAATTCCCCATCCTCTTAACCCTCCAGCTACAGGATGCATGGTTCTTCCTAATGACCCAAAGCTCTGTATCTATACTTTTTTGTTTCACTACTGGGGATGGAACTCAGGGCCTCGGGCATGTTAGGCAAGTGCTTTCTCCCACTGAGTCATCCCTAGCCCTGTATCTATACTCTTGATTATATTGTATGATTATTAATTTTTAAAAAATTTTGTGTGTGTTCTTTTTAGTTATACATGACAGTAGAATATATTGTGACATGTCAAACATACATGGAGTACAACTTCCCATTTTTCTGGTTGTATATGATGTGGAGTTACACTGGTAGTGTATTCATATATGAACATATGAAAGTCATGTCTGATTCATTCTATGGTCTTTTCCATTCCCATTCTCCCTCCCTTCCCTTCCTTCCCCTTTGTCTAATCCAATGATCTTCCCCCCAACACACACACCTATTGTGTGTCAGCATCCCCATATCAGAGAGAGCATTCAGCCTTTGGTTTGGGGGCATTGGCTTATTTCACTTAAGATGATAGTCTCCAGGTCCATCCATTTTCTGGCAAATGCCATCATTTCATTCTTCTACATGACTGAGTAATATTCCATTGTGTATATGTAACACATTTTCTTTATCCGTTCATCTGTTGAAGGACACCTAGGTTGGTTGCAGAACTTCCCTATTGAGATTTGATATGCTATTGACATTGATGTGGTCACATCATTATTATATGCTGATTTTAATTCCTTTGGGTATAAACATGTGAGTGGGATAATTGGGTCAAATGGTGGTTCAATTTCCAAGTTTTCTGAGGAATATCCATACTGCTTCCCATAGTGGTTACATCAATTTGCAGTCCCACCAGCGATGTATGAGAGTACCTTTTTCCCCACATCCTCGCCAACATTTATTGTTACTTGTATTCTTGATAATTGTCATTCTGACTGGAGTGAGATGAAATCTCAATGTAGTTTTAATTTGCATTCTCTAATTGCTAGAGGTGTTGACATTTTTTTCATGTATTTGTTAACCAACCATGTTTCTTCTTCTGTGAAGTATCTGTCTGGTCAAATTACAAAATAAAAGGGCTTGAAGGAATCCATATATGAAAAACCTTAAAATTAGAAAGCTCATAGTTTGGGTGTTATAAGCAGATTTTGATTTCTAGAGTGTAAAAAGGAATTGATTGTGGATCTGCAGTGCCTCCCTCATCTGTTTGAGCAGGAGCACCTTTTGTAAACTTTAATTTCTCAGAGGCCAGGTGATTACAGAGTGCCTACTTCCTAAGCCAGTGAAGCATCATGCTGATGCTTCCAACTATGTGAAAAACTAAATCTGCTCAGTAATATAATTTGGATATATTGCCAAATGTGGCTTTCTTCAAATATTCATATACCCATTATCTATAGAAAGTGTCTCTCTATTGTTGGGAAAATGTAGTTCTATTTGTCCCAGGAGTTTCTGACAGAAGGTTAAGCTATTGCAGGAGGGATGGAATGTCTCCTCTCTCCATCTCATGCTAGAGAAAGACCACCACAGGGAGGTGGCAAAGGAGGCCTTCAACTGGGCCCAGGACTGGAGCTCTTCAAGCTAGAATAAGCCAGACTTTGACAAGTATCTTGTGGACCATTGATACTATGCTCAGACCCAAGTCTGGGGGCGGGGGGGGGGGGGGGGAGGCGGGAATAGTTGTGGAGAGCCCTGGGGTTTCATTTGAAGAAATCAATATTCCTACAAAATGACTTGTACTGGTGATTCCTGGGAAAAACACTTCCTTTAGCCCATTTAGGGAAACTAGAGTTCTCAACAGAAGTTGAGATCCAGGAACTAGGACCAAGGTAGCCAAAATGCATACAAGCCAAGCCATGATCATTTGGCAAGTTCTTCATGAGCTGAAGACCATTTCTGGCATGCTCCCATCCCATACTACAAACAAACAAATAAATAATAAATAAATACATAATAAAATAAATTCTATACTGAAACACAAGTTGGCTCTTCTGGTGAAAATTTGCTTATCACAAAAGTTTCAAGCTTGTGTCAAAAGCAAAATAAAGCTTATTTCTAGCAAGTTTTCCATGTGCAAAATAGGAATCCAAACAGCATAAAAACCATGAGAGAGTAATATTTACATGTACCCTTCTTGTCTTCAAAAGTAACTCTGCTGGCATTAGGATATTTTTGAAGGGAAAATGAGAATTGATTCTACTCAGTTCCTTCTTCTGTAAATATTTGGTTATTCCCGCCCAAGCAATTAACACACTTAAATTTTATTTGAGATAAGCATACCCACTGCCTGCCATCTCAATGTGTCACACGCCATGTTCTGTTGGAAGAGACTTGGGTGTTGTCTATCCCATGAAATCAGGGAAAGTCATTCTGTCCTTCCCCTGCCTTTGATTAAGAGAGGGTGAATGAAGGAGGGAGAAAGAAAGAGAGAGAGAGAGAGAGAGCCCACAACCTCTTCCATGACACCAGAAATCAGGAAGTACTGGTGAGCAGAAGATATCAACGTCATCTGCAATTCTTAAATACTAAATGGTCCAGACATCACGTGATAGCTCAGACATCCCTACCCCAGTCTAGTCACCCAGCCCACCTAACTTACCTCTCCAGCTCTCCTGCTTAAACTCTAAACTGCAACCAGACTCTCCCTACTCCCCAAATCAGGGCTCCTCCCATTTTCAATGTCCTTTATATTTTCTTTACCAAAATCCATCACAACCATTTAGATCCAACTCACTTCTCCTTTGCTCCTTACAACTTTCCAACCTGGTCTTTCTTGAAAGAACATTCTTTTCTTCTTGTTCCACACATATGCAGTTGCTAATACTCAGCATTTAAGAGCCCACAGCCTCTTCTTATCACCTGTTTTATGCTTGTAATTAGCATAAAACCTATTCTTGAGTTCTCTGGAGGGAAGGGATAAAGCTTGTATCCACATCTAAATACACAGCACCAAGTGTCACCTCAAGCCCTTGACAGATGAGCAATTAATCTGCTTTAAATAGCTTGTGTACTTTCTTGCTCAGAAGATGACCCAACAGGCTCATGGAGGTTGAAGTCAGTTTGCACCAACTTAGCTGAGCCACAGGTGGGAGGCCATGGCTTTCCCCATCTCAGGATGGCTTTCTGAAGTTGGTAGAGGAAGTGGGTCCCTCCTAAGGACACACTCCATCTACCCTCCTGCTATCCAGATGACCACATCAGACATTTGACAACCACATGAGAGGAGAGTCATGGTGAGTGGTCCTTTGCTAGATCAAAATGTGGGGAAAATGAAAAAGCAGGAAAAAACTGAGTGCAGGGACTGGATGCTCCTTCGTGGGAGATCGAGCTTTAACCATTGCTATATCATCTGCAGTAATGTCAGCAATAACTATGAAAAGGTAAAGTATGGGTAGCCTTTCACCCTTTATTTTATTTGTCCATCTCTGTTGTGAGATGAATTCATGGGTACAAAGGAAGCACCTGTCCGAGTGTTTATTGCAGACCCTTTTCCAAGAATCAAAATTAGAAACAAACTAAAATTCATCAATAAAGTCAAGGTGAAATAAAGTAATATCCATGTGATAGAATATAATGCAGCTTTTTCTCTTTAATGAGGCAGAATTTCATAAAAACATAGAGAAATTAAATAGACAAATTAGGAGCCAAACAACTTGCAGAGAAATATATATATTATGTCATAATTAATTTAAAAATACAAATCCAGCTCCTCCACATGTTCTCTGTATTTGTTTCCATAAATATAATATACAAAAATGTTTCTAGAAGAATAGAAACACACCAGGCAATAGCAGTAGCTATGTCTAGAAAGATTTATGGAGGGAGACGGGCTATGGAGAACTTCAGTTTTATCGTTGACTATTTCTGAGAGGGAAAATATCTTCACATATTATCAGTGTAAATTAGAAATAAGTTATAAGAAGAAATAACTTGAGATGATACAGGAAACTGGAGAGTGGGACAGATGGAGTGACTTATGTCTGTGGCTTTCTGAGCCATATCACTCCTCCTGATGGCGTCCATGACCAAAGTGAGGGAGGCAGGGAGGGGTTAATAAAACCTAGTAGATCAGGTAATCTGTGACCCTTTGTCTGGGTAGAGACTCAAGTCAGGTTTCCCTGGATTCAGGCTCAGCATCTGGAACAGAAGTGGGATCATAGTCAGAGAGGAGAGGGGTTGGTCAGAACAGGAGACATTCCTATCACCCCAGCCAGCTCCTCATCACATTGGGGGCAGGAGTCAAGGTCAGCACTGGAGGTCAGTGGCTCTGGAATGCAAGGCACACAGAATCCCCTGGAGGCTTTGTTGAATCTGCAAGATCCTGGGCTCCACCTGCAGAGCCAGTTCTGGCAGCAAGGACTAAGGAGTTCATGGCTTAATTACTGTCAATAGGTCAAATCCGGAGAGATCCAAGATGGCGGACTAGAGGAAGGCTGCATTCCTACTTGCTCCGTGGATTCCTACTTGCTCGGGATTCAAACAGCAGGAATATGACTCTCAACGAGACTTTATATTCAAAGCACATATAAGGGGTCCCCAGGTGCCGCTCCAGAACCAACTCAGCCGGGCCGGGCTCGGCCCGCCACAGGCAGCTACCATCCGGAAGCGCCAGACCCTGCAGCTGCTTCGGAGCCACCAACCTGGGTCTGCGCCAGCCAACAAGTGAGTGCGGGTCCCCAGTAGCGCTTTGGAGTCACTGGCCGTGGCTCCAGCACCAGCCGGCGGCCTCCCAGGCAGAGACCGAGCATCTCAGGCTACCTGGGCATTCAGAGGCGTCCGGGAAACTCTGAGATCGCGGACTCTGGTGGGGAGATGGAACTACCCCACGCCATTTTGGCGGCTTAACTGGCGGAGAAGGCTCATTACCAGCTTCCTGGGGCCTTCGGCTGCGTCAGGGGAGCTCCAACCGGGAAACTCTGGGAACGCAGTCTCTGGCGGGAAGTGGGAACTATTCTGTGCCACTCCCCCCAGCTTCCCTGGTGGAGAGTGCCCATCTTGGGCTTCCCAGGCCCTCTAGCCGCACCTGGA
>JAJEJO010004554.1:0-57492 GCA_020662805.1 Glaucomys volans
TCACTATAGTACAGTAGTGACAGCAGCCCCAGGGTTAAAAATTGAAAACCTAAGCAAAGTTGCCTTTGTTTGTTCCAAAACCTATGTTATTTGCTTGTATCATTTTGTTCCAGTTGGACAAAGTGATTTATAAGGTATAGTCTCTGAGCCTCAATTAATTTCACTTAGGGCATTTTCACAGTTGTACAATAAATGTTTAAATTAAGACATTTCTTTTCTTTGGAAATTGAATTGCATGTTAACTGGTTATGGGCTGTCACTGGTGGTCCACACAACCACAGATAAGAGCATTGATCTGGCAAGAAAACAAATGGGCTCTTAAAGGAGGGCATTTTGGATTTGACAGCCGCAGATGATTAGGTATCTCTCTAATGGATACTGTGCATTACCACAAGAGGTGCGAAAGATCTGCAAACCCTTCCTTTCAGCTGTCCACTTCTACTGAGAAGCACTGTGTAGATCTGCCTGCTTTCTTCAGGACCGAATGCAAAGACAGGATGTATCTGGAGGGCTGATGAAACACCGAGATCATACTTTGAGATAGCCAGGAATCGCTGGAAGAAGCTTTCTTCAGTCAGCTACCAGTAAGCCATGTTTCAAGTCCAAATGCCTGACAGGCAACAGACACAACTTCAGTCAAGAATGACAAAGTACTTCTCCAAGATGCTAGATCATGGAGGGTATTACCCAGAGATTTCATTCTATCGGAGAGAACCCCACCCAATTCTGTTGACCTTGACTAGAGGATGTCTAATCTGGTATGTGGTTAGGTGGTTTTCCCAACAGTTGCTTTGCTACCCTTTAGGTACTTAATCTGAGTTCAGACACTTTAGGGGAGAATGACTCATATCTGGTCCTATCCGGTGACCTCAGCATAGAAACAGGATCACCTGCTTGAATAGGATCACCTGTGGTGAACATCAGCAGCTTGACCTCTACATTCCTTCCCGATCCTACCCCAAGTAGGAGCCTTGGGTAAATAGCTCAGTACTGTCAATCAGCTATCCCAACTGCCCCCAAAAGAAGCCACACTGGGGTAGGGTTTTTTTTATTTTAAGAGTCACTTATATGATTCCTCTAGTGTAAGATGATATCATTGTAAAAATGTCTCTGTCCCCAGGGGAGTAAGAAGCAGTATTCTCTTTAAGAGCTTCAGGTCAGAGTACAGATTCCAAGCTTTGTTCTAGTTCTTGGGTATATTTAAAGGAGGCTCTTATGTTTTCAGATCTTGCTCCATCGAGAAGATAATAAAAAAGCACTTGCTGTTGAATTTTATTCATCATTTATATAATCACTGAAATTACAGATGAAATAGGCTATTATGTCATTGGGCTCTCTTGCTAGCCAGTTGTGTGTGTATTTCCTCTTTCGTAACATCCCATAAAAGCATCCCACTCAGGTTTAGATCATAATAATCTCTTGGACATTTGTGGCAAGAGCAAACTATTCCAAATGAACTGGGTTTCTGCCTGATTCCCATCTGGAAGAATCTAGTCATCACTCAGTCTGACTGAAGATGACTTTTCCATCATTGCTCTCATTTCTGTGATACCAGCATAACTCACTCTTCTTGGAAGTTGGTGTAGAATCCTTGTTATTTGAGGTTCTGATAGCAGCTGGGGTCATATTGTAGCAATTTTGTTAAGCAGGAGTATGCACATCCTTTGTGTGTGGAGGGAGGGGGGCTGGTACTGGAGGCAAATGCTTGGAAAGTAGAAAGTTCTTTATGAGAGATTTTTAATGTTATATTTTCACTTTGATGATTTAGAAACACATGTGAGTATATTTTGGAGAATCTGGAAGATCTTCTTGTAACAGTACTCCCACATCATTTCAGTGTCCAAATTACATTTGCTTTAGGGCCAATGGTACCATATTGTTTTGCTAATAAGAAAAGGGCTGATGTAGAATTTATTCACACCCCAGTGAAGACCAAACAACATCAAAGAGTGAAGAAATGGTGATTTCTCAGAATTTTCACAGAGAAGTACTGAGGATATGGAGTATACAAATTGCAGCAGAGGCAGACTAAATTAAAAAATGGATGCACCCAATAGTCCTGGGAACTATACTCACATTTTGATCAGTAGTCAATTTTTATCAAATCGTCCTGTGTTACATTAAATTAATGGTGACAATTTCAATATTGATTTTTCAGTTTTCATTTGCAAATTAATTTTGACTATTGCATAAGGGCTATATACATAAGGAGTTTATGTTTAGCTTTATGGTTACACATCTTTAAGAAATGTTAAATTTAAAAAAATTGAAGTCAATATGGTGCTCCAGAAGAGTTGGTTTTCTCTAAAACAGACATCTATGCATTATTCAAGTTGAAGAAGTGCCATGGCTTTGTAAGAGTACATTGTATATTTCCGGGACAACTGTTCCAATCCATTTCTCTCTCCAAAGGCTGTCTGCAGGAAGTTCCATTTCCTAATTCCAGTAGCTTGTGAGTCCAAAGGATTAGAATGGTTTTGACCATACACAAGGAGAAGGACATTTGGTTTTCTTTCATTTGCACTTTTCCCTGGAGGGTGTTCTATCCTTATTCCTAAAGTAATGCCTCCCATGGACATTTCTGAACAACTGTCCACAAATATTGTGGACTAATAAAACTATGACAGTTGCACAGACTCATCCTAGGTATTCCCTGCTGCCTTCTAATAAGAGGAAGGAGCTCTGGATCTGTTATAGGGCTTTTGGTAACCACCTGTCTCATAGAAGGTGTCCAATAATTGAGTGAAAGAAGGGACCCAGGTCAACAACAAGAAGCCATTAGGTATGGAATCAATCTTATCAATTGGTTGATTGATTAAAGGATGGTCCAGTAGGATAGAAAACATTCTCCAGAGCAGTCTTCAGAAAATTCCCTCATACATGGTCTGTGAGTGAGGTTCCCAGTGGTCTGGTGTATATCAAGCTCCTCCTTTCATCTTATAAAAGCAGAAGAAATATAATTTACTAGTTTCTTGGGCAAATACTCAATTGTTCTCTGGTAGGAATCTCCTGACATGTCAGAGGAGAAGGGTATGGAGAAAATGGAGATTTATCTGGGCATGTGGAATGAAGTAATGAATGGAAAAGTGCTCAAGGGCACTCTTGGGAAAGAGTCATGGCTAGACACAAAATGTGGAGAAGAAAGAGGAAGATGAGGTTGGCAACGCTGTGACAGGTTACTCCGACTCATCCCAATTGTGTGTTGTCTGTCATGGATCTCAGCAATAAGGTATAAAGAATTGTTTGAGACTGGGATGCCAGAGACAGGCATACTCATTCTGGTTTCTACTTACTAGTCAAATGGACATGATATGAAGAATGACTGCTTTCTATTAAACAAGTATCTCTGCTTTTTCTAAGTGCTCAGCTCAGAGTGGGAGAGGATGTCTACTCAGTGAGTGAAACAGGTGAGCAGGTGTGGTGGCCACTGGGTGATGAGTTGCTCTCATATCTGTCAGGAAGTAGATGAAGCTTTGTCTCTGATCTGGAAAATATCTTTAGATACTCTCTTCTTTGTTGTGCTTTAATTTCTTTACCTGTAAAATAAAGGAACTGATATTCATTTTTTTTAATTATTACTGGGATAGATCTGTCCTACAATTACTTTGAGCTTTATAAAAGAGACTGTGATCAGAGGATACTACCCAGTGTGAGCAACTCTATTATGGTATTCCTGGCAGTTTAATCCAGGGATACACCAAGTCTTCTAGATGGTAGATTTTTTTGAGGAAGAAACCCTTTCCTATATATCTCTGCAAGAAATCTTGTCAAGAACAGAAAATACTCAATAAATGCTTGTTGAATAAAGCATGACTTATTCTCTGAGTTATCAGAAGGAAGATAAGACCAATAAGTGGGATGACTAGTGGGAAACTAACAGATCAGCTCATCTGTGAAATGGGTGGCTTGACAAGGTAAAGGCATCTGTTTTAGCTTTCTGTCACTGCACCAAATACCCAAGATTGTCAGCTCAGAAAGAGATCATCTTTGGCTCACAGTTTTGGAGGCTTCATTTCATGGTCAGTTGGTCCTTTTCTTCTTGGATCTGTGATGAGGCAGCACATCATGGTGGTAGCAACCAGCAAAACCATTCACCTCCTGTCCTGGAAGCAAAGGAAAGGAAGGGAGAGGGGCCAGGGTCTCATCATCTCTTCCAAGGATATACCCTCCAATGACCTGACTATTTCCCATTAGGCTTCACCTCCTAAAGTTTCCACAACCTTCCAATAGCACCTCTCCAGGAACACATGGACTCTTGGGAAACATTCCAAACCCAAACTTTAGAAACTTCCTAGTCATTGGAAGTCTTTAATCAGAGACTGATTATTTGTCAGGGTTGATGCAGATTAGATTCCTGAATTTTGTACAGAGGTCCTAGAAGACCCTGAAGTTCTTTTTCATGGCTTTCTGATGCTCTGGAAGTGAGAAGGGGCTTTCCTAAACACCTTTGATAATTATCCAGGCATGGTTCCCTCCTAGTGGCATCCAGAGATGAACAAAGCCCTATAATACTCATCTTTTACAAATTGATAGCATCCTAGGGTTAGGGGTACTTTTGATGCATCCTTGTATGTAGTAAGTGAGCAAATCCATCCTCATCCAGTCCAATGTTTCAAAACAAAGGCAAAATGTTGGACATGTATGAGTTCAGGATGGCATGATCTTGATGTTGCAGTGGTCAAATCTTTGTGGAATAAAATTTTCCAACCCTTGAACTTGGATATGGTTGTGCTAAAAACTGCCAAGGGCAATCTGGAAGGTTCTGGAAGTTTGAATTTCTATTTAGCACTCCTATAAGTGGTTGGGTGCCCCTGTCCCATACTCTTCTGTGGATCTGGTCCCTAATGTTGATAAAATAGATGATGGACTGAAAAATGAGATTTGAAAAGAAATGGAAATGGTTCCTCTTGCATCTAAATACCTCTCCTTTGCCAATCAGCTAGGATGTTTTATAAAAGATATTGTTCTATTAAAATACATGCCTTTGCATTCCCACTGTTCTTTTCTGCTTACTAAGTTCTCTCATGTGCATTATCTGTGTTCTCCAAGTCATTCTTGGCTTTTTCCATTTCCTTGAATATGCCATGCATTTGGTGGTACAGAGGCTTCACATGCTCTTTCCCCTCTTGGCTATTGCTCTCTTCCAAACATTGATATTTCTCTTTAATAGAAATCATTACACTTGTTGATTATTTGTTCTTCCTGTTGGCTTAAGTTCCATGAGAGTGTGAAGTTGTTTGCTGTTTTGTTGTTTGCTATATCTTGGGTCCTGGTATAGTTTCTGACAAACTGAGCATTGCCTAAAAGTATATTGAATAAATTAGAGTATTGATGTTATTTATTTCAATCTGTTACTGTTTTACAGGTAAGCTCAGAAAAATTCTGTGGTTTTTCTAAAATTTTACAGCTTGGACACTCAAAAGGAAGTCTCCTTGCTCCAAATCATTAGCTCTTTTTCTACTGTGTCCCAGTTGTGTCTACTGGTAACCTGAGCCTCTGTTGTTTGCAACACTAGAAATCCTGATGTTGATGCTTTGGGTCTGATTATTTCCTTTGCAATTTGGGATGAAAATGGATTTGGAAGATCAGAAGTTTACATCATTTACAGATGATAAAAAGGAAGAAAATTTTATCATTTGCACACTAAATTCATTTTTCAGGAGACGCTATGATACAGGTGGGACAGCTTCCTGAGAGTTCAGGACACAAAACTACTGCAGTCAAGGCCCTTGAAAAACTGGTTCCATGAGACTCAGGTATGAATGAGATTGCATTTGAGTTTTGCATAGACATTGTCTTCTACATAATTGAGGCATTTAGAAATCAAATCCATGGAATGTAGAAATACGCTTCATGTAGGTGTGGGGATTCAGGGACAAGGAGGAGAGTGGGGGAGGAAGACAGAGAAGGTGGCACCACTCACGGGCAAAGGAGTATGACAATCTGCCTAGGCCATGTGGCTGACAACCCGCCTGACGCTTGTTTTGACTTTTCTCTAACTGCACAACCGGTGCATGCAGATGACTTTACATCTCATAGCAAAATGTGCGACAGCAATGTGCTAAGCAAATGCAAACAAAAATATGCTTCCCCCACTCCAAACAAATCTCTCACACATCATGATGATGCTGTGGCATGGCGAGAGACTGAAGACAGAGACCACCAGGAACCAGATTTGCTCATTGTTTAAACCGGTCTCTAGGATCAATACATATATGTGTGTGTAGTGTGTGCATGTGTGTTTTGGGAGCTTACCTTAGGCTGTATTGGATTACTCAATATTATTTAGACATAGCATACATTGGATGTCAGTCAATCATGCACACACATTGCATATTATCTATGCAATCCATTCAACATTTATTATGCCCCTACTGTGATCCAGGAAAGGCAGGTACTAAAGATGTTAACCTGAAGGATACAGAGATAAGACACATGAATGAATAATGAAGTTGTGCTCATGCATTTCCCTCAGCCTGGGTTGTAGCTCACCTGCTTTCTGTCTTTGGGAATTCTTCCCACACCTTAAGGACCAGTTAACGAATTCCTTTTTTCTCATATTCACCACTCCTCCCTACAGTGAGAGTGAATCATTCTTTCTCCAGTGATCCAACAACACAATGCTTCCATACGGGAGTCCCACAGTTGGTAACTGATAGAAGTGCCCACTACCATATTAGTTCTGCTTTAATTTTTCCCACTTCCCCAAGGTCTGTAGGACAAGATGTTCCCTGGTTTGGGGGGAATTCTAATAAGAGTAGGAAGTACATTAACGACTTAAACTTCCTAAAAGGGGGACTTGTGATTAAGCTTATAACTTTGCATTCAGAGTCTTGTGGTTCACTCATAGCTGCAGGACTTTAATTTTTCTTCCTCAGAACTCCTTACTAAACTATAATAAGGACAAAGGATCATGCTATGTTCTTCTTCAGGATAATATAACAAGGTGGCAAAGAATGTGGAATTTGAAATCCAGACTTGGTTGAGTTCAAATCCTGGCTCTGCCATTTACTGAATGTTTTACTTTAGAAAAGTTGTTTCATATGTTTGTGCCTAGGTTTCCCCATCTTTGGAATAAGGATAATAATAGAACTTACCTTACAGAGTGGTAGGAGGATAAGATGTATTAATATATGTACACATTTGGAACACTGCACAGTACTTGATCTATGTTCAAGAGATGCTAGTAATTAGTTATTATTCTCCAAATGAATTAATTCATACTCAGAATTTACTGTGGTATTGTACTACTCATGGGTCTTTCTAATCAAATTTATATTCATTATGTTTTGAATCTCAATTTTACAAAAGGCCATTTCCAGGAATAAATACTTCAAATCCTCATAGTAGTTTTGAAAAGAAAGTCATTTGGAATAAGGCTTTAGAAACTTGAGTTTCAATACTTTTACCATTTTTGAGTGTCTTACCTGGGAGAAGTTACTTAACCTTCCTAATCTTGTATTTCCTCAACTTAGAGAGGTAACCATAGATACTTTACTTACTGGGCTACTGTAACGATCTAATGAGTATTGTGGGATTGAGTCAAGTAAATAATACATGGAAGTGTTTAACGTCACTGTGACTGTCAATAAATATTTGTTTTCTTCTTTTATTTAAGAAAAATAAGAGAAAAGAGCTTTATGGCCATGGAATCTGATACATCTGGGATGAACCTCAAGCATTTTGATAGTGCCTAACAGTAGAAACTTAGTGCCTTAAGTGCACAGAAATGCACAGCACAAGTGTGCACACACATAAACACACAATGCACAGATCTAAATATAGTCCTAAATCTATATTTAGACCTAAATATAGATAGTACAAGCCACTCAATCCTTGCAGTGCTCCTATGGGATAGTACAATTATAATCCTCTTCTAAGATGAGGACAGCTTCTAAGTCAGGCTTATTGCTTTCTTTCTATTCCTTTCAGTTTTTCCACGCATCCTTTCTGGTAGTGATTCCACTGTCCTTGAGAACTGGATCTTGTTCCCAAAGCCCAGGTGGTTTGGACTCTGCTGCTTTTCTTACTCATCAGAGTGTTTCTTTTGGGGAGTAGACCCTGTGGATTGAGATTTTGTTTTGAAATGGACTGATCCCACAACCCCATCCTTGGCTCTGTCCTCTTTCTGATTGTCCACTGACCTGTCTGTCTTTGGGTGCTAAGAATTGTTTGAATGATGCCCTTGGATCATGGTGCCTGGCAATCCTCTGTAAAGTCTGCCTCTGTTACCAGATTTGTTCCCCCTCTTTTGTTTCCTGCCCAAAGAACCTGCTCTATCCTGAAGAATGGTCCCTCCCACCTTTGAGGCTCATGTTGCTTGCTGAGTTCTCAGCCTGATGCAGGCCATGCGGGTTGTTTGGCTCAATGTCTGCATTATTTCTCCCAGGTGTTAAGGTTTAATTTTAATTTTTAATTTGCATCAAAAGTGACCAAAATCATCTGATGGTGCTTAGTTCCATGAATAAAAGTATATTCAGAAAGAGATTATGATGTAAAGGAGAGATGCGTTATATCTGGAGAACAAATGTGCATGGGAATGTTGAATGCAGGATATATTTGAGCTTTGCATCTAGGTCTTTTGGTAGAGATTGCCCTGCAGCTTGCAAATGTGGGAGTGACATGCTGTGACGCCACCTCTTGGCTAATGAATGGATTGTCAGGGGCCAGAGGGAACTTGAATCAACAGACACTGACTGTTGGTACAGACTCACTGTGGAAATCACCCAGGAGGGAAGCAGAGGACTAGTGTGTCACGCAGGGAGTTGTGTGCTGTATTTAGTGACCAGTTTCTCCTTGTCTTTGGGAGAATAAATCTGTACCTCTTGTTTAGAGTGGTTGATCTGAACAAAAATCAACATGGGGGAGAGATGGTGTTACTTTATAAATGGAGTAAAAGATAAGCAAGGATAAGCAACTCTGACAAAATGGCAGCAGGTATGAAGTGACAAGTGGCACATGTCTCCAGCATCCAACAAAACAGTCTCTTGCCCAGAATCTCACCTTTGGCCTGTAGAGAGGCCCTTTCACTGAATCAGAGCAGAGGTCAGCACCCTGACCCAATCACTCCATGGCCTTCTGGCTGACTAGGGGGTGCCAATTAGGTCCAATTGTGATGGAGGTGAGAGGGAAGTTTCCCCCCAGTTCACTGACCCTTGAGGGGACTTCACTGTTTTTAGAGGGGGTGGGGTGAAGAACTCTTCGTTCCATCTGTCCATGGCCAGCCCCTGTGCAGTGGGTGGACCTGCTCTTAGCCTCACATCCTCCGGTTTTCCAATTCTAAGGGATTGATGAGGCAGGCCCTCATGCCTCCCCCAAATTTTGAAAATTTCCCAATATGTAATTTCCCCAAGTTGGTAGATGCTGGAGGTAGGAAAAAGAATACTAAATTATAAACACTAGCTATTGACACAATGTTTATTTTGTTTGGGGAATCACATTTTTATATTGGAAGTGTGGCAAATGTCAGCCCCACTGCCCACCACCCACTTCCACTTGCCAGTCCCTGCCTTCTCACTGTGGAATACAATGATCTAATTCATAAGAAGCATTTCAGATAAATTCTGAAGTCTAATATATCGGAGCTCATCCAGGACTCCCAGCTAGTTTTAGATCCAACAAGTTTCCCATATGGTAGTGCCCTTCAAAGCACCCTAAAACCTTCTCATCAATTTCCAGAGATTAAAATCGATGTGCTTGAATAAATAAATAAATAAATAAATAAATAAATAAAACCGATCATGCCCACTGCCTTTTGCAAGCAAGGGTATAGAGAAACAAATATAATTGCGTCCTTTCCTTCTATGTCCAGGAACTTTGACTGCTACTGTGCTACATCAGGTATGTAATGAAAGACAAATGACAAGGAATCTAAATAGAAAAGGGGCGCTTGAGTAACTGTAGTTTTTATGTTCCGGAGAGCCTGAGAAAGAAAAGAAGCATTGTATCTGGGATTAACAGAACTGCAGGATTTCGTTAATGACAGCCCAGCTTTTAACCAAAAGGAAGATAGTTAGGGCAGTAAAAGAGAACATGGTAGAATGTGCTCTGCTAATTGGAAATGTATATTATCTTCAGGCGATGTGTGTGTGGAGGGGAGGGGGCTGGGGAAGATGAGAGGAGACGCATTGGGAGGCTGGCAGGAGAGACTGGACCCAGGACGCCCCAGATTGGGCCCTACCAGCAGGGCAGTTAAAGGGTCCTTTCTTGCTGATATGAACGGCCAGTGCCCAGGCCCCACCCTCCCCCCACTCCCTTTTAATTCAATGGCTACGTAGGGGCTTCTTTGAAGGAGGCTTTGAAGTCGGTGGCTTTGAGATTACTCTTCCTCTGTGACCTTGACCACCAGCCATGAGGTTAGGGGGGAAGGGGAGGGGAGGAGGAAGGCGCTGGAGCTGGAAAAAGGAAAGGAAGGAGAGGGGAGGGGAAGAGAAGGCCGCCCTAAGACATTTCTGCAGCATTCCACGACTTTTCTGATCACTCTGCAAAGTTGAAATATGATTGCAGCCTTTGCACCGGGAAGGAAAGAAACCATTTAAATGAAAAATTAGCTGCCTTAGCAGGTCAAGCACATAGTTACATTAATGTCGTGTAGAACAATAAATCAACTTCGATCTCCAATTGAAAAAATGCTAATTTAGCTCAGCGATTCACTGATTGTACTTTCCTCTGATAGAAATCTTTTCTTTTATTTAATGCGAAGCCGTGATTTGACAGCCTCCTCTAATGGTGCTTGCAGACTCTCAGCATTTCAGCGGAATTCTGATCATGGTTTTAATATTCCGTGCAGCTCTGCCCCCTCTGATTTCACGCTCACACATTAACGAGAGCTGACACTGGAGATTAGACGCAGACAGCTGGAATGCCAGGTCTTTGTTGCAGCATGGACAGGAGCCAACGTCGTTCAACCACAGCCAAGAGGGACCTGGGAAAGTCTTAAGAAGGAGGGGAAGGCGGGGTGGGGGGCTGGAGGGAGGGTGGGAGCGGGGGATGGGAGCAGAAAGAAAGGCAAGGTAGTTCTGAAGGGCATATGAAAATGGATATTTTCAGAAAGCCTTTTCAGTCTCTGAAATTCACATTTGAATCCATTCTGGCTTGTTTAGAGGAAGTGGATCATTACAGGGAAATCCCAAATTGGTTGCAGTGTTTTTCTGTAAACTCTGAAAACGCAAGTGGAATGCAGGAGAACAGAGATGGCTCCCTGCTTCAGCCGCTCCCTGGTGTGTCTGAGAAACAATGGTGATTAGGAGCTGGAGGGAGAGTGCTTACATAAGGAAATGTGTTCTCCCCTTTGCCTTTGGAAAAAAAAAAATCACTTAGTTCCAGGTGAATAGATGGGGAAATAAAACTAGATTTATGAGCCAGGGCTACCCATAGGACTGGTGAGTACCTTGGCAAGAAAGGAAGTCGAGTAGCCTAACTGGCTGGATCCTAATAAATTGTTTCCTGATACCAGAAATCAAATAAAGATCCATAGTTTTATCTACACCATGAAACAACCAGAGTTCAGCTAGGGCCCGGACTGCAAAGGAGAGGGAAGGGTGCTACCGGAGTCATGGCCCAACTTTCTCCAAAAGAAAATGACAGATGATCAAAGTTGCAACGATGGCACATTAATACTATGTCAAAAAAAAATTGTTTCTGCTCCCGGGGGAAACCAATTGAGTAGAAATAACAAATGTCCTTCTTGCTAACTGTATCATTAATAATCATTGTACTTTGCATTTTTATGGGGTACTAAGATTCTAGAGGCCTTCATAAATATTCATAGGGGAAGGCTGAAAAAGGGAGATGAATGTACCCATTCCTGATGCCAAGATGGAGTGACTGAGGCTCAGGATCCTGCTGAGGCTCCCCTTGAGTGAAGTAGCGAGCAAGTCTCAATGTTCTATGCTGCTGCCAGCAGGCAGTCACCTAGGGACTTTCCCTCTGATGTCTGCTGCTCAGTCCTATGAACATGGCTTTTGCTGGGGAATTAGATGAGCTGAACCATTTCTTGTCACTTTGGCCTATTGTTCTTATTTGTCCTCCTTCCTAGTCTTGATGGGACCACTGCCACTGACACAGTGTTATTGAGCACTGAACTAGACTAGGTTTTAACTGTAAAAAAGCATGAGTTAGAATCCATGTATATCTATAATATTTTAGTAAAAATCTAGACGCTATATCACAGTGGTTAAGAGTGTAGCTCATGTGGTAGCACATAAATCATAGTAATTAAAAATAAGCCAGATAAATTTGCCCATGAATCTCAATTCTTCTCTTGATGCTTTTGTAACCTTAGTAAAATAGGTAGCTTTTCTTTCAACCTCAGTTTTCTCATCTGTAAAATGGAAACTAAAATAAAATAACCCTTAGCACCATGCCTGACAGATAGTGAGCACTCAATAAATACTAAATCTTATGGGTGTTGTTATTTTCATGTATTTGTGCCTAATAGAATTCCTGGTTCATAGCAAGCAGTTAATAAGTGCTGGTTGTTTTTCTGTTGCTCATCAGAATGTGTAATTCTAAAGCAGCATTACTGTCCTCAAAGTTGTCTTCTTAATACATATAGGTTTGTTTCCAAGACATTGGAAAGTTGCCCCAAAGCATTTTGGGAACCATTCTTTAGAATTATGTAGGGACACTGTCCTTTAAATACCTTCAAATGTGGACACATCTTCATCTTTGGAGGGTGAATTTGTTTGGGGGAGATACTAAAATTTGCCCTGAAGCTATGTCTGATAAATATCATGGGCATTCAAGTTGAAGGAATATTATTTTAGAAATAGGTGGATCTATAAAAAAAATTATATCTGTTTTCTTATATGGCACATAAACGGAATTTAACCACAATTCCAAGAAGGCTTGTTAAGCAAATACAACCTTTTCAGAATATGCAAATAGTTTTCCCAGGAGAGAATTTAGAAGGGGTCACATATCTTGATGTATCTGTAGGAGAAAACTGAAGCTCATGTTTTGTCTTCACAGTTTATAACTGCCTTCCCTGATATGCTTACAGTCCCATCTAGAAGTAAAGGATATGCCCACGAATTCTTCTGATAATGCACAATCTGAGGTTCACTTCTCAACTTTGCCCTGACGGCTTGTGTGTAGCTTTCCTACAGTCACTTTGCTCATTTTCCAGAATTGATTATACACCTCCTGGGCTGCTGATGGTTACTAAGGATTAAAGTTTACTAAGTCATGATGCCTGCCTTCGAGGCCCTCATAACCCAAACGGGAATGCACATGAATCATTGCAATTCACAGAGGTAAGTGCCATCCTGGAAGGACACATTAGGGCAAGGCCGATCCTGGAGACCCTATACATCACACCCAAGTGTGTGAACTTGATCTTAGAGAGGGAGCCATTGACCTTTACAGTTTTGCCTCATCCTTCCATTCTATCTCTATTCCTTGCCTCCATAATATGAGAATCAACCAAATCTTATACTCCTTGCAGTAGCCCTAGGCACAACTAAAGTTCAAATTGTCTTTCTTGATCTGGCTCCCTTATTAGGGAGCTCTTTGGCAGTTAAACCAAAAGGAGACCTTCTCTGAGTCTGCTTCAGGAAGATTTAGGAGGTGTGATTTATTGTAATTTCAATTATAAAAGGTTTGGGTTTGGCTTAAAGAGGTTTACCTTATAATTCCTGAGTCTGTTCCAAGGCTGTAAAGCATGGCAAGTTTCCAGTGGCCCCAGGTAGCATCCCCCATAGTCACATTACTTACAATTGATAATAAATGGCTTTGACCAGAGGCGAGAGTCGATCAGTTGAATAGAATGCTTAAGTGCATAAAGATGTGGGAGAAAGCTTCTGGTGGTTAGATGGAATTGACCATATTGATAGCAAGATTGCACAGATAGAATATTTTGGAAGACAGGAAGCCCAGTGGTTTTGTTCATACCTCAGTGCTTGGCCTTGGTGACACAGGCAGGAGAACCATTAGTGCCAACACACTGTCGTCAAAATAGACTTGTTTGTTCAGTGTAAGTGTGCAGAGAAAATGCATCCTGACTTTGTGCCTTCACTCTGGGTCAGAGCACCTAGAAGCATCTAGCTCAGATGTTGGAGACTGTGAATGTCTACTTGGATCTCAAGGTCTAATGGACTCAGAGTGTTGCAAGCATTCTGAAAGGTCATGACAACTGCTGTAGTTAAGTAACCTTTGGGTGAGTATTTTACCACATAAGTTTCAAATATGTAACCGGTATAACACTGGTGAATGATTTGCCAAAATTTGTAGATGATTTAATTGGAAAAGAATTAGAGAAGTTATCTCTATAATGTCACCTTCACCATCTCCTTTCCAATAGACTTTCTAGAGTGGGAGAGAAAGAAGTGCCTATGGGGAATTAGGGAAGTCACTGAATAACGCCCCCCAGAGAGAATGTCAGATATGCTAATTTATGTTAATGTCATATGTATTCCCAGTGGAAAAAAGGTTGAGAACTACTACGCTGGAAAATGACATTTGATGTAAACACAGGCATATCATTTATGCAATGCAAATGCAGTTTAGTTATTGTGAGATGAGAAAAAAACTACATAAGGATGTAGTCTCTTGGCATCTGAGTTCCAGGGTATATTTTTTGAGATGGTGTCTTTCTGCCAGATTCAAAACAATAGGCTGCATGCAAAGCAGTCTATTTATTTATGCCATTATTGTTTGATTCTAGTTATCTTCATTAAGCTCAGAGATTTTTACATCACCTCAGTTAATCTCTGAGCTGTTGCTGGAACTATTAGGGAGTAGAGTAGAGGTCATGGAATCAAGAAGGTAGGGAAACATTCTTCTTTCTACATCTACTATGAGCCAGAAGCTTGTTTGGTGCACACACACACACACACACACACACATCTGTATATATATAATGTAAAATATATGAATGCATATATGGAAAATATGTAATATACATAAAATATGTAACATATTATATATTAAATCATATAGTATATAATTTAATCCTCGTAATAATCCTATGAGGTTTATAAATGAGAACTGTTGTGCAATATAATCCATAATAGTGAGTAACCGGCCTTCCCTGGGACTTGGAGGGGTAGAAGATTGAGAGTCAGGATGTGGTTCCCTTTGGTCAAACACCTAGTAAATAACAGAGGGATAATTTGAATTCAGACCTTTCTGAATCTCCAAACTCTCACTTCTTTCTTGTGTGCCCACGGGCATGGCACAGTGTTAAAATTCTTGGTGGTGCCCCAATAAGAGATAAGGAGAAGAACTGGAAACAGGCTAAACTTTGAAGTCCTGGGATTAATTTGAAGGATTGAAACCAAATAGAGATCATCGTGACAGCATCTAATGGAATGTGGAGGTCAAACCATGTGAAATTGCCAATATTTGACCATTTTCTATCTATAAAAATGGAAATTTTATGTTTCAGTCTGATGAAGTAGGATAATCAGTGGTAAGAAATAAATAAGTTTTTCTCAAACATGGGCTGGAAATGGAAATTTAAAGCTGAATGCAGTGGCACACGCCTATTATTCCAGCAACCCAGAAGACTGAGGTAAGAGGATGGTAAGTTTGAAACCAGCCAGGGCAACTCTGTGAGATCCTGTTTTAAAATAAAAATAAAAAGAGTTGGGGATGAGGCACGGTGATGGAGTGCCCCCGGATTCAATCCTTAGTACCACAAGAAATAGAAATCTAGCTGTTAAAATGGAAACATAGTAGGGTCCTTGGTTCCGGAATTGACACATTCCATAACTCTAAGCTACCTGAATGGGGCAGCCCTCCTGGAGACTTGTGGTGTGGTTAGAGATAAACCTTCCATGGTGAAGAAGAAAGGGAAAGGAGACCTCTAGGCTTCTGATGTCCCCACAGGCTCTGGGACACCAGGTGAGGCATAGGCCCTCTGCAACTGAAATCATGTCCCTGACTCTCAAACCTCCCTCTACTCCCGAGCCCCAGAGAAGGCCAGTCACCCACTACTAGGAACTGAACCAAGGATACATGGGCTGCCTCCATCCCCAATATCTCAGGATGTGAATTTAATTATAAATAAGACTGTTGCAGATGTCATTAGTGAAGACGAGGTCCTACTAGAGTAGGCTGGGAACCATGTCCAGTATGGTTGTGTCCTTAAAAAAGAGAAGAGTAGAGGCCAAGAAAGCAGGGAGGAGAGAGCCACGTGATGAGAGATGGAGATGAGAGTGAGGCGTCTCAGGCAAGAATGCCAAAGATCACCCCTCCCACAGAAGCCAGGGAGATGCAGGGCAGTGTGGTCCCCTCAGGTGTCAGAGGGAGCGTCATCCCGTTGATGCCTCCATCTAGGACTTCTTGCTCCCAGAACTGGGAGATAAGAAATCTCTGTTGCTTGAAGCCACTTAGTTTGTGGTACTTTGTTATGGCAGCCCTAGGGACTGCCTACCCATCCCATTCTCCTGCCCTCAGTCAAGATGATTCAGAAAATAAAATACATCAAAAGATATACTCTGTATTTCAGCAAGTATGGCTCACTACACTGACTCATTTCCAGAGTGTTCTGAAGAGCTTCATTTCTTTCCCCTGCACTTTAACTTTGGGGGCTGTGTATGTTGACTGATGCCTCTGAGTAGCAGTTTCTATTCAATTGATGAGTCAATCCACGTGTTAGATTTACTCAGAGCCCATGTCACAGCCTAATGGAATTTGAAAGAAAGAACTGTCTTCCCAGCAAGGTAAGGGATGCCAATGGGTCCTCCCAGGAAGCCCTTCCATCACTAGCCATTAATGAGAGTTATGTTAAATTTTAGATGTTATTGGGGAGACACAATATTTTACACTATTATCATCATTTAAATTAATCCAGAATTCATTTATCAGGTTAGCTGATCATCAGTAGGACCCAGACATATTTATTGAGTATCTGCCATATGTATCAGAGGCTGGTCCAGAGACATTGACTGCACAATTTCATTGACTATGCACCACAGCTCCAACACACAGTTACCTCTGATTTAAAATGTCAAAGGCGAGACACAAAAGGACTAAATAACCTGCCAAGTTGCACCACCAGGAAGAGGTGATGTGATTCTTTGGATTCAGCTCTTTTGACACTAAGATGAGAAGATAAGGCAGAGGGTATAGCTCCCAGTGAGATGCCACTCTGGGATGGTCTGGGAAACTCCTAAGAGAGTACTGGGCACACAGAAAGTGCTACTCAGAAGCTGTTGGGCACAAGAGAAGAGCATTAAGAGAGTAGGAAATCATCAGATGTGTGATGGAATCAGAAGATCAGTTGTTCCTCTCTGTTATCTGCTGGCCTTGTGTTGGTAGGATAGACATGGAATTTTTCTCTCAGCTTCATTGTTCTAAGCTAATGTATGGGCACAACAACATCTTCCTCCTTGAGCTGTTCTGAGGGTTATCCAGGATAATGCAGGCACAAGACCATAGCAGATGTTAGCCAATCAATACACCCTCAATTCTGTCTTGCTACCCAATTATATTTTGGGCAGGCCCTGAGCTTAGGTCAGATCCTTCTGAGAAACCCCACTGTTTTGAAGAGTATTGAAACTTAATTTTTTAAAGTAGCCATTTCATTTTTTTAAAATGATGAATAAAACATTTTCAAAAGAATTGCAGTGATTCATCCACTTAGTCATCAGATATTCTTTAGATCCTACATATGCTAAGCAGGGCTGGATCAGACAAGGAATTAGAAGACACTGTCAGCTCTTGAGAATGACCCATCTTCATCCTTATTGAAGAACTATAAGGATGTCCATTTTTTCAAGTTTTTTTTTTCTGACACAAAATCCTATGCATGTATATGGAGAATCCACAGTTTTGTGTTTTAACTATTTTTAAACACTTTCCTTTAATCTGTTTGTGTGGGGGAAATGCTACTTCAGCCCCAGGATTTTGTACAATCACTTCCTTCATATAGCCTCATAGATTAATCTTTAACTTCACCCAGGTCCCTTATCAAATATCACCTAATTGGAAAGGATTTCCTGATCCCCTATCTAGAATAGCATAGCCCCTGTCTTCACACAGCTCCTTCTCTTTCTTCCCTTGCCATGAAAATGGACTCAGATCCATCATTTCCTAACATTATATCACAAGCTGGTTTACTTGCTGTGAATGATCTATCTCCTTACCATTCCCTGTCCTGCTTTGGAGAATGTGGGCAGATGAACATCAAGCCTTCATTTTGGTTTTTGATACATCCCCAAGACCCAGAACAGTGCCAGGCCCATTATAGGAACTCAAAGAAACAGTTTAGATTGAATGTTTCCATGAAAAACATTTCTAATAACTGTATATCACACAGTTTTCCTGTATTTCCATTTGCTAATGAACCTCACCCAGTTTTACTGACTTTATAGTCCCCTCGGTCTGAGGTCAGCATACAGGCAAATTTTGTGTGTGTGTATTGGTAAGGATTGTTCTATTCTCCCCCAATGGGGAGCCCCTGGAACATATCCTTTAGATTGCTGAGAGCAGGCACATTTATCTCATAGGATTTCCTTGCAGATAGACATTATTTCTCTTCATCTGGACTTCCACTTCCCAGCTACATCCACAGAGGATCTATAGTCAGTTGTGCTGACTGGCTTGGGTTTGCAATGCTCCTAAATTCCTCACTAATGGCTATAAATGTGCCAAGGAAGGAAAAGTGAAAAGTTCAATGTGCAATGAATCAAAATTGACCTGGTCTACACTGGTACCCTTTCCAGACACACCTGAGACCTTACCACTTGCTATCATTATCTCTCATTAGAAATGACTCAAAGGCACAAGGTAAGCAATTCCAGGATGCTGATTGGATTTTTGTGTGTGTGGGGGGGTGTTGATAACAAGCCACATTTCTCTCTCTCTCTAACTGAAGATATAGCAGAACATTTCATGAGAAATTTTTAGAGGTTAGCAAGAAAGTAATTAAAGCCAGAGTTGCATGTCAGCAGCATTCCTGTTTTCAGATGGCTAGTACTGTGGATTTTAAAATTTGTACCTAGGTGCTAGATTAGATCAGGTTTCTTAGCTTCTTAGTTTTAGAACTTGTTTTTATTAATTTTTTTGATTTTCTTTTGTTTTTTATAATTCATGGTTCTCCTATGCCAACATGACACTCCCGGAGGCAAGCACTATAACTCATTTTATTTATCTCCTTTCAGAGACTTCTACATATAAACAAGCCCATATGTACACTATTCTTTTTTCCCACACAAATGGCAGCATACACACTATTCCTCACATCAATTTTTGTTGTTGTTCTACAATTTATCTTGGAGATCATTCTTTAGTATACATGGAGAGGTGACTTCATTGTAAAACCACTTCAATTCAATAGATGTATCATATTTTATTTTACTAAGCCCGTTTCAAGGGATATTTAATTTGTTTGCAACTTCTGCAATTATAAACAATGTAATAAATCATTTCATACATGTGCAAGTATACCACCAGGGAAGATTCCTAGAGATGGAATTTCTAGGTCAAAGGATATGCACTCTTTACATTTTCATAGATCATTACAGATTCCCCTGTGGACAATCTGACAATGTGCACTCCTGTGTGACACCGCCACATAAGAGGGGTTTCTTCCTTATACCCTCACCAACCTTCATATCGTTGAGAATCTAATTGGTAAACACAGAATTTCATGGTTTCCACTTTCATTTCTCTTATATATTGAAATAGTATTTATATTTCTGTGGGTTGTCAGTTCATGATTTGAGTGTGCTATTATTCTGGGTTCTTGATCATATGACTTATAACAAAGAATACTATATGTCTTAAAGACATCAGCCCTTTGGAAAATGGAAATATTTCCCCCAGTTTTCATTAATCTTTTAAATTTTATTCATATTTAATTTACCATGCCAAAAATGTAGTCAAATTCATCATTTCTCCATTGTGAGATTATTTTAAATTCTTAAATATTTTTTAACTTCTTCCTTTGTTGCAATTTTAAGTGATGTATCTTTTTCATTATACTTCCTTTAAAAACTGTATTATGAAATACATTATGAAATGACTTTTAAAAGGCATACCAAATAATAAAACAGACATGTATGTGTCCATCACTTACCTTAAATAAAACTTCACAGATAAAGTTGAAATCCCCATCTGCCAACTCATCACATTCTTCTCATTCTCTCCCAGAAATAACCATCATCTGCACTTGGTGTGTCTCATTCCTGAGCATTTCTCAAACTATTTTTATGTCACAGATGTGTCTTCTGAACACCTGGAACTGCTTTGCATGTTTTTAATCTTTACACGATTGTAGTTATTCTTCTGTAGCTTGCTTTTGTGTGTGTGCAAATTCACCCATACCCTTCTATTTAGTTCTAGTCTATTCATTATATAGAATGAGTATTTCACAATTGATTTATATATCTTCTGGAAATGGACTTTTAGGGTGTCCCCTCTTTCCTTTTTTCTGTTAGAAACAATGATGCTAGGGAGGCTCTTGTTCGGATCTCCTTGTACAGGAGAGCTTCTCTGGGAGTAGAATTGCAGGGTTGGGAGGTAATTCACCATGCAATTTAGCAGCTAGTGTCAAATTGTTTTGAAAGTCATGCTCCCATCAACTATGTTTAAGAGTTTCCTGTGTTTCTCATCTTGACTTTCACTTGGTATTGTGAAACTTTAACATTGTGTCAATCTGAGGAGGGTGTGAAAGAATACCCCATTTAATCTGAATTCCTCTGATAATTAGTGAGCTTGAGTATCTGAGTTTTTTTTATTTGTTTTGTTTGTTTTTCCAGTGCTGGAGATGGAAACCAGGCGTCTCGCACACTAAGCAAGTGCTCTGCCACTGAGTCACTCCCCCAGCCCGTGCATCTTCATGTGCTCATTAACCATCTAGGTTTCCTTTTTATTAAAAGAAATGAATTGTTTGTTAATATATTTTTTTACATTTTTAAATTGTTTCATTTTAATTCCATTATATTTTAAAAGCTCCTTGAATGGGAATGCTGTTGCATTGATTTTGTATAGAAATTATGTATCATGTACCATGGTGGCATGGAGATGGTACTAGGATGGTATTACATTCTTTAGTGTTTTTACTTTCAAGAGGTGTAGCTTACTTCTCCTTCCCTTGTGTATGGGATAGACTTAGTCCCTCACTTCTGATGTGAAAGTGATGGTATGCCTCTTCATAAGCTAGGTCATAAAAGGCATGTGACTTCCTACTTGATCATGCTTCCCTTTCAAACACTTGTTCTGGTAGGTCAGTTGCTATGCTGCAAGGACACTCAGACAACCCTGTGGAGAGGCCCATGCATCCAGGAACTGAGGTCCACAGCCTGTAAGAAAATGAGACTTCCTGCCAACAGCTATGAGAGTGTGCCATCTGAGATGTGAATCTCACGCCTCCATTAACCTTCCAATGACTGTGGCTCTGGCCAACATCTGGGCTGCAACTTCACGAGAGGCCCTGAGCCAGAACCACCCAGCCAAACTGCTCCTGTGTAAGATAATACGTGCTTGTTGTTCTAAACTACTTGCTTCATTCAGTTAGCTATGACATAATACCACAAACTCGGTTTATTTCTCACAGACGAGAGGCTGAGAAGTGCAAGATCAAGACACCAGCAGGTGCAGCATCTAGGGAGGGTCTGCTTCATTGTGCACAGATGGCGCCTTCCCACCATTTCCTCACAGGAGATGCAGGGCAGCTCTTAAAAGCCTCTTTTACAAGGGCACAAATCCAATTCACGGAGCCTCTGCTATCACGACCTAATCACCTCCCAAAGGCCTCACTTCCAAGCACAATGGGCATTTGGTTTCAACATATGAATTTTGGGTGAATACAAACATTCAATCTATAGCAACTGCTAAATTTGGGGACAGCAGATGCTATGGAGTAGCACCTATAGCAGCTGCTAATATCAAATTTGGGGATATTTTGTTAAGCAACAATAGATAACTGACCCATATCTCAATGAATGATCTTATTTGTCATATGTTTTACAAATGATTTTTTTTAGTTTCTTAGGATTACAATATTATCTATGTATAATAGTGGACCTGATTTTTGCAGAAATAATTTTGCTATTTCACTACCAATCCTGATGGTACACTTGGGTTAAACTTTTTGATATTTTTTCTTTTCCTTTTTCCTTTTTTTGGAAGTGGGGTGGGGTAGGGTACTGGGCATTGAACCTGGGAGTTCTCTCCCATTGAACTACATACACTTCCAGGACTTTTTAATTTTTTTCTTTTTTTGAGACAGAGTCTCACTACGTTGTTTAGGGCCTCACTAAGTGACTGAGACTGGCCTTGCTTGAACTGGTGATCCTCCTGCCTCAGTCTCCTGAGTCAATGGAATTAACAGGCATGTGCCACCATGTCTGGCAAAATTCCTAATTTTTAAAATGTGAATGAAGTGTATTCACTTATTCCCACTTTATTAGCAATTTTTAAATATAGTGATGTTGAACTTTGTTCTTTTTTCAGTATTTAAGAATATTATCTTGATAATTTTGTTGAACTACATTGAGTTCCAGTTTTGCATTGATATTCATAAATGAGAATATCTTAATTTGCTATTGCTTGTGAAATCTTTGCTAAGTTTCAAGTTTTTATGATGATTTTGGTTGTTTTTATAATTAATGTTAAGCTGGTGCCATAAAAACAAGTGCAAACTTTTCTCACTTTTTCTATTCCTGGAATTGTATAAATTAAGTAAACCTTTTCTTTAGATAGCCAGATAGCACATATTTTAGACTCTGTGGGCTATTTGGTCACTGTTCTAATGACCCAACTCTGCTGGTATAGAGGGAAGGCAGCTATAAATAATATGCAAACAATATGGGGGTTTTTAATAAAGTTTCATTTGTAAAATGAATAGGTGCACCTACACCTCAGATACAGCATTAATATCCAAGATATATAAAGAATTTACAAAACTTAACACCAAAAAACCAAATAACCCAATCAATAAATGGGCAAAGGAACTGACCAGACACTTCACAGAAGACGAAATATGATTGGTCAACAAATATAACAAAAAATTTTCAACATCTCTAGCAATTAGAGAAATGCAAATTAAAATTACATCTCACTCCAGTCAGAATGGCAATTATTAAGAATACAAATAACAATAAATGTTGGCAAGGATGTGGTGAAAAAGGTACATTTATACATGGCTGATAGGACTGCAAATTGGTGCCACCTCTCTGGAGAAAAGTATGGAGAGTCCTTTGAAAATTTGGAATGGAATCACTAATGGATCCAGTTATCCCACTTCTCAGTATATACCCAAAAGACTTAAAATCAGCATAACACAGTGACACAGCCACATCAATGTTTATAGCAGCTCAATTCACAATAGTTAAGTTATGGAGTCAACCTAGGTGCCCTTCAACAGGTGAACGGATAAAGAAAATTCGGTACACATACACAATAGAATATTACTCAGTCATAAAGAAGAATGAAATTATGACATTTGCAGGTAAATGGATGGAACTGGAGACTATCGTGTTAAGTGAAATAAGCCAATCCCCCCAAAACCAAAGGCTGAATGTTCTCTCTGATATGCAAATGCTGACTTACAATAGTGGTTGTGGGGAGTGGAGATTCACCAGATTGGACAGGGGTGTCTGGAGGGAAGGGAAGGAGGATGGGAATGAGAAAGACAGTAGAATGGATGGGGCATAACATTCTTATGTTCGTATATGAATATAGACCAGTGTAACTCCACATCACATATATTATGGTTTGGATATGAGGTGTTCCCCAAAACTTCACATATGAGACAATGCAGGAACTTTCAGAGGAGAAACGATTGGGTTGTAAGAGTCTTAACCCATCAGAGAATCAATCCCTGATGGGATTAATTGAAGTGGTAGGGTGTGGCTGGAGGAGGTGGGAACTGGGGCGTGTCTTGGTGTATGTATTTTGTATCTGGAGAGTGGAGTCTCTCTGCTTCCTGATCACCATGATGTGAGCTGCTTCCCTCCACCGCTCTCCCATCATGATGTTTGGCCCTGTAGAATGGTGCTGACCTTCTATAGACTAAGACCTCTGAAACTGTGAGCCTTCAAATAAACTTTTCCTCCTCTACAGGTGTGCTGGCTGGATCATTTAGTCACAGCAGCCAAAAAACTGACTAAAACAATGTACGACCACAAAAATGGGGAAGTTATACTCCATGTATGTATGATATGTCAAAATACATTCAACTGTCATGTAAAACTAAAAATAACAAAGAAAAAATAAATAAAAGCTATGTGTTAAGAAAACAAAACCCCAAACGACAACAAGGGCAATAACAAAATCGAATAGGTGGGCTGGGTTTGGTCATGGTTTGCTAAGCCCTGGTATTAATCAGCTTTCTCTTTAATGTGCATATGATCTCCTAGGAATCTTGTTAAAACCAGCTTTTCCTTCAGTAGGCTGCTGGACCTCAATTGCTGTAAAAATGTTTAGACCAAGTTCTTTTAAAATTTTCTGAATTCCTTTTATGGATATTGACTGTTTGAAACTTTTGATCTCTTCTGAGGTTAGTTTTAGCAATTTATAGTTACGTAGAAAATCAGACATTTCAATTAGGTTCTCATGTTTATATGCAGAAAGTTGAGCAAAATTGGTATTAAAGATTCTTCTCTGTGGTTATTTTATATTATTATTTCTTTAAAAAATGTATTTATGTTATAATTAGCTAATGTATTTCTTCTACCTTTTTAAAATAAAGATTTTTGGGTCTATCCATTTATTTGACCATTTTGGATTTTATTTTTAATGTTTTTATTTATTTTTAGTTATACATGACAGTAGAATATGTTTTGATATATTTATGCAAGCATGAAATATATTTTATTCTAATATATCTCTTAGGGATATACACAATATTGAGATCACTGTGGTGTATTCATATGATTTTCTTCATTTTTTTTTCTGCTTTATTTTTATTCTGTCTTCTTTCAGGTCATTTTTTTCCTGATTCTTGAGCTTTATACTTAACCAATTACTTTTAATCTGTTCATTAATATAAATAGTATTCAAACCCATGAATTTCCCACTGAGCTTCACTTTCATTTGTTTATTAGAGACCTACTAAGTTCCTTTCTACAGATGAGTTTCTTATAATTTCTAGGGGTTTTGAATTTTGAAGCTATGGTATCTGGTTTACAGAGTTTTCATTGTGAAATGCAGGTTTTATCATTCTGACATGCTCACTTGTATGTGTTTAGAGCTTTTTGGATAGTTTGTTCTGTGACCTTTTCCCTTCCCCACTGTTCCATAGATAAACTCTATGAGAAACTATAAACTCTGGGAAATTTTGTCTTCTGAAACAAGTGAATGAAGATCCTCAGCTGTGACCAACATTTGCCAAGTTGACCTGGCTCCTGGGATGGTAGAGCATTGCTTAATATCCATTCCCTGCTTCCCCCCTCCAACCATTTCCATTGGCCCAGACAATACAGCTACCTTTCTGCTTCACTCGTCTTTCCAACCTCAGCTTAAAATCTGACTCTGGTTCCAACTATACCTGCTTAGTTAGGGTCCCTAGGTCTTAACAGCCAGCTCCTTACCTGGCCCCTAAAACTGACATCTTACATTGGAAACATCTCCCGTAAGGCTCTGAGGATCACCTTGATTTCTCATTGTGTCATTGCTACCTGATAGGACAGCATCTACCTAACACAAGGCTGAGTTCTCCATTTCCTCTGAATACTTTGGACCTACTAGATGTCTTTTGGGGATGAGTTGGAGCAACCAAGTCAACCTCACCAGGTTCTGGTTGTTACCTTAGAGAATTTCACACTTCACACTTCAGGATGGCTGTCTCCTGAGGACTATCCAAATGACAGAAGTTTCTAAGTGGTTATCCTTTCTGAAAACAGATTTTTGCATCTGGAAAAATGTGTTCTGGATTGTTATGTCTTAGAGTTTTCCCCCAAATCCGCCTATCAAGGTAAAGTCTTTCCTTAAGACCTGTAGGTGATTATTGCTGTGAACCACCATTCAAGGTCATTTTTACTTTTCCATTCATTACAATAATTAGCTCTGCCTGATCTATAACCTTATTTCTTTCTTAAAAAAAAATTAGTTGAAGACTCACAAAACATGAATTCCCCCCTCAAAAAGAAAAAACCAAGTGTTCCAATAATGATAATAGTAATGGCTAATACTTTTTAAACACTATGTGTAGTCTCTTTGTACTTTTTATGTATATCACTTCATTAATCCACATTAAAGTCTAAGGTAAATGATATAATTGCTATTAACATAATAATAGATTTATAGTTTCAAAAACCAATACTCAAAAGAATTGAATAACACACAAGTTATAAAAGTTACAAGTGTTAGAAGAGATAGGATCTTGGGTCTAACTAACTCTTATCCATTATGCTATATAGCTTATTAGTTGATTTTATCCAGGGCCACACCAATTATATATGTTTTATTGATTAATAATTTTGTGCTTTATAATAGTTTCCATGTCATAATTATTATGAAAAGAAAAATTGCTGGTCTACTTACCAGAGTATATTCAAGACTCAGCATAACACTAGCAACTCTTCAGTCATACGGCACAGTTATTAAAGGATTTTATAAGGTTAGTCTTGAATTTCTTTAAAGTCTTTAGATAAATGGAACCTTACTAATTCACATGTAGAACATCCTACAGACTTAACATTGTTTAATTAATTGATTATCTTTTGGTATAATTTGTACCTTGAAAGTTCTTCCAAAGGCCCATATGTTAACGTGTGGTCTTCAGGGTGGCACTAATGGGAGGTGTGGAATCTGTAGGAGGAGGGGCCTTGGGAGAATTATAGAGATCATTAGGGGTATTCCCTAGAAGGGGATTGTGGGATCCCAGCCCCATTCTCTTCCTGTCTTTGCTTCCTGACCATGAGGTGAAGGCTTTCCAGTGCCATGTGCTCCTACCATGATTTGCTGCCTCACTACAGCCTCAGAGGAATACGGACAATCAATCATGGACTGTAACCGAAATAACCTTTTTCTCTTTATAATTTCATTATCTCAAGTATATCATTATAGTAATGGAAATATGACTAACACATATTTTAAACACCTTAACAGTGAAGTAGTTAAACTAACTTACAGTAACTGCTATAACAAACAATCCCTAAAGCCCCAATGATCTAAACAATAAAAGATTATTTTTGCTCATGCTGATTTGAATCAGATGTTGTTCCTCAGGCAAACTTCCAGTTGCTTGTATGAGTACCTGGCCTCCTTTCTTTTATGGCTCCATTCTTTTGTTGATTCTTAAGTCTTCTCCAATTAGTATCTTCATTCGGTAGAGAAAAAGGAGGGTGTGGAAGATGTTTTTATGACATTTTATGATTTAGTATCTCTTCTGCCTATGTTCAGTTGGCTAGAACTCAGTCTCATGGTCCAAGATATCTATAAAGGAAGTTGGAAATCAGTCTATGTACACAACAGGAAGGAAATGGGTTCTATGAATCCACTAGCTTCACCCAGTTTGAGATCTCACTAACATCATATTTAGAAGAGGTAACAGAGTCTGTTCAGATTTTATTCTCTCCTTGTTTTTCAAGATTTTTTTCATAGCATGATTACCAGAAGGCCCAATGTTCCTTTAATTGATCATTCTTTTTGGTACATGCAGTGATTTTAAAGATACATCTGTGCCTTCTCTGGTCTTTCCTCAGAAGGTGTGGAGATTAATTCCTCTCTCCTTGACCATAGACCACACTTAGTGATTCACTTCTGGTGAATAAAATAAAGGAGAAATGATGGGACGTCACTTCCAATATTAGACTATAAAAAGATTATGGGCACTTTTCCTTTCTCTTTTGAATCTTCTGCTCTGAGAGGAGCCAGCTGTCAAGTCAGGAGCTGCCAGTGGCCGTGGTGTGAGCACACTCAGGCAGCCAACAGAGAACAACCACGACGTCTTCAACATGTGAGTGAGCGTAGCAGTAGACCCCTCCCCTGGAGGATTTGGAGATAACCACAACCTCAGCCAAGAACTTGACTTCCACCTCATGAGAGACCCTGAGTCAGACTCTGAGTCAGCTCAACTATTCCTTGATTTCTGAACCACAAAAACTGCGAGATACTAAATATTTATTGCTCTCAATCTCTGGGTTTGGAATCATTTGTTGCAGAGAAATAGATTGCTAACATAAGGAAGTTTTAAAACAATATATGTTAACTCCTGTGGCCTTATGTGGATCTCTGGGCACTCTTCTAGGTACATCATAATGGTTCTGAACTTTCCTGTAATATTTGTCAGCCAATCTCTCAGAGCTGATGCTCATTATTGGCTGCAGGCTCCAGGGTTGTGTAATCTGTCCATGGAATCATGTTAGCGCAGCTGCCAGATACACGTGGAGAGTGTTCCTCTGCTTTCTTAGTATACAGCTAGCTTTCCTCTTAGAGAAGAGCGGTGTTGATTTTCACCTTTGAGTATATATGTTCTCAGGGATTTCTTTGCATGCTTACAAGCAGAGTTCTTTCCTACTTTTTTATACCTTTGCCTCCCATTACCCAATAAAGCCCACTTCATTCATCCTTCCAAAATAAGAATAGTTACACAGAGCCAACAAAATCCATTCTGACTCTGGTCTTTGTAATGGAGGGAAGTGCCATGTATTCTATCACATTACATCTTTTTTTTTTTTTTGTATCGGGGATTGAACCCAGGGGTGCTTAACCATAAGTCATATCCCCTGCCCTTTTTTATATTTTATTTAGAGACAGGGTCTCACTAAGTTGCTTAGGGCCTCACTAGGTTGCTGAGGCTGGCTTTGAACTCATGATCCTCCTGCCTCAATCTCTAAACTGGTGGAATTATAGGAGTGTGCCACCATGTCTGTTTTCTATCACATCTTATTTTCAGGCAACTTATATCACTTAGCACATTTAACTCATATATTGTCCATGTGAAGTCCATGTTCATTGTGCCATTTTTTATGGATGGGGAAAGAGAGTTTTGAAGTGGGACAGGCAGAATTTGATCCCAGGTTGATGATTCCAAATCTCAGGTTCTATCATGAAGTTTCCTAGGCTTTGGTGGTATAAGCTCCCTTTCTTCTAGGGCACAGAGCCCTAGGGCTCTGTGCCCTAGAAGAAACAATACATGTTATGGATGGATGTGAGGTGACCCCCAAAAACTCATGTGTGAGACAGTGCAAGAAGGTTCAGAGAAGAAATGATTGGGTTACAAGAGCCTTAACACAATCAGTAAATTAATCACGTGATGGGATTAATTGAATGGTAATTGAGGGAAGGTGGGGTGTGGATGGAGGAGGTGGGACATTGGGGGCATGACTTTGAGTATGTATTTGTAATTGGCAAGTGGAGATCTCTCTCTTTCTCTCTCTCTGCTCTCTGATCATCATGTGAGCTGCTTCCCTCTGCCACACTCTTTCACCATGTTGTTCCTGCCTTACCTGAAGCACTGAGGAATGAAGCTGACTGTCTATGGACTGAGACCTCTGAAACCATGAGCCCCAAATAAACATTACCTTCCCTAAAATTATTCTGATCAGGTCTTGTAGTCACAATAGTGAAAAAATTGATTAAAATACCATAGTTTATAGGCACATCGATCACTTGGCCTATAAAATTAGAAAGTCATCTCTTCCTCCACCCACATAGACCTGGGCTGCTCCTTTCTCCTGAAAGGCAAATTAAGGGGCAGACATGGTCTATAAGTAGAGTCAAATAAGACTGTCTGTGGAAGTACATGGTGGATTTCAGTCTGTACAATCTTGCATGCCTCAAAATAGCAGTGTCCAAATACTACTCTTACCTATAACTTAATACAGGGCTTGCTCTGTGCACGTTCTCAATTTCCACTGGCATTAGACAGGTGGCTACCCAGTTAGCAGGAGAGTATCAAGAGTTATGTCAAGAGCCATGCTAAGTCAGCTCAATGCAGAGCTCACTGCATTTTCATTCTGTGAACGAAGTCTGAACTTGGGCACATGCTTTATACTTGGGGACAAGATATTAATGCAATCTGACTCTAAACTTGCTCATCAGCTCTAAATACTCATTTGCATGCAGAATACACTCAGAATGATTTTAAGCTGAGAATAAAAAGAACTGATACATATTTAATGACGTCCAATAGCACTAAATATATTGGTATTGATTTTTGAAGGAAATTTCTATTGACTTTTCATTTCCATTCCCTTAAACTGTATTGCAGTCTGCCAACTCTAGTAAGTTTCTTTGTTCTAGATGAAGATCAGTTCCAAAGTCCTCAACTTAGAATAAATTCCCAAAGTATTTCTTAAATAAGTACTCTGTTGAAGCCAGAGAATGGCAGGAAAGCCCAAAGAATGGATGGAGATAGAGAAGGTTTTCTGCTCTGAGTGGAGCTAGCAGACCTGGGAAGCAATTTCCAGACAGAGTAGTGAGCAATAACTTCAATGCACAGAAGTGAACACAGTGTCTCCTTGTGTTCCAGTAACAACTTCCAGCCCTAGTGCTTGACCACATGCTGGTGTCTGCAGGAAATCTGGGGCAGGGAGCATTGTATTGATCCCAAGAACAGCATTCTGGAAAAGGACTGACAAGAGGAGCTATGGCATGGATAAGGGCCTTAGATGACCACAGGGATTGGATGGGTGCCCCACTATTTTGTTTTTGGCTTTCTCGGGAGTGATGGATTGACCTGGAAACAAACCTACCCTGATACCAATGCTAGCTGGCCCACACACAAAGTCATTAGCTAGAGAGGTAAGTTGTAAAATTATATATTATGCACTTAATTTCAGTTTTTAATTCACACTCATTCTAAAGCATTACTGCCAGGTTCAGAATGACTTCTCTGACAAAATTTAACTTGTGGTAGATTTAGAGATATGCTGTTCACACCTTCCCTCAAGAGAACCTCTGAGAAGTGTGTGGCTGACTGACAATCTTCTGGGGCTGCCCTTTGGATCTGGAACTGAGGTCCACAGTCTCTACATGGTGCTTGCAGCCAGTGAGTGACCTTGAAAGGTAGTAGACCAGGGCCTTCCTGCCTGGTGCAGGAGTCTCTGAACAAGTTTGTGTACCAGGTTCCCCATCAGCCTGGTTTTAATTGTCTCAGAGCTGTGCTAACACCTGGCATTCTCTCTGGCCAATCCTCTTTTCTTCCCGCCATCCTCACCTTCACAGGTGACAGATCAGCATTGCAGTTTGAAGAGTTTATCTCTTGGTTTCTGCTTCTTGGAGGGCCAATGCTGGCAAATTCTCTTCTCTAGCCCCCGCTCTTAGTGTATTTCCCTATTGTGTTAGTTGGTTTTCTCTCACTGTAACAAATATCTGAGACAATCAACTTATAAAAAGGTTTATTTTGGCTCACACTTTTGAAGGTTTCAGTTCATGATTGACTGGCCCTATTGCTTTTGGCTCTGTGGCAAAGCAGCACATGATGGCAGGATGCATGGGAAGCCAAACTGCTCACCTCCTAGCCAGGAAAACAAAGATAGGGAGGAGCAGGCTGGGATCGCACAGTGCCCTTCGAGGACATGCTCCCAATGACCTGAAGACCTGCCACTTGGCCCTGCTTCTTAAAGGTTCCACCTCTTCTCAATAATGCTGTCCTGCAAACCAAGGCTTCAACACATGGGCCTTTAGGGAGCACGTCAAACCATAACACCTGCTTTCTCAAGCACCTGAGCATTCCCCCTGCCAACCCACCTTAGCTTAACCATCCTACAACTAACCCTTTGTCAGGTTATCTTCTCTCTTCCAGCTCCAGGCCTCCTGAACTCTTCAATGACTGATGAGGTGGTCTAGCTTCAGCAGCTAAAAGGAACAAATATCCAAGCAACATGGCTTCTAGCAATACTGGTGCCCTTTACTAACGCTAGTGCCCCCTGTGTGTAAGTGAAAATCCACCACTGTTAATCCACACCTTTATGGAGAGTTGTGTCTTAAATTTTGGAAAAGTAATGTAATATGCATGTTGAATATTATGTAACACACCTAGTAGGGGATGCGACACCAAAAGCAGTAAGAGTTCTCCATCAAAATGCATGAATATTCATTCTAAGTTACATACACAGAATTCAAAGTAACTCTTAAAAGGTAAGAAATACAAAGTTATCCTCAGGTTCATTTAGATTGGGTTTTGTAGTGAAATATATTCTTTTAAAGGTTTTTGATCTCCAGAACTTTGCATGTCTGAGTTGAAGAGGAAGTTTGCATCTGTCTTGTAATAGACCTCCCACTTATTGATTCTCCCACTGTGTCAAACATTGAAGTGACCCTGGAGATTCTACAGGTATTATATAGGTATCATTTTATTTAATTTTCTCTCCAGTTTCATAAGTAGACTTTTGAACTCCATTTAAGGTGAGAAAAGAGCCTTCATTAAAAAGTTGCCCCAAACCACATAATTAGCATGCACTGAAGAAAAAATTTGGACTTCAAGATATTTGTATCATTTTTTCTGCTTCCAAAATCATTTCTCCTAACCTATATACTACATCACTGGCCTGTGTAAGGGATAATCCAGTCCTGACCATGGACAACAGGATGTAATGGAACAAACCTGGCCTAGAAGTCAGGAGACCTGGGGTGTAGCAGAGATGCCAATGCTTTTATTGTTTGACCTCTTTGAGCTTACAGATCTTCACATATAAACTCATAAGACGGATTAAAGAAGAATTGGAGTGTAAATCTGATGTAGGATGATTTTGTGTTCCACTATATAGTGCAAAGTAAAATGACATAATAATAGTGGTGATAATGAGACATTATTATTGCCTGTGTTTTGGGAAACTCTTAGGGTAATAAGTAATTGTGCCTTTGGCAAAGGCATGGGAAGAGACTTTTCTTCCTTGAGCAACTTTGCACTTGAGCATCAATGAAGATATTGGACATTGAAATGATTGAGGAAAATAGGCCAATTTTCAGGGGCTGCACTACATTGCACCTAGGGAGAGCTGTCAGTTCTGCACATAATTGTTTTTCTCTAAAGATTTTATTTCCATGTTCAAATAAATAATTACCCACACAGACTAGCATGCACATGCACATGTACGCACACACAGAGCAGGAAAGACTGGTTCTGAAGCCTTCAGACTTGAGTGGTTATGTTCCTTGGAAGTGAAGTCACAGCTTCTGGGACAAAGTTGCTGACAACTCTTGATCACTGTGACTTCTACTCAGACTGTCTCCTTTCTGATTCTCATTAACATTGCTACAAAGTCCCCCTCATTAGCTTCTTTGTTTAGGCCAGAAAGGTGCATGTGATGAATGAGGCAGGAGGATGAGAAATGATTCTGTGGTGGGTACAGTGGATGGTATCAGACACAGAGGTTTTTCTGGAACATGAGGCTTCATGTGGAAAGAGGCTGTGTGGTTCCATGAATGCAGGGTATGAGGCTGGAATCAACATTTTTGACTTCAGATTAAACCAGAAAGATGGGAAAAAATCAGAGCCTAATTGAGGCATTGGTGTTAATAAGCTGAATTCTGTGTTTAGAGATTTTAGATCACATTGAAGGAAAAAGCAGGGTCTAAATCCATAAGCACTGGATGGTATCCAGGGTGGGAACTCAGCACCAAGGGAAGAGGAAGACAATATAGATTTATTGATGGGAGACAGCATCCGTGGGTTTTGAATAGAAAGGAAGGCCATGCAACCCCTATATACCAACTTGCAGAGCTAAGGAAGACATGGGAGTTAGCTCAGGCTAGTTTTGAAATTCACGTATACCACTTAACTCATTGTGTGACATGGATAAGTTGCCCAATTATCAAAACTTTAATGTATTCATCTGAAAAATGGAGATAATAATTCCTGTATTATAGGGTGCTGTGTGTGTGTTTATGTGTGTGTGTAACATTAGAAAATGTGTCCATGTTCTACCCTCTGCTTCATAAATGTAGGTGATGATAATGAGCCATCATCCTAGTATTTATCATCTGAGGACAGGGACTGTCTTCTGCCCTAGCTAATCCCTGAGGGGTGGAAGAACAGGGTTGGTGGGCATGAGTGTATCTTGACCAGAGATAGGTCAAGTTAGTAAGCACATGACTTCTAAGGATCTCTTACATGGGCAATATTATCTGAAACAAATTGATTGTTTTATTTTATAACTGAAGTTGATTTAATTGGTTCAGTTATTGGCAATGATCATAATGAAAACCTCAACAATGCATGGAGAATTTCAAAACCATGTGCGAGAAGGAAGAAGTTGTCTTTTTCTCCTTCCATCTCCAGATCACAAAGCTCTTAATCTAAGAGATTGCCAAGAAGTAAAATACATTCGAAACTCATCTACTAAGTTTTTCTTTGGCTTATATTCCAGGGACCACATGTCAGGACGACACTTCTCCCATCCCACCCCTCCCACAGGGTTTTTTGTTTAAGAGAACTGCATGAGTCTTTGCACTGGGGAAGTACCTTCAAATAAAAGAGGCCATACCCCCATCCTAATGGATGGGCAAAGGAGCTAAAAATTAGAGATACAGTGAAGATGCCTGGGGACGGGAAAGAAAGAAGCCTGAGTGTGCCTAGCAAGGAGTTAGAGTGAGTTATAGTGAGTCAGGCCAGAAGGCATCTTTGTATGCATGACCCTGGTTGCCTAGCATGGCAGATATTGATAAGCACCTCATCAATCTTATTTATTTATTTATTTTGATGAAATTCAAATGAAACATGTCAAGTAAAGCAACTGCCATAGTGACTGGCACAAGATGCTTGATATTGACAGCTATGAGCAATGCTGCTGCTGTTGACAGCTACAATAATCATGGTGGTGGCAGACGTCATAGTACTGGTGGTAACAGTGGTGTAAACAGTAGGAAGAGGGTCAGAAACCAAGTAAAGCTCTTTGCTCTTTCATATAGGATGATAGACAAATACATCTACACATAGGAAACAGTACTATTGCTATACGGATGACATTTCCTTAATTATTTCCCTTCCTTCCCCCTTTAGTGTTTAATAAAATTCTGTCTGAAAATGGCAACTATTCCAGATGCTCAAAGAGGAGATGAAAAGGGGAAGTTATGTTTTTGCCCTGGCCAGAGTTAAAGTCAGAAGAGAAAATGCCAGGTTGGAGGTAGAAGGAGCCCAACAAGAAGGTAAAATTGCATCTACCTATTATGGTTTGAATTGTGTCCCCTGAAAGTTATGTTAAATCCTGATCTCTGGCACCTGCGAATGTGACCTTATTTCTAAGTAGGGCCTTTGCCAACATATCAAGTTAAGATATGGTCATTAGCATGAGCCCTAATCCATTATGACTAGTGACAGTAAAGAGACCCAGAGACAGCGAGGGAGAAAATAAGAAAAGACCTTATAGACCATGAGGAAGAAAGTACCATGTGCTGAGGGGGACTGAGATGGAGCTGTGGGCTGCCACAAGCCAAGGAACACCTGCACTACCAGACACTGGAAGAGGCAGGAAGCTTCCTTGCCTAGAGGCTGTAGGAAGAGCATGACCCTGATTTTGGATTCCTCCAAAACTGTGAGACGGTAAGTTTCTGTGTTTTTTTGTTTTTGTTTTTGTTTTTGCCATCTAGTTTGTGATAGTTGCTTACAGCAGTCTTAGGAAATTAATGTATTTCCTAGTGGGGAATCTCTCATCCCAGCACTCAGGAACAGGCCAGGATGACAGAATAAAACTCCCACTCCTAAGTGCTGTGCAAATGAGCTTCATCTTCCTCCCTTGTTTTAACTCAGTGTCCTCCACCCTCTGCTTCGTGGGGACATCAGACTGTTTCAGACCTCAGTGCCTTTGCTCATGCAGCATTGTGAATCATTCATCCCTGAACATGTGTGGGTTGCCACCTATTCTGAAGATTTCTTGAACTTCTCTGTACCCAAGAGGACTGACTATTTCCTACCTGGGTAGTTTGTTCCTTGAATTCAAGGATGCTGTCTCCCTCATATGTGTATTTCTGACACAAATAATTCACATAACGAATCAATGAGAAATAGAATCGAGGAATGAATAGATGGATGATGAATGAATGAATGACTAAAAGGTGAGCAAAGACGCAAATGAAGAGACACTCCTGAACCACCCTGAAGAGGGACCGGTACTGTTCATCCTGGCATACTCCCTAACCCCTATTCTAGCTCTTCAGCTCAGAACTTGGAAGTTTCTGCATTTTATTTCCACATATCTTGTTCTTTCCCTATTGGGAAGTCAGAATAGCCGCTGGTATGGGGAAACAGGCTATGATCTGCGTTTTAGTTATTCTGACTCAGAGATGCTAGGAGGACATTCATGTGGAAATGTCAAGAGGCCAATAGAAATATGGGGTTAGTGTTCAGATAAGAGGCCAAAATCGAGGGTACAGATCTGGGTTGCATTTGAAGCTATGATGACTAAAACTACGAGAAACCATGAGACTTCAGAGAGGGAAAGAAAGTTGGGAAGGAAGGAAGATCAGGACCAAGGACGGAGCCTTGGGGAACTTGAGAGAAAGCACAGCAAATAGGAAAAGGTAGTCAACAGAGAAGTAGGAATCTTTGTCCCAGAAGCCAGAGATGGGAGATCCCCAAGAAGAAACAAATGATTAACAATGTCTGATGCCAGGAGGGAGCAGGTGGGAGGGTGAGAGTGGGAAAGGGGTCACTGGATTGGGGAATTTAGTTAAGCAATTGCCTGGGAAGCTAAGTTACTTGGTGTCAACATGCGAGTGCATGGATGATGGAAAAGTGAAGGAAGCAAATCAGCTTAAAAAGCATCTTTCTTATGAGAGGAAAGAGGAGCATGGGGCATTTACGTCAACCAGAAAGAAGAGACCTGAGCTGAGGAAGAGTGGAGGGAAGGGGTCCAGGATGAGAAAGAGCTGAAGACAGGAATGCAGCAGGGTCCTACAGACTTGGAAGGTTATCAGAAGTATGAGAGGGAGGAGAAGACACTGTCACTTTGAAGGAGCAAAGGGATTAAGACATGGAGACCAACCTCCCAAACCCATGGATGATCAGCCCTGTTACACCCTGAAGCGTTGCACAATCACACAGGAGCGGTAGAGCTCAGCTACAGTCTTTTGGAAAAGGAGAATTTTGCCAGACACAGTTGTACATGCCTGTAATCCTAAGGACTGGGGAACCTGAGGCAGGAGGATGGCAAGTTCAAGGCCAGACTCAGAAACTTAGTGAGGCCCTGAGCAACTTAGGGAGACCCTGTCTCAAAATAAAAAATAAAAAGGACTGGGGATATAGCTCAGTGATAGAGCACCTCTGGGTTCAATCCCCAGTGCCAGAAAGAAAAAAAAAAAGCAAGAAAGAAAGAAAAAGAAAAAATCTGAATAGAAAAGGAGAGTTTCCTTGCATAGTCCCAAATTCAGATCAATTCTCAGGGAAGAGAGAGTTATAAAACTATTAAAACTATTGTTAAAAAATATCAAACCAGAATTTTTGTTCATCAATTCAGATTTAAAATTTAATTTCATGGTACAATGAGCCCATACACAGTTATATCTATTAAGGTCACCTACTCCCAGTTCATCAGCATACTCTGGGCATTGATGACTGTAAAGCTCTTTAGGAGATAAGAATCACTGCTTCATCCTTCACAGTGCTCACAGTTTTCAGGTGAGTCAAGATTCTCTAACTCTGAAATACCCAAAAGTTTATTGCTCCCACTCCACTGTTCTACCCATTGTGCTTCAAAGCATAGTTAACAAAACAAAATTCTGCAAGAGGCTTTCAAAGCTTTGAGGCAAGGAGAGGTTAGGAAGGAAACTCTTAATTGAGTCTTTGTTTCAGGAGTCACGTGAATTTTGTTTGACTGATTTTCTTGGTTTCTCATTCCTTTTTTAAATCATCAGCTTCCTCTTTTTGCTACTCAAAACCCAAAGGCGAGAATCCACTCGGCTTTTACGGTGCTTCTTCTCAGGGTAATAAAGGATGGTTAATTCGTTAAATTCTTTTTGTCTTCCACACTGTGTGAATCTAGAGTTTTCCTTTAGGGCATTGTGGTAATTAGGAGGCTGGATTTGAATTGACCTGAAATTATATTCACATCCAAGGTTAAATGAACTTGGACAGTCACATATACATATATATACAAAAACACATATAATGTTACATACATATATCCCCACATATATGACATCATATGTGGTCTATATCTATTGATCTCTCTCTCTCTTTCTCTCTCTCTCTCTCTATATATATATATATGTATCATGTGAAAATCATGCAAAAACTGCCTGCTTTCCTTCTTCAGTATCCCTTGGAACTATGCTTTCAGATCAACTCTAAAATTCAGCACTTTCAGAGACTTAAACTGGGGTAGCAAAAAGGTCTAGAGAAGTGGGGGGGTATTCAACCCTGGAAAAGTTATAAGAGCATAATTAATGTGGAACATGGCAGACCTGGGGAGCAGCTGAGGACTGACTGCCCACCCTGTCCTCCCTGTCTCTCCAGTGTCTGAATTCTTTGGATAATTGGCTGTTCTCTCTGCTCTCACTTCTGCTGCAGCATCCGTTGTTTTCTTTTGGAACTAATTTCAAAAAAGTGTCAGTTCTGACATTTTTATTATTCGTGAAACTTTGACCCCACTTCCCTAACCCAGAACATGAATGCGCGCGCGCGTGTGTGTGTATTTAAGACATGGTAATGACTACTAAGTGTCATTTAACCGTACACAAATTTAACCAACCAGTCAACAATGATTGGAGACCTTTACTCCCATGACAAGACAGAAACAAGGACAAATAAGGCCAGTTCCTCACCTGCAAATAGGACAGTATCTCCTGGAGGAGATTGCTCTGCATATAAATAATAATAATGCCACGTGATAGATGTCAACAGACGTATGCACATGGCCCTGAGGGACATGATGAAGCACGTAATTGTACAGGGATCAGAGGGGAGAAAGCTCAGCAGAGAGTCCTTTGTGGACTAGGGGGATAAAGGCTTGCAGTCAGTAAGAAGGGCATTTGCAAAGGAGCAGAAACAGGTTGTGTTGGGGGAATTACCAGTGGTTTGCTACCGAAGGAGGGAGTTATTTAAATAATGAGAGGGTGAGTAAGAAGGGGCCGGCTATGGCATGCTAAAAAGTTTTTAATGTTTTTCTAATATTAAAGAAATAATGTTCCAAAGTTTCTTTTCTAATCGGCTAGAAATAAGATATGAAACATTGAAGCTGATCTAGGGGCAAAGAAAGACTAAGAGGCAGTGAGAAGAGTAGATGCTTGAGGAAATGTCAGGCTGTTTGGCTTTGAATCTCTCATTTTCTTGCTCAGATGGCTGGACATTGCCGTTTAATTTGGCAGATTGTGATGTAGTGATGAAAATGAAGGCCACATTTGGAGGACTTTTAATTGAGGCCAAGAGAGAAGTCTGAGCTGAGAACCTCATCACATCCCAAAAGGATAAACATATTTCTTTCCTTTTGAGGTGCAGATTGTAGGAAAAGCAGCTTCCCTATTTGGGAAGGAAAATGTGATTTCAAGAGTTTGAACCATCAAGTGATTTGTTCAAACCATGTTTTGATGAGGTAAGTGTAAATAAATGAGAACCATGTGGCTTCCATTTTCTCAAAGATCTATACGGATTTAAAATTAAGGAACAGAAACCTTGGGGCAAATCATGCTTTGGACTTAATTCAAACAGAAATGTTTGAGAAACTGTTTGGAATTTTCATGAATCTGCATGGAAATTCAGCTGTGCATCTTTCCATTATGTGCTCTGTGAGTTCCCTAAAATTCAGTTCTTTCATGAGCACAGTCAACTGTGAAGAAATGGCCCAAACAGGTTTGGGGAAAATTATTTTAGGTACACAATGACCTCAACTGGGTCAGTAAAAATATCAGCTTCTGAAGCAAGCTCCCAAAGATTATCTGGAAGGTCCCTTTTAATACCATACCTCCACACATAAACATACCCACTGTAGTAATCAATCTCACTCGGTTATGCTGCAATAACAAGCAGTCCCCAAGTCTTAGTGGTTTATTTCTCTTTCTTGTTTCACTCATACTGACTGTGGGGAGGCTGAGGTCTCCTCCATGCAGGTAGGATGCAGGTAGAAAAAGCAGCCCCTACCTGGGACACTCCATACTTGAGGCAGAGAAGAAAAAAGCAATTACAAAACCACATAGTGGTTCTCCAAATTTTTGCCTAGATGTGACATAGATAACTTGCATTTGCAATTCATTGGTAGAAGAAAACCTTAGGTCTAAGTTTGGTCTTAGTGAAGTAAGAACTCAGTTCTCACAGGGAGAACCTCGGGGGCTATCCGATATGAAATGTGCATGAGCAAAGATCATGTACCATACATATTAACTGTTATAGGTATCTTGGTCAGTACTTAATAGATGTTTGCTGAATAAATAAATGAGGTTTCACTTTTCCTTTTGAAAAGTGGGCATTTTGAAATCTATTCTTTATAGAGATGCTAAGGAGACCAAATATGAATTAGTCTGATATAATCATTCCACAATGTATTAAAAGTCATACCATCAATATGCACCCCGTAAATGTATACAACTATAATTCATCAATAAGAAAGAAAAACAAAAGATCAAACAAGACAATCTTCTTTCCTTATCTTAGGGCAGAGGATTGCAGACACTTTTCAAGGACCAATGATGTGAAAGTTTTCCAGACTGGTGGGGAAAAGCTGTACTCCAAAGAGGCTACTCTCACTACAGTTCCTGGCTCCCTCCCAACTTTCCAACCTTCTTCACACCATCTCCAGCACCAGAGGGGCCCCATTGTCAGCAGGGACTGGTCTGTTGCTGTATTTTCTCTGTAGGCGGATTGTTCTAGGTCTCTAGTCACATAGATACTGGTGACTTATCAAGGTCCTGGGATTCTTCCTTAATAGGACAAGGGTGATCTTTGCCTAAAGTCTTGAGGTACCTGGATGCCAGACCACTACTCATCTGTGTTACTTAAAAGTACCTCTCTGGGAACCTTCTACAGTTCAAGTGGCTTAAGAATTCCATTAGAACATTTGACATGGCTAGAGACTCAAGGGTTTTCCGATAAATGTTTGTGGATACAAAGGCAGCCCATATTGTTTGCTCTAATTTCTCAGGGAAACCTATATAGTGTAGATTAGCCTTGAAGTCAGTGAGCTGACAAGGATCCACAGTGCAACTAGCAAATTACTTCTTCCATGTTGTGGAGCTTTAAAACAATGTTCATCATTAATCAATCATTTTAATCATCACTCAGTTCAAAACAGTGAATAATTTGGAAGCGTCAATGAGCTTTTTGTATTTCTGGCACTATCATTACAATTACATGATTATGCCTTGATTTTTTTTCTTGTTGGATATGGATCACATATACTTGTTTTAAGTACAGAGTCTGGAGTTGATCCTTTACTAATTGGACTACTTGAAAGTCCTCATTGGCAGCTCTTAGGGATTCTGGACATTTACCACTTGCAATAAGTTCTTGCTGCCTGAGTGATTCCAGTGAACCTCCGTCTTAGGAGTACAAAATGCCTTTCTCAGAGTGCCACTTATTAGCAATATCCTACCCCCTCATTACGGATGAAGATAGTGAAATCTCTTCAGGGACTGTGGATGTGCCTAAATCCCTGGCTTCTTCTTTGACTTCACTGTCATCTAGAACATCCTGCAGGATAATGAGTATCCTTGTTCCCTAGTAGCAGAGGCCACCACACTTGGCTCTTTTGCTCTTTTTCTAGCAATAGCAAAGAGCAACATCTAGCTGCTGTCTTCCTGGAAGATGACACTATGGGAAGACAACTAAGATGTGGGAAGAGAGGGCACAATACCTGCTTGTTTCCTATGCTTTTCAAGCTTCAGGTTGAAGGGGTACTTGATGAAATTACTCAGTGTTGTCCACCATATCCCTCTAGGTCTCTTGCCTTCTCCCCATGATCTCTGGGTGGTCTTAGATTCAATTTGCCTCTGTATTTTGATAAGGCCAAAATTTCAGCTCATACTTCTCTCCCATCTCCAGGCTTCTATATCCAATAAATAATGGACAAATTCCTCAGATGCCCTGAAATTACATCAAATATAACATGTCCAAAATGACATTGCTGATTGTTACCAAACCTGCTATTCTTCCTCTGTGTTCCTTTCTAGAGAAGTCAGTATCATCTCATAATTTGTCCCAATCTCTTGTCCTCAAAACAATTATTCTGCTGTCCAACAGTCCTCACTTTTCTGGCTTATCTCTTCTACTGACCATGAGCTCTTTGAAAGCAGAGCTTTCTTATTCATCTCCATGGACCTCAAAAGTGGAGCCTAGAAGGTGGCTATCAGTAAATGTTTATATACACATGACTGAATTAAGTTGAATGTTATCATAGTGCCTGATAAAATCAAGCATAGCTTGGTCAGAGTCAGCACACTGGAGAAGCCAGGGAAGGGCTGGGATGTGGGCCTAGACCAGTTAATTTGAGAGAAAGAGAATCAAGAGAAAATTCAGATTGGCAGCTAAGACACTAAATATGGAAACTGTGATGCCAACAGGCCCCATTTCAAGCAGTTAGTGTGTACTGGGTGAGGTCTGATGTCACAGTGCAGTAGATAGAGGGTCCACAAATAACATGAGAAATGCAACCTGGGAAGCAACAGGAGCTGAGCAGAGCTCCCTTGGAGCCTACAGAAAGGACCAACCAAAGTCAAGGTTGAGGATCTGGGTTGTATCCTAACCCAAGAGGTAAGCTCATAGTGCTTGGGTCAGGTGTCCTTGTAGATGCTTAAGTGGGGCATTCCTCCCAGTGTAAATGTCCAGTGTTCGGTAACTCAAGTCTGGGCCCCAAGACTGGGTTGTACATGAAGGAAACATAGCTAAAGGCAAAATATGGCACTGGATCTACTTTGGTTTCACCAATACTGGTCAGACTTACCCAGAGCCCAAGAAAGAACTGAGACACTGGTTGGGAGTTAAGAACTTTAGTGATGAGAAATGGTGCTGCAAATCAGGTCAAATAAATCTAAAAGTCTTATTTGGTCCTATTGAATGCATTAGCCTAAAATCAGTCAAGTATTACAACTCATCTCCTAGAAACTGGGTATTGGGTATTTAAGAACTCTCTGTACTATCTTTGCAACTTTTCTGTAAATCTAATATTATCCCCCCCAAAATGTTTATTTAATATACATTTATGTGTATTTAATATACATTACAAATATATGATCTCTAATATATGACCTAACTCTTCACTGGATTTAGAATATTAAATTTCAAATGAACACTTGGGAGGCTTGCATTGAAAAGAAATCAAATAGGTGATACTTTATTCCTTACTGATATCAGATGATGCCATGATGGCTAGGTCTGCAGAGCAAAGAGAGACATTTACTGAGCATGTAGCTTGTAGAGACACAATGACTGTTCTGGGGTCCCTTCTGTGAAGCATATTCAGGAAACGGAATACTTCTTGTTATACTTCTTATAATATGACTCTAGCATCAGCTGGGATGAGAGATGGGGATGAGCTCTGTAAAGGGGGGAAAGGGGGCCAGGGGCATTGTAGTGCTGCAGAATTGAACTCAACCCTTTCTTTTTTTCTTCTTTGAAACTTGTCAGCCCCTGCCTGTCCTTAGATGACCCAGGGAGCCTTGTTTCTTGGAGCTGCCAGTTGACAAGTAAGGTTGCCAACGGAAGGCAGTTGCTCTCTTCTGAGGCTGGAACTTACAACCTGTCATCTTTTGTTGTCTGCAGAGCGGAGAACACAGCCAAGCCAGCAGGGAGAGTCTGCTGTATGAGCCTGGGTCTCATTTGAATGATGCAGTGTATTTACACACATCGAGGAAGAGCAATGAATCCTTGCCTCTGCTATCCTTCCTCAGTCTCCCAGTGACCGGGCAAGAGTGGAGAGCATCCTTCACATGGCACCCTGACCCATGTGAGAGCCAAAGCCCCCAAATATATATGAATTAGGAGAAGGAGAATTAATTGATCCAGGAGATTTCAAACAACCTGAGAAAGAGAGCAAGTGCAGAGTTCAATAATTAGAGAGGGAAAGCATGAAGGAGAAGACCCAGCAAAATCAAGTACAAATTAAAAAATCCCTTTGAGAGTTATTTTATCAGCACTAGAGTGAATGGTGGACAAATAATCAGTGAAGCTCGGCAAGAAAATCTGAATTATTTCTAACCAGGCTGCATTCAGGAGGGAAAAATACACAGCTGCCAGGAATTTCAGTGTATAATTGTTTAGGCAGATTCCAAATTGCTTCCTTCTTATCACCTCCTGCCGTAGACTTCTCTTTGATTGGGCAATGACAAGAATTCCAGGTTGGGAGCTGCTCAGGTAGAATCAGCTGAAGAGAGGTTTTGGAGAAGTGCCAGGACCAGGAGGTACATCATCATTCAGGGCGGCCCCGGGGAGTTGACTGACTCCAGAGAAGGTCTTATTTATAGAGAACAGTATTCAGTGGGCCTGGTCTACCAAGTCATTGAAGAAGGACCAAAAGAAAGAGGGTTTTCTGAAGAGAGAGGACAGGCAGTGAGGACACAACAGAGGTCTCAAAGAAAATTCCTGGAGACAATAGGAAGAGTACGAAGTGACCTAGCACAAGAGGACTGGCCAGGGACACATCTGAACATCACTGAGTGCATCTTGTATGATCTTGAATAACACCTCTGTATAAAAAGGAAACTTGCCCCAGCTATCATACATGTATGTTAGGAGGATCAATGCAATGACTCATATATGAAAAGAGTGATTGCAATTGGAAATATTGCACAATTAATTCTCTAGATTATGTATTTCCCACAGATGAGAGATCTTGACCTTGATCACAACTGATTTTATCTGTCCTTCTCTCCCATATTCACTGCATTAATTGAGAAACCAAGTGCATATTTTATTTTATTTTCATTATTTGTATTAAGATCTTATTTCCCCTTTCAATTTGCCCACATTATGGACACACAGTATTTTTGATGACTAGTGAGACCATTAGCATATTGTATTTATAGTGAAATCTGTATTGATATTTTGCTATTGATTTCTCTTCCACATCCATTGCAATTGCTTCAAAGTACCTACAAATTGACAAAAAACTCCCCGCTCTACAGTTCTCTTACCCATAATTCTTCTCTTTCAGTATTGTGAAACAGTCAGTGAGGTTTTATCTATATGTCTACATACTTTTGTGGGTACACATATATATGCACATAGCTCCTGCTATTCCTCCATAGAATAACAAGACTTCTGGAAATATTGCACAATTAATTATCTTGACTGTATTTGCAACAAGAATAAAATGGATATTTCCCTCACTTTATGGAAGAAAAACAGAAGTCCGATTGCTCAAATATTATAACTGGTTAGCACCTATTTCTCTGGAAACCCAGGTCTCATATCCTATATTATAGTCTTTTTACTTACCCCAATATGAAGAAATTCACCATGGCTCCTTTACTCTCTTCGTTTGACTCTGTTGGAAAGCTGCAATGTCTGTTCAGATTAAAATCACTACTTGAGGGCTCTTGGGGGTTGAGTGAGACAAGAGAAGGACCCTAATGCATTACAGTTCTCTGGCTACCTCCCTCCGAAGTTGGCAAGCTTTGGTAAATCAGTACTGTGCTGGCTAGTCTCGAATTGCCTTACATTCAGCCTGCAATAGCTGTGACTCCACCCGTTGCAGAAGGCATTGAGTGCTTGGCAATTCTGTCACATCCCTCGAAGGCATAGCACATGAATCTTAAGGTGCTAGGCCAGAGGAATAGATTTTAAGAACTCAGGGGATGAAATTCATGTCTGCAACCTGCTTTCAGCCCAAGAGTCAGAGGTAGATGATTGGATGTCATTAGAAGAGAATTTCTAAGCCTAGGGACATAATTAACAGAACTGTGGCCACCTGCTGTCAGGTGGCAGCATTGGGGGTAATTAGTAAACCGGGTACCTGAGGATCACAAGGACTATGATAGAAAAGAAGCAGAAAAAGAGCATTCAAAGAAGCAGACTAAAATCCCAGAAAAGACCTTGGGAGCTTAGAAGAGCAGTCCGGAAAAAGAAAAAAAAAAAAATCAATTGGTTCCTTTATAAGTGGCTAATCCAATACCAGCCCTGGCCTGGTGAAGTATGGCTGGACCTGTGTGCGCAGGTTAGGTCAGAGGTGACCTAACCATCACCCAAAGCCGGCATCTTTGTAGTGCAGGGTCCAGCCTTAGCATCCCATAAAGAATAGAGACAAGGGTAGCAATCGATATGGGACATGACGAAAGCTCAGGAGAGCCAAAAGGAGTTGGCAGGTCACGGGCGGAGAGAGGCGAGAGAAACAAAAAGGGCCCGGAGATGTCGGCCTCAGATTTCTCAAGCAACACAAAGGACATTGGATTTCAATGCACACTGCTTGGCTCTGTTCATGGTATAAAAGGGAACAAGGTGGTCAGTGTTAAAGGAAAGAGGAAAAAATGGCTGACGACAGTCTTGGAGCTGAATTAAAAAACATCAAATTAAAGGCATGTGTATTGAACTGGGGAGCAGAGTGGGGGTGCTCTTCCCCAAAGTCTGCAATTATCAGGGCTGGTACCTGGGCTCCTAAGCAGAACACTGACCACTGAGGGGAGTCAAGGAGCCCAGGAAGTCTCCAATCAAGCCTTCCTGCAACATCCCTTCCATTTGAAGCTTAAGTCCTTCCACTTAGACTGCTTGGATTTCCACAAATATAGGTATGTCCTGGGAAGATGGTGTGAGTTTCAATACGTTAACCCAGAGGAGGTTTGATAGTAAAAGTCACTAAAAGAGACCAGTCACCTTTCACCTTTAACTTTTTAAACACACTGGCAGCTTCCTACCATCCTGACCTGCTCTTCACAGTAAGCAATAAAAATGGTGTTCCCTGAAGTTGGGTAAATTGGTGGTCCTGCACCCACAGGCACCACGCTAGGTTTTCCCTGATGCTCAGAACTATCTTGGTGTCCAGTATTCTCTAATGTAAGGTATTGAGTTTGCTTTTGTGACTGGACTGCCTGCTGTATTCTGATCTTTTTCCTAGCCTAGAACTATATATGGACTCTACAGGGATCTTGTTACTGATCCCCATATTTCTTTTAACTCCCAGCTCCTAGGACCCCCTGGGCCTTCTCTGCCACTGCCCTGCCCTCATTTGATGTCTCTTGTCTTGTTTATCTCCTTCATTTTTGGCTCACAACTGCCTTTTGTGAGGCATCCATCACTTAAAGTTGTGGTGTGATCTGAATACCCGAGGAGGGTGGAAGGAGATCAGGGAAAAAGAAAAGAAAGAAGAAACACTAAAGCATAAGTTGCTCCCTAAACAGGACCTTCCCCAACAGAGAGCATGCTTTCTGCAGGTACTAACGAGATAGTTTGTTGGGTAATGTTTAATGCACTGTGTTTCCAAGAATTTCAAAACCAAAGCAATCTCAGCTATTCTGAAAAGTGCCCCCAAAGAAAGTGACAAATGTACGGGGAGGAGATAGGGATTCCCATAAGTCATCTTAATATTTGGATCTTTCAGTAATTGAAAGTATTTACCTTGCATTTAACCAGAACCTGGGTTCTAGTCCTGGTTTTGTTATAAACAAAAGTGCACAGCCTTATCCAGCTCAAATTGATTTTCTCACATAGAAATTGAAGTGTCTTTGATAATTCATCAGAGATGCAGTGAAGAAGCCCAGGTGTCCTAGCAAGAACCAAGAGCTGGGAGCTGGTGCTATAGTTCTACTGCTAAGTGCTATGGTTCTACTGCTAAGTGCTATGGTTCAACTGCTCAGCAACTGTATTTACATGAAGACACTTAACTCCAATTTCCTGCCAAACTGAATCTAATTAATATTTCTTCTAGTTCCCAAATTCTGAAGTCCTATAAGTCTTAAGAGACTAGAGATAATAGACCATTAGAAAAATTAAAATATTGAAGGAATTTTTCTCTAGTTAATTTCTCAGATTAATGTAATTTTAATTATTTAACATACAGGCTTTTCTACCCAAAGATAACGTATTTTGGAAAGGGACACTTCTTGTGTGGGACTCCAGAACACCCACATTCTACTTGGCAAATATTGTACAATAATTTCTCATTGTATTATGTGGAGATCCTACTTTATAAGTTTGTCCTGGAAGTTTAATATATTATTTTAAATATGATTTTTTAAAATTAAATCATTATCTTTTATGTTAACATGGTTATACAACTTGGCACCCTTTTCCTTTTCTTCCCAAGATTCATACAAAGTCAGAAAGTATCTGAAATCTCCTCTTTGAATGAAACTAGAATGAAGATACGAAATTTTTAAAAATATATCTATGTAAGGGTCTCCCACTGCTGCTGAGAGTACAACCAAGCCACACAGAGTAGTGAACTCAGAGTCATCAAAGAGCAGATCTCAGAAAATGGTGGCAAGAACACTTCTTGAAGGGGAGGGAGTAACCCAATTCTCTGTCAAAATGGCATCAGAATTTGTGAGGGTAGCATTAATCATTGAAGCCAACTTAATTACAAGCAAAAGTTAACAAGAACTAAAAATATTGGCTAGTATCAGTTAGACCACCCTACCCTGTTCCTCTGGTGGAAGTTCCTGCCAAGAGCAGGTCCAGGGCAATCTGACTCATTCAATAATGAATAATTCTAGAATCACTGGAAGAGCATTGATACAGTGATGCTCCAGTAAAAATTGAGGGTAAAACATTAAAACTTACCAACCAAAAGTATAAATCTATATAAATTGAGGGCCATGCCAAGTTTGTAGACTGGAGGATTCAAATTCGTTGGTCTCCCCATATATACTTGTGGATTGAACACAGCCCTAATAAAACATCCAAGCAGTACTTTTTGTGGAAATCAGCAAGCTGATTCTAAAATTTATACAGAAAAGCAAAGAACCAGGAACAGCCACATAAATATAGTAGGAGGCCTATTATTTAAGACTTACTAAAGAGCTAGAGTTATCATAACAATGTGGTAATGGATATGGAAGCCAATGGAAAAGTATAGAATTCAGAAAGAGACTTACAGATATACAATCAACTATTTTTGACAATGTTGCTAAATCACTTCAATGGTGGAAAGAAAAAGTTTTTAACAAATGGTTCTATTACAGTGGGATGAATGTTTGAAAGAAAGGAAAGAAAAGAAAGAGGTGGGAGTGAAAGGAAGGAGGAGAGAGGATGGTAGAAAGAAACTGGATCCGTACCTTCACTATGCACAAAAATAAATTTGAGATAGGTCATATATATAAACAGCAATAGGAAAAACAAAACAACTTATCAAGAGACGAAGAATACCAGAAAACGGTGTCACAAAGCAGGTGAACAGTATGATCATGAATTGAAAGAAATAAAACAACATAAAAGAACTGCTGTCTCTAAAAGGGTGAACCAAAGCCAGTAATACAAGAATCCAGAGAAGAAATGCTAAGATCACAGGAAGAGATAAAACACGAGCTGGGAGATCTTAAGAATATAATAAAAGAAAAAATTCCTTCACAGAAATGAAATCAAAGTTGCAAGGAGCAAATGAAAAAACAAACACTACAGAAAACAGAAAACATGGGATAGATTATAAAACACAAAAATAAATGCAAATTAAAATGAAACACTAAATATCACAAAATAAACTTAAGGTAAGCAAAAGAATGGAATTGTAAGAGACGAAAGCAGACTTTAATATGTTAGAAAACAGATAACGAAAAACAATTTAATACACACAAAAGTTAGCACTTTGTAAAAAGTCAATATAACAGATTAACTACAATTGTAACGATCAATGAAAAAGGGAGAGAGCAAAAATACAAAATGAGAAATAAGAGTTAATTACCCAAGCAGAAAATAATATACTCTTAAGAAAAGGCTTTGTTAAATTTTATGCAAGTGTGATGTCTTGGGTGTAAAGGAAAATATTTCAGAAAATTATGATTTACCAATACTGACTCTAGAGCAAATAAAAAATTTAAATGATCAATTTGCTTTGAAAAGACAAAACAACAGAAGAAGTTTTAAAGGAGAATACTACCAAAACTTTAATGAACATGTAGGTACCATGCTGTTTAAACTATTAAAAAAAAAAATACAGTAAAAGAAGAAAATCTTGCAAATTAGCTTATAAACTTAATATTAAATTCTAATTTATTTTAAAACAAAATATGGACAAATACTGCTACTGCACTGAAAAATTATAAATCAATCTCACTTATGAATATTGTTTCACAATTCCCAGCAACCCCCCTATTTTTGTAAATAGAAGCCGACAGAAAAATTTTAGAAAATGCATGATGACTAGGTGGGATTTAATAAATGAATGTGAACTTTGTGCAATAATAAGAAGTTCTCTGACATAGTTTATCATGTTAATAGGTATAAGGAGAATACAATCATATGTTCATATTCATAGATGTTTAAAAAATATTGACAAAATACAACAGCCATAATCAGAACTGAGGACCATTCTCCTACCCCATCATGGATGTGCACTAAGTATCACAGAACAATAGTCTACCAGTAGAAATGAGGCAAGAACATGGAAAGAATTGTTTTTTCCTTATGGCATTTCTGAAATCTTAGGGTGGTACTGTATAAGGGAAAACCCTACTCACAGCTCCTACCAGGTGATAGAAGCCCGTAACTAGAGGAAAGCAAAGCCTGTCACACAGTGGAGATTATAACAGCAACAATAAATCAAAACTCAATTCAATTACTGAGAAGATTGAAATAAAACCCCTCCACAGACACACAAAAATGACCTAAGAAGAAGAACCACTTCTGGACATAAATGACATTTACCCTGATCTTTATTGTCCTTCTAAATATTCTTGGTCATTTGATTTTCAAGAAGGTGCCAAGGTGATTCAGGGAAGAAATGATAGGCTTTTCAACAAAAGCTTCTGGAAAAATCAGACATATTTATGCAAGCAGGAAAGAAAACACATGAGCATCTAATTTATACCTTACTTATAAAAAAATTAAATGATATGGATGTAGGCCTAAATGGAGATGTAAATATATAAAAAAAACTCTAATAGAAAAAAAAATTAGAACACTGAGTTAAGCAAAGATTTCTTATATATGACATCAAAGCATCATCCTCATAGTAAAAAGTTGATACAGTGGACTTCATCAAAATTAAAAACTCCTGCTTTTCAAAGAACCTGTTAAGAGAATCAAAAGACAAATCACCAAATATGAAATATTATTTGCAAATCACATTTCTACTTATTTTCAGAGTATATAAAGGAAGAAACCGTAATAATTAATATTAAAAGAAACAAGTAAGAAATAAAAAGGGGGATAAAATATTTTAAAAGATGCTTCACCAAAGAGTATGTGTAAATGGGTAGTAAGATGTGAAAAGATGTTCAACATTATCAATCAATAAGAAAACACAAATTAGAACATCAATGAAATACCACTATACACCTATTCAAATGCATAAAAAAAAACAAATAACAACAACAAAATACCTGGATTACACAAAGTACTGGTGAAGATGTAGAAGAAATGCGATCTTATATACAGATCATGGGATTACAAAATGGTGCAATCCCTTTCACAAACAGTTTGGTGAATTATCAACAAAAATTATGGAGAAAGTGCCTCAAATGTTTTTCTCTGAAAATGAAAAAAAAATGGTAAAAATTGTTGGACCTAACCTATCAGGACTCTAGAAATTACCTAAAAACTTGAAGCACCCAAAGAGGGTTCGATCAAGAAAAATGACTAAATTTTGTTAATAATGGCAAGCTTTATGCTATTTAAACCATTCTATTTCTATCTCCTGTTCTCCAACTCGGCTGAAGTCTTGAAAAATATTACCCTACATTCCAAGAACAGCCTGGAAGCATAATGGAAGGACTAGAATGAGACCCCCACACTCTTTCAAAACATCATATGCAAGGAATTGTCATGATTTGACTGTTATGATGGTTTTATAGAAGACCCTGCTTACAAAGCTGCCAGTATTTGAACTTACTTGGAGACTACCCAAGATTAAAAGGTGTTTTTTTCCACCTAGAAATTGTTTGTCAAAAACAGTTCCTGGCAAGTGTTTTAACTTTATGGCTGCCTGATAGAAGAATAACAATTGGGTTGAACAAGAAAGTAATCAAAAGGTTTAAAAGGAAAAGTGGGCATATGAGCACCTATTCAAGCAGAAAATCAAGGCTAAAGAATTGTTGACTGAGTGTTGAGTGTGTGCCCCAACACACATACACACACACACACACACACACACACACAGCCTCCCAGAAAAGACTGGATTTATTGGTCCTAAGCGATAGCAAGCTGAATGATTGCCAACAAAGATGTCCAAGTCCTAACCATCTCTGGAACCTATAAACATTATATATACATATATATATAATATTATATATATTATATATAAAACATTATATATATATAATATTATATATATTATATATATATAAAACATTATATATATATAAAAACATTATATATATTATATATATATAAAAAACATTATATATATAAAATATGTGAATAGATGTTCAACATTATCAGTCTCTCTCTCTCTCCATATATATATATATATATACATATATATACATATATACCATATTGCTGCTTTGAAGATTAAAGATGGGCCCATAATCCAGACAATACAAGGACTGAAACTCTAAAAGCTAGAAATGGCATGAAATAGATTATTCCCTTGATCCTCTGGAGGGAACACAACTCCATCAACATCTTGATGTCAGCCCAATGAAAGTGACCTCAGCCTTCCAAACATCCAGAATCATAAGAAAATAAATGATTACTATTTTAGGCCACCAGGTTTGTAGTATTTTTTTTTACAGAATTATGAGAAACAAGTGCACATTCATTTAAAGACAACCCTCTTCAGATATTAGCTAACCACTAAGCAACCACTTAAAGCCTTAAGTGTTCACACATAACAAAGCATACAGTACAGAATTAATTTACAGAATCAGTAATATGCATACAGACACATACACACACAGAGAAACAACAATAAACTCTGGGGGTGGACAGAATCTGATTTCTTGCATAGTTATATTCTGTTATTTAAAATGTTCATTTTCAATAAAAAATTAAACAACCGAAAGAAACAAGGAGGTATGGTCTATATCCAGGGAGAAATGCAGTCAATAGAAACTGTCCCTGAGGAAGCATAGACCTTGGACTTAGAAGACACAGATTTTAAATCAACTTTTAAAAAGTGTTTTAAAACTAAAATAAAATGTATAAATAATTAAAGGAAAGTATGAGAATCATGTCTCATCAAATAAAGAATATCGGCAAAGATTTTTTTTAAATAAAAATGTAGAAGTTCTGGAGTTGAAAAATACAATAGGTGGAATACAAAATTTACTTGAGGCCAATAGAAAATTTACAGAGCAAAAAAAATTAGTGAATTTGAACACAAGCCAATTAAAATCTAGGTTGAAAAAAATGAAAGAAGGAAGAATAATTAAAAATATACAGAGCCTTGGATACCTGTGAGATATTGACAACACCAACATACTCATAAAGAGTGTCTTGGAAAGAGAGAAGAAAAAAAAAAGGAAATAAAGAATATTTTGAAAAAGAGTATTTAGAAAGGGAAATAATCACCCAAATCACTGAATTTGACAAAAAAACATTAATCTACACATGCAAGAAATTCCATAAACTCCAAATAAGACAGTCAGGATGATCCACACCTTGACACATCATTATCATTCTTTTGGATCCCCAAGGGGATCTCGAAAGCAGCAAGAGAAATGCTGTCATAGAACCTCAGTAAGGTAAGTAGCTGACTTCTTATCAGAAGACATGAGGACTGAAAGCTCTGGATGGCATCATCACAGGGATGATATGTGAAAAACAAGAAAAAAGGGAAAACAAGCAAACTCCAAACCCTTTAAATCACAAATTCTACATCCAGAAAAAGTATTTTTCAGGAAACAAAGGAGATGTTAAGAGTTTCCCAGAATTTGTTGCTAGAAGAGAGTACATGTCAAAAATATTAATTGGAATTTTTCAGGCTGCAATGAAAGAATAGACAGTAACTCAAAACCAGATGAAATCCAGAGAGCCACTGAAGAGAATTACTTAGGCAAATATAAAAGACAGTCTAAATGCATTTTACCTCCTTTTTTCTCTTTTCTAACTTAAAAGGCAATTGCATCAATCAGATTTTATAAATCTGTGTTTATGGGCATAGAATATAAAAATAAGTAAATCATGACAATAATAGCATAAAAGGTGCTGAGGAAAGGAGTTACATAGGTGCGGGGTGTGTGTGTGTGTGTGTGTGTGTGTGCGTGGGTGTGTGTGCTATGTCAGTCTGCTCAGACTGTCATAACAGTACCCTGGACTGGGTGGCTTAAACACCAAAAATGTATTTTCTCATATTTCTGAAGACTAAAATGTTCAAGATCAAGTTGCCATCAGGTTGGTTTCTGGTCCTCTCTTCTTTGGTTTGACTGCCTTCTCACTGAGTCCTCAACATAGCCTTTCCTCTGTACAAATATGATACATATTTCTCTGAGATCTCCTCCTCTTCTTATAAGAAAGTCAGTCCTAAAGAATTAAAGCCCATCCTTATCATAACCTTAATTACTTCCTTAATGGCCCTATCTCCAAAACACAGTCACGTAGGGGTTGGGAATTCAAAATATAAATTGGGGGAATACAATTCAGTACAGTATTGAAATTAAGTTGCTACAACTCTGAATTACATTGTTAAAGATTAAGATATTAATTATAATCTGTATGGCAACCACTTAAAAATAATTTAAAATATTCCATAAAGACAAAGATGATCTGGGTTTGGTGGCACAGGCCTGTAATTTCAGTGACTTGGGAGGCTGATGCAAGAGAATCACAAATTTGAGGCCTGCCTCAGCAACTTAGCAAGACCCTGTCTTACAATAAAAAATAAGAAAGGTCTGGGCTGGCCAGGTGTGGTGAAGCACGCCAGTAATCCCAGCAGCTCAGGAAGCTGAGGCAGGAGGATTGTCAGTTCAAAGCCAATCTCAGCAATGGGTAGGTGCTAAGCTACTCAGTGAGACCCTGTCTCTAAATAAAATACAAAATAGGGCTGGGGATGTGGCTCAGTGGTGGAGTGCCCCTGAGTTTAATCCCCATACCCACCCCTGTAAAAATGAAAGGTATGGGCATATTGCTCAGTGATAGAGTGCCCCTGGGTTAAGTCCTTACACACAAAAAAATAAAAAGAAAAAAGAAAAAAAGACTAAAGAGTTAAAGTGGCATACTGAAAAATATACTTTTAACTCAAAAGAAGGCAGTATGAAGGAATGGAGGAAGAAATATCATCAGATATACAGAAAGCAAAGAGGAAAATGACAGGGCAGGTATAAACACCTTGTCAGTAATTCCATTAAATATACTAGATGCAACTCTCCAATTTAAAGGCATACAATGGCAGAATAAATCCTAAAACATTATCAAGCTGCATGCTAGCAATAAGAGATCTATTTTAGCTGTAGATACATAAGCAGGTTGAAGGTAAATGAGTGGAAAATACATATCATGAATACAGTAAAGAAAAGAGAGCTCAAATGGCTTGCTAATATTAAGGAAAACAGCGTTTAAGATTGAAAATTTATAACAGAGAATAAAGAAAAATTTTTAAGGATTAAAGTGCCAGTTCATCATGAAGATATAACAGTTATAGAGTACAGATGCCTAACAACAGAAACCTGTAATACAAAAAGTAAAAAGTAACATAATAAGAAAGAAATAGATAATTCAATGATGATAGTTGTCCACTTCAATAACCTACTTTCATTAATGAATAGATCAACCAGAGAGAAGATCAGTAAGGAAACAAGACTTCAACAGCACTATAAACCAACTCGACCTAACAGACATCTACGGAACACTCCATACATACAGCAAAACACATTCTTCTCAACACACAAGGGACATTCCCTTGGATAGCCATATGTTAGACCATAAAAGGGCCTCAGAATCCTTAAAAGGAGTAGCACTGTGTATGGTATGTTCTCTGACCATGCACTACCATAGAAATGAAAATTTTTACCATATTTGTGTACAATGAATCAAAATGAGGTCTGTAAAACTTTAAAAAAAGAAATAAAAAAAAACTAGAAACAATGGCAGGAGGTGATTTGAGAAATTCACAAACATGTGGAAATTAAACTAAAGGAAATTTGCAAAGCACTTGGAGCTGAATGAAAGTGAAAACGCAAGGTACCAAAACTTACGGGATAAAACTGAAGCAGTTCTTACATGGAGATTAGTAGCCATAAAAATCTACATTGTAAAAGAAAATCCCAAAGCAATAACCTGCCCTCCACCTTAAAAACAAAAAAAAATGGGGAAAAGAATAAACCAGGAAAGCAGAAGGAAGGAAATAATGAAATGAGAACAGAAATTAATAAGGTAGAAAAAATTAAATAAAAATATAGATAAAACCTAACTTTTAAAACAACTTTTGAAAAGATCAATGAGTATCTAAATAAATACTGTCCCAAAGATGAAATCACCAAGGATAATGGAAAACACTTTGCGATGAATAAAAATGAAAAGATTTAAGTTACTAAATTTGGAGTGACTTCATGACCAATGTTACAGAAACACTGTACCACTGAGTGATACCCTGTCCCTTTGTTATTTTATTTTGAGACCAGGTCTTACTTGAGACTAGATTGGCCTCAAGCTTGGGATCTTCCTGCCTCAGCCTCTCAACTAGCTGAGACTATAGGCATATACCAATGTGACCTGCAAGACCAATGTTATTTTGATACACAAACCAGAAAAGGACCCTTAACAAGGGGGATAAAAAAGTACTACATAGCTTCCCTGGCAGAGAGCGACCATCTGGGGCTGCCTGAGTCCTCAGAACTGAGCTCCGGTCTTCCAAGCCACTGCGTGGCGTCTCCTGGGGAGGTCTGGCCTTGAGCAGCTGGAGTCGCTGGCTCCTGTGCTTCCCTGGCAGAGGGCGACCATCTGGGGCTGCCTGAACCCTCAGAGCTGAGCTCTGGTCTTCCAAGCCACTTTGCAGCATCTCCTGGGGAGGTCTGGCCTGGAGCGGCTGGAGTTGCTGGCTCTGGAGGGGAGTTTGGACCCTTCGGTGCCATTTTGCAGCTTCTCTGGCAGAGAGTGACCACCTGCCATCAACTGAGCCCCCAGCGAGGAGCTCAGGCCTGCCTTGGCTCTCAAGCCCAGTGTCTCCATCACTGAGCACAGTTTTGTTCTCCCACCCCAACTTGGTCTAGTGCCCAGGTCCACACTTGGCCTGGGGTCTAGCACCTTGCTGTATCTGATTGTCTATCAACACCAGGCTGCCTCTGCCCAGAAGCATTGATCATTCCCAACCTGGAGGAAGTGGGACAGCAGCTTTCTTGGGTCACCGCTTGATCAAGCATCTCTCAAACATCAGGTGAGTTACTGGAAATCTGCAGGGACACTTTAAGTCTTACAGAGAAATCACAATCCCTCGGATTCACATTACTAGAGGGGAAGATATATGAGCAACATGAGAAAACATGGGAAGAAAGTGTCCAAAAAAATCTAGATGATATATCAAGAGAACCCAAAGACAGCATGGTAGAAGGAATGACAGAAAGGAAGTTCAGAATGTTCATAATTAAAATGATCTGAGAAGAGAATGATGTGACGAGAGAGCAGATTCAGGCTATGAATAATCAGCTAATAGAGCAATTGCAGGAAGCAAAACATCATTTCAATAAAGAGATAGAAGTTCTGAGAAA
>JAJEJO010004554.1:61870-217239 GCA_020662805.1 Glaucomys volans
CCCTTGTTATAAGAGAAATGCAAATCAAAACCACCTTAAGATTTCATTTTACCCCAATTAGAATGTCTTTTATTAGGAATACAGGCAACAACAGGTGTTGGTGAGGATGTGGGGAAAAGGGGACACTCATACATTGCTGGTGGGAGTGCAAGTTGGTGCAGCCACTCTGGAAAGCAGTGTGGAGATTCCTTAGAAAACTTGGAATGGATCCACCATTTGACCCAGCTATCCCACTCCTTGGCCTATACCCAAAGGACTTAAAATCAGATTACTACAGTGATGCAGCCACATCAATGTTCATAGCTGCTCAATTCACAATAGCTAGATTGTGGAACCAACCTAGATGCCCTTCAATAGATGAATGGATAAAGAAACTGTGGTATATATACACAATGGAATATTATTCAGCCATAAAGAAGAATAAAATTATGGCATTTGTAGGTAAATGGATGATGTTGGAGACTGTTATGCTAAGTGAGATCAGCCAATCCCAAAAATCCAAAGGCCGAATGGTCTCTCTGATGAATGAATGATGATGCATAATGCGGGGTGGGGGGAAGGGTGGCAAGAATGGAGGAAGGATAGATAGCATAGAGGGAAGGAAGGGGTGTATGAATGCACAGATGGTGTGACTCTACTTTATGTACAACCAGAGAAACAATAGCTGTACTCCATTTGTGCTCAATGAATCAATAAGCAAATAAAAAATAAAAATAAAAAATAAATTAAAAAAGACAAAAAAAACCCCCAACTACTACAGACAGATGTGTCTTATAAATATAGATACAAAAATTCCTCAATACACTAGCAAAATCAATAAAGTATTTTACAAAAAGCATTATTCTCATAATCAAGTAGAATTTATCTTAGGTATTCTAGGTTGGTTCAACTTAATGAAAGCAAATCAGTGTGATACACCACATCAATAAATTAAAAGGGGAAGAGAACATGTTCATATCAACAGATGCAGCAGAGGTATTTGAAAAAATCAAATCACTCTCACAAACACAAAAAAGCATTATTAAACACACTAGGAAAGGGAGGCAATATACTCAAAATGATGAAGGGCATCAATGAAAAATCTTCAACCAAAATGATACACAACAGTGAAAGACTTTAAACTTTCACCCTACAATCAGAGCCAAGACAAGAACGTCTGCTCTTGTCACTCCTTTTCAACATGTCTTACTTTCTGCTCAAGGCAGTTAGACAAGAAAATAAAATAAAAGGTGTTCAGATTGTAAAAAAGTAGTAAAAATATTTTTATCTACAGATGGCATGATCTTGAATATAAAATATCCTAAGGAATAGGATTTGTTAGACCTAACAAATTCAGTGAGGTGATAGGTTATAGGATCAATAAACAGAAATTAGTTATATTTCTAAACATTTGTTATAAAGTATCAGAAAATGAGATTAATAAAACAATTTTATTTACAACATAATAGAGCACTTATGAATGCATTAAACAAAACAAGTGCAAGCATTCTGCACTGAAATCTATCAAACATTGTTAAAAGAAATTAAAGAGCAGCTAAAGAAATGGAAAGCCATCCTATGCTTATGGATGGGAAGACTTCATATCATTAATATGGTCATGCTCCTTAAACTGATCTCCACATCTCATGCAGTCTCTATTGAATGTTTAAGTGTCATTTCATCTTTGTAAAACTTGGAAATCTGATTCAAAAATTGCCATTGAAATGTAAGTGAACCAGAACACCCAAAACACCCAAAACAATTTGAAAAACAAAAACCACATGGGAATACTCACTCACCCTCGTTTGTCTATTTATTCATTTATTTATTTAGTGGTGCTTATGATCAAACCCAGGTGGTGGGATTGAAATCAGAACCTCAAATACCCAGCTCTGTATCACTGAACTACCTCCCCATCCTACTTCCAGATTTTAAATATTCAAATACACTAATTAATACAGCCATAGTACTAGGATAAAAATAAACCTGAAAATCAATGGAATAAAATTGAGAAGTATACCCACACATCTATCAATTAATTTCTGACCAAGTTACCTAATAATATTATAGAGAAAAGAGTAAACCTTTCAGCAAATGATGCTCGGACCCCTGAATATCCACATGCAAAAGGTGGAATTTGGAACCCAGCTCCACACCTTATACAATGTTAATTCAAATACATCAGGCTTACCCGTGAGTGTTAAACCTACAAAACTCTTAGAAAAAAAGGCATACATATTCATAACTGAGGATTAGACATGTTGATCAGGTACTTCCTAAAGTACAAACAACCAAAGGAAAATAGACAAATTAGACCTCATAAGAATTAAGAACTTTTATGTGTCAAGGGACATGATCCACAAAGTGGAAAGACATATGATTTGTTAACAAATCATAGATCTAGCAAGAGCTTCATGTCCAGAGCACATTAAGAACTCTTACAACTAAGTAGTAAAAGGATGAAAATGCTGATGGAAAACTCATGAACTTGTGGATAAATATATATCATCAGTTATTAGGTAAATGCAACTCAAAATTATACTTGGACAAATAATACTATATGCACACTTGGATTGCTATAATTTTTTTTTTTTTACAAATGGAAAATAAGCATTGGTGAAGATGTTAAGAAACTGGAAACCTCATTGCAATAGTTTGGATGTTAAATGTTCCCCACAGACCCATGTATTAAAGGGTTGGTACCCCAGGATGGTGATCATAAGAGGTGATGTGAACCTTTAGGAGATGGGACCTAGTGGAAGGTCTTTAGGTCTTTGGGGGCATGTCCTTGAAGAGGATTGTGTGATCTCAGTCTCTTCCCCTGCTTCCTAGCTCAATCTGACATAGTCCCCTGCCAAGATGTATGCTGTGCTGCCCTCACCAGAGGCCCAAACAAGTAGGGCCTCCAAGTTCTTCAGAACTTTGAGATAAAAAAAAATCCTCCCTTTACCTTTTAAGTAGCTATGTCTGGCATTTTGTTATAGGGAGACAAGCTGACTAGCACATTCATATATTGCTGGTGGGAATGTAAAATTGTTCATCTGCAAGAAAGAAAGAGTTTTAACTGTTTCTCACAAAGTTAAACACAGAGCTACCATATAATCCTGCAACTCCACTTAGGATAAATTCATAACTATTAAAAACATGTTCACATAAAAACTTGTACATGAATTTCAACAATTAGAAATGACCCAATGTATGTCAACTAATGAGTTGATAATCCAAAAGTAGTATGAATACAAAATGGAATATAGTTCAACCATAAAAAAGAAACACACATTGCAATATGGATGAACCTTGAAAACAGTATGCTAAGTGGAAGAAATGAGACACAAAAGACCATATAGTATATGACTACTTCTATATGAAAATTCCAGAATAGGTAAAGCCATAAAAAGAAAAAATAGAATACCAGTTGACAGGATTAGGGTAAAGGAAGAATTGAGAAGACTGCTAATAGATACAGGTATCTTTTTGGAGTGATAAAAATATTCTCACACTGAAATAGTGATGATAGTTATATAACTTTGTGAATATACTAAAATAATTAAATTGTATGGTTTAAAATGAAGAATTTTTTGGATTTTGAATTATATCACAATTATGAAAACAATTTGGATATTTCTTAAAGTATTCAGTATAAACCTGAACATTTATTTATTCAGTATAAACATGACATTTATTCCCAGATATTCTCCCAAGAGACATGAAAGCACATGTCCAAATAAAGACTTTTACACAAATGTTCATACCAGCTTTATTTATAACAGCCCCAAACTGGAAATAAGTCAACTGTCAATCAGCAAATGAATGCATAAGCAAACCAATAAGTATCCTTTCAAGGAATACTACTCAGCAATGAAAAGGAAGGAACTATGGATACATGGAATGAACTTATCCATGGCCATGCCATCCTGAACACTTCCAACGTGATTTAATAGGTGAAACAACATAGACTTATTTCAAAATAATTATATCAGTGAAAGAAGTCACACAAAAAATTTCAATTTTATAAAAGTTTAGAAAGTATAACCTAGTCTCTCGTGACAGAGGTCATGTCACTGGTTGCCTGGGGGTGAGGGTTAAAGCTGGCAGGTGTGAAAGGGAGCATTACAATGGGTCAAAAGTAAACTTTGGAGGGTGATAGATATATTCATTATCTAGATTTTGGTGGTTACATCTGTCAAAACTCATCAAATTGAACAGTTCTAATATGCATAGTTTACTGTTTTTAGTTATACTTCATTAAGTTGCTAAAATTAATTAGAAGATAAATTTCTAGTTTAAAAATGAGCAAAATATTCGAACAAATATGAGATAAAATGGAGAAAGTTTGCCAGGTGAGGTGGCCCATGCCTTTAATCCCAGCTGCTTGGGAAGTTGAAGCAGGAGGACTTCAAGTTCAAAGCCAGCCTCAGCAACTTAGCAAGGTGCTAAGCAACTTAGCAAGATCCTGTCTCAAAATAAAAATAAAGAGGGATAGGGATGTAGCTCAGTAGTTAAGTACCCCTGGGTTAAAACCCCAGTACCCAAAAGAAAAAAATATAGAGACAAAGTTCAGGAATAGAATCAAATATATATAGCAAAAGTGATATCTCAAATCAGAAGGGGAAAAGATAGGGTATTCAGTAAAAGTTGATGAAACTAGTGGCTCTTCATACCATAACTTAAAACAGGACAAATTCCAAATGGATCAAAATTTAAATATGAAACATGAAATCATAAAAATAGTAAAAGAAAATATGGAACAATATCATTATAGGCTTACATCGGAAAAAGCATATCTAAATATAACCCAAAATTCATTTTTTTTTTTATGGTCTGGGGATTGAACTCAGGGCCTTGTGCTTGCAAGGTAAGCACTCTATCAATTGAGCTATATCCCCAGCCCCCAAAAGTCAAAATTTTTTAAAAAATTGACTGCATAAAATCAAAAGAAGCATACCATAAGACAAAAATTAGAGAACCTCCCACTAGACAAAGAAAAATATAAATGTTAAATTAATTTTAAGTATTTGCAACAAAAACCAAGAGAAGGAATTTATCTCCCTAGCATATAAAGAGCTCTTAATTTTTTACAAAACTCAAGTGAAAATGAGTGAAGAACATATGCAGAAAAGCAACTTAAAAACTATTTCTCACCTGTCAGGTTGTCCAAAATCTCAAAGCATGATATGATCTGTTGGTGGGAATGTAAATTGTGCAATCCCTAAGGAGGGAAATTTGGTAATCATATTAAAATTGCAAATGCATATACCCTTTGACCCAACTATTCCACTTCTGGAAACGTATCCTGGAGTTACACTAGGACACATGCAAAATGATACACAGCAATGGCTATGTGCATTGTTAGGAATAGAGATTGGCAGCAGCCCAAAACCTCCATCAATAGGAGGCTGAGTTTTTATTTAGCTTGATTTTATAGCTTCATGGTGGAAAATTAAAATGAACCCCTGTTGCAAAGCCCAAAGCAGAGCTGGTCCCTGACATCTACTGCATCCCTCCTTCTCCTGGGCCGCCTTACAGGCCTCTCTACCTATTGGAGCCCTCCAAAGTGGGAGATGACCTCAGGCCAGTTTTAGGACATTGGTGCCATGATTGGATGGACAGAAGAGGGAGCAATGCAAAGGAACTGTATCCCTTATGATTACTTAACCAGAACGCTGCTGGGGTAGCATTGAGAGGAGGGAAGAGGACTCTGTGTGAACCTTGGTAGAAATAAGATGCATCAATAACAGTTGTTTGAGCTTGCTCACCTTTGAATTGGGACAGTATATCAATAATACTGATTGAGATTTACCTTTGCCTATTTTGGTAGTTTTCCTTTTTTCTAAAACTATCATCAGGATGATATATTTATCCAGATTCCAATATTTATGGGCATTCTGTGAGATCAAAAACAGAACAATACTAGTCACACTCTGACAGCTCCCTAACCTCGGATGAAATATCCAGAAGATATAAACAGTGTCCTGAGTGAGGTTGTGTAAATTGAGGCTATAACAATGCTAGGAATTAGATGCTCTCAATTTCTACATTAAACACCACTTCTTTTTTAAGAGCCACATAATTTGTGCTGTTGGCTTGTTGGTGGTGGTCTGTTTGTTTTGATTTCATGTATTTATTTATTTATTGGTACACACAAGTTCTTCAAAACCCACTTGAAGCCAGTTACAGAGACAGCTCCTGTAATCCCAGCTCCTTAGGAGGCTGAGGCAGGAAGATCACAAGTCTGAGGCCAGTCTTGGCAACTTAGAGAGACCCTGTCTCAAAAAATAAAAGGAACTGAGGATGTAGCTCAGTGTTAGAGAGCCCCTGGGTTCAATCCCCAGGGATGGGGTGTGGGGGTGGGGGAGGAAGTCATTTAGAGAAAAGGGATGAATTCTTGCCGGAGATAGCAAGGATTTTGTGGAATGGTTCTGGTTTCAGTAGTATCCTCTTTCTAAATGGCTCATTCTAAGTGGGTCAATCTGTGTAGTTGCACCAGTTGAAACACTGAAGATACACTTCAGCATACCCAGTGTTTGGGGACCTTTGGGGAGCACACTATATTTATACTCTATTAAACTAGGTCAGCTCCTTTGTTGGGACGATCCCAGTGGGAGCTGTACATTTCACCTAAAGATAGCAAGAAGAGTTTTGGTATTTTGCTGGTTTGTCTATCCCAATTCATTCTGATGAAATCAAATCTAGTAATACCCGATGTCCCAGTGAACAGACAGTGACTTAGTCATTTAAAAATATTTATTTAGTGTCTAGTGTGGATTCTTCACTGTGCTAGTGTTGTGGGAAATGTGAATTCCTGCTGTCGGGGAGACTGTTCTCCAAAAGGGTAGTGAGGCACAGGCATGCCTAACTGGAGGAAGAGCAGAAAGGCAGCCAAATTCAAGGCCTCTGAGTTGCAGGCATTATCAAAGAGAGAGTGTGTGACAGGCAGAATCTGAGACATACACTGAGGTGAGCTGAGGGCACTAGATACAACTTTTTAGGTTTCAGTGATAATAGATGAAGTTTTCTTTTTAGAAAAGATGAGTGAGTCCTGATTCTCATGTAGTTTTAAGTAATCTATAGCACTGCATTGATCAAGTTTAAATCTTAACCCTATTTTTATACTAATGTTTGCAAGGAAATTTGTTTTTAAACTACTTAATTTTTAAAAACAAACTTTGAAGTAAACAGAGAAAAGTGTAGAAGTTACAAATACACATTTTGAAATATCACGGAGTGACCACATTTAATCAGCACCAAGATAATAGAGAACATTTCCAGGACCCCCAAAATCTTCTGGTGTCCCATTGATCAAGCATTCCCACTACCTAATAACCAAATCCAGAGACATTTTGCTTATTTTGAAGCTTTATATAAATGCGATCTTAGACTTTAAAACACACAGGTGATATGTACCTGTGGTCCCAGCTACTCAGGAGGCTGAGAGGCAGGAGGGTTCCTTGAGTCCCGGAGTTTAGGTCAGGCTGGGCAACATAGTGAGACCCTGTCTCTTAAAAAGTTTTTAAAATAAATAAATAAGACAAATATGTGAACAAAAAAGATGTGGTATCATGTTTTTATCACATTTTGATTGAAAACCAGATGTATGTGTGTATATGTATATATTTATATATATATACATGCATTATATATAATACATATATTATGTGTAGCAAATATACACAAATATAGATATTTGGTGGGACTGGGGATTGAACACAGGTATGATGCACCACTGAGCCAGCACCAGTCCTTTTTGTAATAATTACTGTTTATTTTGAGACAGAGTCTTGCTAAGTTGCTCAGGGTGACCTCAAACTCGGGACCCTCCTGCCTCAGTTTCCCATCACTGGTATTATAAATATGTGCCACCAAGTCTGGCTTGATTTTATAATATTCACATAAGTAAAAAGATATGTTAATGACAAGTACAACATCAAGTGACTCGTGGATATTTTGCATGTGATAAGTTGCTGGTGAAGGAAGTTGCAGCCCACTGTCTTTTGTGGCATCTACTTTCATCCACTCTACAAATCTTATATTAAATTCTGGTTTTGTATTCTTTTTAGGGCACTAACAACCTAGTATGCATTGAAAGAAGATGTGTTGTCCAAAAATCAGGTTATGTGAAGAAAGCTAATTTAAGTGGTGCCTTCATTTTTGAAAAGAGAAGTCTCAGAATTAATGATAGCTACCTTCAAGTAACCATGGTGGATCAGTGTTATTTGTTTTTCCAGAAAATAGAAATAGGGAAGTCACAGGTGAAAGTTCCAAGGAAGCAATTTTCAGCTTATTACATGGAATGACTTGCTAATAATTACAGCTGTCCGAGAGCAATTTAGGCTATTTTGTGTATTTGTGAGCAGCCTACACAGTGGTTGCCTGGCATTTGATTGGAGATGCTACAGATGCAATGTCTCTCAAACTTCAAAATGCATCGAATCACCTGGGTAGGGTCTTGTAAAAGGCCAAACACTCTTGAGTGACAGGGATATAAAAAATTTTACTTCACTGTATAGAAAGTTCTGGATTAGAGAAATTTTTAAAATTCCCTTTTATCTTAAACACTGTCATCCTATCATTTATTTGAGTCCTAATGCAAGGTATTTGCTAGATGTTGCAACATCTCACACCTTAAGTTTCCAAAACAGAACTTGCAGCTGCTTCCATTCCACTCCCATCGAGGATCCAGAGGATGTTGGTCTGTTGTAAGTCTGACCTGGACAGAACACCAATGCACAGGAAAATTCTCTGAGGAAAATGAATTAGGCTAATATTAAAAAATTCAAATATACATTATTTGATATTATGTACCTTTTGAGAATATTTCCCTCTGAACTTAGAATTATTTCCCAGAACCCAGGATTTGGATGCTTTGAATTCAACTTAGCCATGTGCTTAAAGGGAATGATAAGAACCAATGTGCTCCAAATTAGCCAGCTTCTATAGCACTGTTCTCATAGAAAGACTCAATCCTTTTCCAAATACCAATTCTATAAGCATCTACATCTATTAATTGAATTGCAGACTAAGTTTCTTATCTTTCCTGTGGGCAGAGAATCTGATTTTCCCTTGACAATATATTCCTAATGTCAGGGGTCAACCCTTTTATTAACCCATTCTGAACCTGCCTTCAAGTGGTTAATGAAGGATCCCTAGAGCACAGCTCTGACCTTAGCCAGAGCTGTATTCTCTTTAATTGGATTGGATTTTCCCTTCTCTTCTTTTGTTCCTTTAGGCTCCAACCAGAGAAGGGAGCCATTTGAGCTCCTGGGATATATTAATTACAGCATGTTTGAACGACCATATCTTGGTTTTCCATTATGTTCATGTCATCTTTTTATTGTTCTATACTATAAAACATCTCATGGACTGACTCTCTGGGAGTTTCCTATTTACATTCCATGAGGAGAGGACAACCATGTGGGGGAATTCTTACGGTGTCAAGTTAAGAGGTGAAGGGTTCCCTTTCTATATTCATCCTGCTGCCAGGAGTATAGAACATCCCCTGGGGCAGTTGGGGAAATGCTAGACCATTCTCTGTGGGGGTCCTGGCCTTTTGGGGAGGCACAGAAATCTTCTTCCAAACAAGGCGCCTGGAAAATTTTTAAAACCATGACTCCAAAAGCACAAGAAATAAAAGCAGGAATCAATGATTGGGATAGAGTCAAACTAAAAAGCTTTTTCTCAGCAAAGGAAATAATCAGCAATGTGAAGAGAGAGCCTTCAGAATGGGAGAAAATCTTTGCCACACACACTTCAGATAGAGCACTAATCTCCAGATTCTACAAAGTACTCAAAAATCTTTACACCAAGAATACTAATAACCCAATCAATAAATGGGCCAAGGAGATGAACAGACATTTTATAGAAGAAGATCTACAAGCAATCAACATCCCTAGTAATAAGAGAAATCCAAATCAAAACCACCTTAAGATTTCATCTTACCCCAATTAGAATGTCTTTTATTAAGAATACAGGCAACAACAGGTGTTGGTGAGTATGTGGGGAAAAGGGTACACTCATATATTGCTGGTGGGAGTGCAAGTTGGTGCAGCCACTCTGGAAAGTGGTGTGGAGATTCCTTTGAAAACTTGGAATGGATCCACCGTTTGATGATGGAACCAACCTAGATGTCCTTCATTAGATGAATGGATAAAGAAACTGTGTTATATATACACAATGGAATATTATTCAGCCATAAAGAAGAATAAAATTATGGCATTTGTAGGTAAATGGATGATGTTGGAGATTGTCATGCTAAGTGAGATTAGCCAAACCCAAAAATCCAAAGGCCTAATGATCTCTCTGAGAAGTAAATGATGAGGCAGGAATGGAGGAAGGATAGATTGCATAGAGGGAAGGGAGGGATGGGGTCGGGGTTGGGGGTAAGAATAATAGCAGAATGAGACAGACATCATTGCCCTGTGTACATGTATGAATGCACAGATGGGGTGACTCTACTTTGTGTACAACCAGAGAAACAACAGCTGTACTCCATTTGTGTACAATGAATCAAACTAAAATAAAAATTTTAAAAAACTAGCATGAAAATGTGATACAAACACAAGAGAACTTTCTTCATAATGTTTTAGTGATACACAGTGCTTTGTGGTTACCGAACTGCTCACACCGCCTCCCTTCAGTCACTCGTGATCACAGCACAGTGAGTGCTATGCTCACTCCACAGAGGAGAGCATGGTACAGAGAGAGCTTAGTGCTCTCTCTGTTCCAGGCCATTTGTCTGACTCTGCAGCAGATTGGAAACAAGTCTTGACCTCTTTCCAGTGCTTTCTTCTCTTCTCCCTGTGGTCAAATCCTCGACCACTGTTTGCTTACCCAGAAGGTGGTTCAGTACAGACTGCCCTAAACCCTGGTGGTCAAACTCCATGGTTAAATTGCCTATCTAAATCTATCCTTCTTTCTCTCACCCATACAAGCAGTATTCCTTTCTTCACCTCTAGTTATGCTAAGACTGGCAAACTGCTTTCCACTCCTCTAATGTCCCATGCTGTCTATAAAGTGCCTATGACTTTCTTCTGTACTTCTCTCCACAGGAGTGTTCCTCCTTCACCTCATCTATCTGCTCTGTACCCTCTTTCACTTCTGTGTGCATTAAAGTTTATTGCTCCTACCTTAAAATGCTCATGGAATAATGTTTAATCATGCACTTACCTTAATGAGGTAATGATCTAAGGAGCTCACAGAGACATCGTGTGCTCCCTAAGTGTTAGCTGGTGTGATGGGATGACACTGGTGACAAGGTGATGGTGATAGTTATGGTGACAGCAATGCTGATTCTTATGTCTCTTCAAGGAAATGCTTCATGCTTAAAATAATACAGGTCATGTGATAAGAAATCAGTAGATCTTTTTATTTAATTTATGAATTCTTCACACAAGTATCATACAGATAGTAATGAATACAGCATTTATATTAGTTTGTAACAGAGAACAGTGAGAGAGACAAAATCAACTATAGCAATGGTTATTTCAAAGCAGTGTAGCTGAGTCACAGACTCATAGTATGTATAAGTTTGAAACAAACTTAGCATCTAGTCCAGGGATTCTCAAAGTGAGTGCCCCTGACCAGCCTCATCATCAGAAACTTGTTAGATATGAAAAATCCTAGTCCCAATCAAGGTTTATTGAAAAAAAAGCTCTGGGAATGGGGTCCAGAAATCTGTGTCTTTACATGCCCTCTGGGCAATTGTGATAAGGTTTCAGAATAACTGAGCTAGTCTAATCATCATCTAATTTTACAGATGAGAGAACTAAGGCACAGAGGTTAAATGACTCTGCCAGGGTCACATAGCTTGTTAAGGGCAGAAGTGAGTTTAAAACTGATCTCATGAATGCATGACCTTTATATTTCTCCCCAATTGATTTTTAAAAATTATTTCATATGGTGTTCCTTACCCAATTTATAATAATATAATAATATACAATTTAGCTATAGCCAGCTACGCATGCTGGAGTAGCAGAAATACTTGGCATCAGAACACCAGCATATGTGCAGGTGCCCCTGACTTAGAATGCAGGTATGTCCCAACAAACTCATCATTAAGTTGCAAATATCATAAGTCAAAAATGCACTTAACTCACCTAATTTACCAAGGATCATAGCTTAGGAACACAGCACACTGTAGAATACTTGTGTTTATCTTCTTGACTGCATGGCTGAGCGGGAGCTGCTTGGCCAGCATGGCAAGAAAGTGTGATACCTTCTATCACTAGCCAGGGAAAAGATCCAAATTCAAAATCTGAAGAATTGTATCTACTGATTGTGTATCAATTTCACATTATTGTAAAGTTGAAAAATGGTTGAGTCAAACCATCATAGTCAGGGCTCATCTATATTCTGGATCATCTAATTACTATCTGTACGTAGCTACCTGTGGCTATGCTTCAAGACAAAACCTGCTGAGACAGTGTGGTCAGCTGAGAGACTCAACTGCAACATCTCTGGGATCTGCCACAAGGTGAGAGCAAGAGCACAGGCTCCTGGCCTGTGAGTGAGCTTGGCAAAAGCACTAGGGCCTGGCCATTTCTACCCAGTGTGATCCCCTTCCCCAACCTGTGCATCTCTCCGCTGGAACTCCTGTTGCCCATCCACAACTCACAGACTCCCTTGACAGCCTGAGACTGGCTCTTCCTTTCTCCTGTCCCTTCACAGTGTCAGAACAATACCCTTCCCCAAAGGCTTTCTGTGCCCACTGTCCCACTCTCCTGTGTTTTTCAGAGGGATCTTCCCCAATAAATCTCTTCAGCTTCTAACTACAATGTGGCATCTGCTTCTGGAATCATGTGAGATGACATCCTACCCTCCAGGAACCTCAGCTTTTAGATGAGTAACATTAGGTCTCAAAAATCCATTCCTAATCCAGAACTGGGAAATAATAAATGATTGCTATATTATTAGTAGTAGTAAGATTTGTCAATATCTCAATGCTTATAGAAGACGTTGGCATGAATGTGTGTGGTGGAGACATCTATTGCTTTTGGAACATCCAAGTGATCATTCACATTTCCTGCCCAGGTGGGGCTGTGTGACATATTTGGGCCACAACCCTGTGAGCAAAAGTCATACATTTTCAGTTCAGCCCCAAACACAGAAGAAATGTCTTTTAAGGTGGACACAGCAAACCACCATGGCATGTGCTTGGGGTGATGGAGTTTCCATTGGTTTGTGATTTGTGAGCTAATGTGGACCCCAGGCCCAGCTAACCCACATTGGAAATTTCCATGACAGGAAATAAAGCTTGAGTGTCTTAAGCACTGAGATTTCACAATTAATTTGTTACCACAGGTTAAACTGTCCTATCTGTACTAAAACAATATATTTTATAAAATATATAGCACCATCAAAGCCTAAGACGTTTTCATTTTAAGTATTCACTTTGCAACTGTCTTCTTGATGATACTTGGGAGAAAACATATCACCATAAAAATGAAGCTATAACTCAAGGAAGAAAAGTAGAACTTGATTTAGAAATAAAACCCTCAAACCTATCCCAGGAAAAATCAGTCATTTGAGAGGAATCTTATTTAAATTTTTCACATGAGAAAAATCCTAGAATTTTGCTTGAAGAAAATCAAAAGTTGAGTTTAAGTTAGACATAGTCCCAGCCCTCCCTGAACTATATAATTGAATTAAATGGTGGAAGGTCATTTTTCCCACATTAGTTTGCTGAAGGGTGAAATAGCATTAGTCAAAATCATTATTTTTTATCCCAATAAAATGATAAAGTGTTGTTTTATACAGTGGTGCTGCTTGCTAAGTCTCATGTATTTATAGGGGATGGCCCAGTATACAGCTATAGAGACCAGCTTGTGTCCACCTTTTCCATAGCTGGCCTGCTGGTTAGCTGTTGATTCCATTCTTGTGATCCTTAGAACACAACCAAACTTCAGGAGAAGTGGGCAAATGACCAGGTAATCAGACCAGCAAATACTGAGAAGTCAAAACAGGAGTATACGAAGACCAGAATTCACAGCCTTGGTGACATTTGAAAAATCTATTGCTGTTAATCAAATGGTAAGGAGTAGCATTGATCCATGTACTCCCTTTCCAGGGATAAAATTTCAACCCAAAATACATTGAAGGGGTCAGCATTTTGGATTTGGATATAGAGAAGGGAATGCTTGTCTCTTTGGAAGGAGATAGAATGCAAACTTGGACAACTTGGTGCTTCTAAATGGCATAACGTAGTGAAGCATTTTATACATAGACATAGTCCCAGCCCTCCCTGAAATACACTGGAGTGCTCACAACACTAGGTCACTCACGTTGTGTTTCGCCATAATTTAAGGAATGAACTGCAGTCATTCTTATGGGAAAAGTAGAGTCAGGCTGAGTTCAAGGGCTTGGAAAACAGCTGTAAATTAAGAAATATCCAATTGAAATGGAGGTGTGGGAACAGGGTTTACAGTGAAATGTTAGTAGAATGGGGTAATGCTCAATTCATCATGTTTAAGTTACACGTCTCTACTCAGTCTAATTTCCTTGGAAAGCAGTTCTGTATAAAACGTATAGTACCTTGTTTGGATACAGCTTCCACATAACCATATCTTAGGAAGCAATTGCTTTCAACATCCTTCTCCTTCATCCCTTCTCCCTCCCTAATCTCCCTTTGTCACTTCCTTCCTTCCTGCAGGATTTATTAGTCTGCACAGTGGTCTATTAATATGTTTCTATCTTAGTCACTAGATAATTTGGTCAACCTATAAAATAGAAAACAAATGACAGTAGGTTTTGCTATGTTAGGGACACAGCAAAACCAAAAATTAAAATGAACAAAAATAAAATCTGATGATAAGTTGTCATTTTGTGTTTTCATTTAGTAATATTAATTCTTAACCTTAAACTTTAGAAATCTGAACCCAACTCCCAACACTTATACTAACTTTCTGGGTGACTTTGACTTTCAGATTCAGAGATTAAACAAAATTTATTGTGCACTTTCTGGGGACTTGGTGCCAGGCACTAATCCATGATGTCCAAGTATCTTATACATAAAAATTTGAACAATTTTCAGGTGTCCTATAAAATTCTGTAAATTTCTATAGGTGTTCTACACATAGGATGATAGGACATAATGTGTCACTCCATGTTGTTTCATTTCATGGTTATGGAAGCTCAAGGAAGTTGGAATAACTGCATGTCCTGGTTTCCTGGGACATGACCAATGCCATTCCCCACCACCCCATCCTATTGGCACCTCTTTTCAATTTCATAAGCATCATGCTTCGGAAAATGAATGGACACAGTCATCCTCCATAAGAAAGCTATTCCTGTAACATTCTGTTAATAGGCTTTCCTGAGTCTTAGTTTCCTCACTGATAAAAATGGGATGCTTGAGGAAATGACAGTAGAAAGCCCTTTGAGCTCTAAAATCTACAATTTCTTGCACATTTATAGATTTCCTTACATCAAAGCTTTTTATCTGCTTTAAAAATCTTTTAGGACAAGATTCTACCCCAGCAATCTGTCAACACTGGAAAGGGAAAAGGGAATCCACCACTTTGGTACAAGAAATAATTATTTCTGGGGCAAAGTGTATAGTGAGACAATGTCTAGTGAATTCACATGTATTGGTGATATGAATGTGTCTGTTCAATCACCAATAGTTTTATGAAAGATACACAGAACGGAGACAGCATACCAAGTAACGTGGGTGATATGTACCTAAGCTAATTTGTTGGTATCTGTTTAGTAATAATATGGTAAGTATTGATGATTTCAGTTTTCAAATTGCAATGAAGAATCATAAACTGTTTCCATGTATGTTGTTCCCATTCGTTGGCAAGCGCTCTGTGTAGAATAGTCTTCATCTCATCTGCAGCGCACCTTCTGGAAGTATGTCGTGGTGCACAAACCATGGGCTTTGGAGTGAAATACTTCACTTTTAATCCTGGCTTTCCATTTATTAAAGTGTGTGCTACTTAATCTTTCTTTGAGACTCAGATTCTTCCCTCATCAAACAGGCATAACAATCTGAATTTAGAGAAGAGTTCTGAAAATTTAATGAGCTAGTACTACTGGTACATTGCAGGCCCTGAGCAAGTATTAATTCATTCCTTATTTCCAATCTGCTCCCAAAGAAGTGCCTATAAGAAATGCATCAAATATACCTGGCAGCATAAGTCCTGCCGGTATAAACCTAAATCTCTTGTGTTTTGGTGACTGCACCAGTATCAGTAGAAGGGATTTTACCAGAGGATGAAGTTACCATTAGCAACCAATGGTGACTTGATTTTCAGCTCTGCCATACATTGAAGTTCTCAGGGGAAGATGCTTTGTCTCCTGTAAGGCTGGCTGTAAGTCTGTTGATCCTTCAAGGCTGAATGTAGTGTTCTCTTTCTAAAGGATGCTTAATAAAGACAATCTGTCATCAGTTTTTAAAGCCCAAATGTCCCCCCAGGTGGAATTTACATGCCTTTCAAGGGAGGAAAAGCTTAGATCACATCTCACCTGTAGGATTGAGTTTTGTTCTGGATTCCATACTTTAAAAGTGTCACATGTGTAATCTTAGGATTAATAGGTCTGAAATGATTAGGGAGTAAAATGTTGAACAGCTGTAGCCAGGAAGAGTTCTTCAAAGTGTTTTGGATAAATGTCTTTCTGATGGAAGCATGCCCATTTTTAAAAATTTTAGCCTGAAATGGCCCGTTCTGGCCTAAAATAAGAAAAATATTCTTCTCCTCTGGAAATACAATACCAATAAAACAAAGAGGCATCTGAGCGAGAGACAGACACAGAGACTGCAAAATGCAGAAGTATTTAGGGAGAACAAACTTGCCAGAATAAAAGGTAATTAGTAGCAGACACTTCCTAGAACATATAAGAAGTATTTCTCTACAACTACTACAACAACATCCTGCCATTTCGAGTGTGAAACAGTTGCATCAGAGACTGAGAACATTTTTGCATATATTTCTGTAATCTGTGAACATTTATGCCAATGCCAAATTTCTTAACAAAAGCAATAGCATATTAGAAGTCCAAATAATGGTGGCCCCAACCTGTGTCTTGGTCTGCGTATGGCTTTAGCTGTCCCAGGATCTCCCTCATCTTCAAAAGCTATCCTAAATAAAAATGCTAATCTCTGATATACAGACAATGGGTAATATCTTCTTCTTAGGTGATGTGTAAGTAAAAGTATTTCACATAACTTACATTAACCAATTGTGATATACAGTGTAGACCAAAGTATTATTATCAATTCAAATGTTGTTTCAAGAGAAATCCTCCAGTTCCTCTAACATTACTGTTTTCCTCACACAACCGCCACTGTAGACACTGACACCATCATTGCTTCTCCTAGATTATTTTCTTAGCCTTCCACAGCATTTCCATGGCTTTTAACCAATATTTAGTTGGGTAATTTTGAAATGTATCTATCAAAATGTCTATTATTTATTAACAAATATTTACTGACTGGCAAATAGGTGCCAGACATTGAGCTCAGTACTGATTATCACTGTTCTATGGCATCAAAATGTTCATTATCAAATTTATAGAAAATTGTCTAAGGTTTTACTCTAATGCAAAAATTTAATCAATCCCACTTAACCTCTCTCTTTTATTGTATTTATTTTTCTAAAGCCCCATTTAAATTGAAAAAGTATTAGAGATTACCACATGCCCTTAGTCATTTCAGTATACATTTTGATGGCCAAGTGAGGAGATTTCATAAATAATGCCTTTTCTAAAATACTGCTTTTTGTGCAACTCCAACACAGAGTCAAGACCTAGGTGGTAAAGGGATTCAAAACAATATTCTGTGATGAAAAGAACCAGGGTTATTTAGCCCACTAAAGTCTTGGTCACTTTGGAAAGTAGTGAGTAAGTCTGAGGATAGAGTAGGAATTCAACAGTAGGGTTGTGTAGAATGGTACCAGTCATCAGTTTAGCCATGAATCATAAATCCATCACAATTCTGAGGGGCCATGATTCTGTGGGGATAAAAGGAAGATGAGGAACAAAGAAAATAGCAAGAGGTAAAAGCATAAAGTTTAAAGAAGAAAATCCATGGAGCTGTAGAAGGACCTGGAGAAGACCAAAACCACAGAGTTGAGAAGGCTAATGTCCCCACTGAATAATACCAAAAGCATTGGGATTGCAAAGCCCAGGCCCCGGTGTCATGAGTAAAGCAAAGGTAATCGAATACTGAGAGATATATATAGTGGTCCAAATAGCACAAAGTCTGAGCACATTAATATTTCTGTCAATTTAACCAAGAATGTTATGGCATATGTGTCGCTAGAAATGACAGAAGCTATTACTGAAATGAGATTAGAATCTTTTTGAAATATCAACAGAAGCATTATAGTTGGTAACATTTCCATCTAAAATAGACGACGTAGATGCCATACAATCAACATGGTAGGGAGAGTGGCATACAGAATTGCAACAAGATTATTTCACTCTATATCCATTTTCCCCCCTGTGGAGTCTTTTCTTGTTCTTTTCAGTGCTAGGGATTGAACCCAAGTTCTCATACATGCTAAAACACAGGCTAACTACAGAATATAGATATAGGAAGTATAAAAATTAGGGAGGAGAAGGCCAAAATATAATTGAATATCATGAACAGAAAAATGCTAGAAGAAATAACTCAGTTGACTTCTTACAAAATTAATAATAAAATTGATTTACTTCCTTCCTGTAGTTAGCATTTCCAGAAACAATGTTGTTTAGTTCTAGAGACTTTTATCTTGCTTCAAATAAAATAGGATATGTTAATATTATCATTCAGCATGATGCTGGAATGTGGGTCAGGATGCATAGAGTCCAGAAGACAGTCATCTATTTGTAACTTTTTAGGAGTTTCAAAATATCAGAAGTCAATGTTGATCAATATTGATAAATGTTATCAAATGTCCTCTGAAAACTAGGATGTGATTTTATGAATTCCTTTCTTCATCTGAACTGCGTATTTTGTCTGATATTAATTTTAGAGCCATTCTTACATTCTTAAAATAAACCTCACTTGATCATAAAAACACACACACACACACACACACACACACACACACACACACAGTCTGCCCCTAAGCTACATCCTAGCCCTACACTTGGAAGGTTTTTTAACAATCAAATAGATTAGTTCTCCTGAACCCCAAGTACAATATCAAATTCACCTGACCTTTGAAGAGTAGTGGGATATATCTGGGTTTCCTTCTGTGCATTATACATTCACAATATGAATCTGTTAGTTAAACAGATGTGTAAGTGACTGTGTGCCTGACGTAGGAATGTGATTACTTCCATTGTCTTATCACCAATGTTGGTCAGGGCTATCTTGCCCTTGGCTGGGTGAGGATAGTGTAAGTTTTGCATTCCAGGTTTCGCAAATTCCTTAAGAAGCAAAGCATAGTAGGAGAATAAATTTTTTCCTATTTATTATTGATTCATTATAATTATGCACAATAATGGAATCAATTGTTATGTATTTGTACATGTACATGATATAACAATATAATTTGGTCAATGTCATTTCTGACTTTTTCCCCTTTCCCTCTCTTGCTCCCTTCACCAGGTTTTTCTTCTATTCTATTGGTCTCTCTTCAATTTTCATGAAACTCCCTCTCCCCACCTAACTTTGCCTTTATCCTTTCTGGCTTGTACATATGAAAGAAAACATATGACCCTTGACTCTCTCTGCTCTAGAGAGATTACATTGACACACTCCTAGGGCCAGGCAGATGCCAATCTCTGCTGGAGGTTTGGATCATAGGAGCTTCCTGAGAATACTACTAGTAGTGTGGGAAAGTCAAACCTACCACCCTACCACCCATTAATACAGCCTTCGAAGACCCAGCCTTCTTCCCTGAGAGTAATCATGTCCTCCTGTTCAGTTTCCCAATCCTCTTCAGCTGGTCATGTGAGCTGCCAGACTCAAAGGAAAAGTGAGTTGCACTTGCCTCCATATCTCTGACTCGAATCCCTTGGGTGATCTTCCCTGTTTCTATCACATTCTGCTAAGTACACCCTACGTTGCACATTATATACTTGTTGGGGAAATGTGACACTGTTTGCTATGATCGCCCAGGCTCCATCAGCAGCAAGCTATAGCATGGTCTTCTCAGGAAGGCCTCAGCTTTCTGCTTGCCAGTTGAGAAACACAGAGCACTTTTCAAATGCCAGCTCATTGTCCAACCTCTGCATCAGTTAATTTCATACTGCTTGTCGGTTCTGCAGGTTTCTCCATGCTGAAGTTTTCCATTATGTTTATCTCTCTGTGTTATCCCTCCCCTCTGCAGTGAACCAGCACTAGCGCCTCCCCAAGTTTGGCTCAAATGTACTCTTTCTTGTCCTTTGTTCAATGCATCCAAATTTGTGGGTTTCCAAGAGACTTTGACTGTCTAATATTGAATTTCAGTAACTTCCCTCTTTCACCTACCTTGCTGAGAAGCAGTACTCCTGCTGCTTGAATCCTGAGCCACAAAACAATTGGAAATGTAGCCTTCCTCATCTACCATCTTGAATCTCCAAAAATATTTTAGTATTAAAGTCTAATCTCATCTTTCCTATTCTTATCCTATTCTTCCTAGGTAAGGTAGAGAGCAAACAAACAGTGAGTTAAACTCCTCACTTTGTAGCTCTTATGTTGATTAAGATAGATTGCCGTGACCAGTGTGGCCAAACTCATGGTTCCTGCAAGGGGCAAAGGGGGATTAGAAAACAAAGACTCTACAACACAGATTTTGAAGATTAAGCCAGGATCAGGTGGAGCTCTGCTCTCTGATGGAGATGCAGATCTAAAGAGTTATGCCAGCAATATTTATTTATACATGTCTCATTATCAGGTTAAAGACTATGCAAGCATTATTCTTTGTATTCAGGAATGTAATAGAAAATAGGACATTTATGTAGCTTTTTCACAGTCACAAAGTACAATGTTAGGAGCTTTGTGTAGCTCTCAAGAAAGTCCATTATTAAAAGTTACTGTAAAGTGGACAGGAGCAGGAGAAGCTGGTGAGGCGAAACATTGTGGTTGCCTAGCATAAGAATCCCTTCCTTCCCAGGAGCTGTGTGCCTGAGATCAAGGTCAGAGCTGACAGGACTCTTGCACACATCCTCCACCGCAGCTAAGCATCCTGTGCCCTTGCACAGAAACATTCCCAGGCACCAGGCATGCCACAGCCATGAGGTCATCAAGACCCCCAATCTCAGTCACTGCTCTCCCATCCTCTCTCACCGCTCTGCAAAGTAGATCAAAAGCTAGGGGAAAAGAAGTCTTAAAAATCATGCTTTTTGTTGCAAGAACAAATTATTTGAAATAGAAAAAGAACATTTTTACTTACTGATTTTAAACATGGAAGAGCCAAGGCCTTAAAGATTCTGTTCTAGTCCAACAAGAACAAGTGGGGAATGTAAGCACAGGTGGAAACTCTAAGAAAAGAAGCAAAATGAAATGCTAGAATTCAAAGACATTGTAACAGGAATGAAGAATGTCTTTGATCACCTCACTGGTAAACTGGATACGGACAAGGGAAAAAAAAAGTCAGTAAGCTTGAAGATATGCCACAGGAACTTTGGAAAGTTTGGAAAGAGAAAAAAGAATGAAGGAGATGGAACAGAATATCCAGGAATTATAGGATAATTATAAAAGATATAAAACATGTGTAATGAAAATATCAAAGGAGAAGAAAGAAAGAAAAATAATAGAAGAAGTATTTGAAGTAATACTAGCTGAGAACTTTCCAAAGTTAATGACAACACCAAATCACAGATCTAGGAAGATAGAGAAAACCAATCATGGTAAATACAAACAACACTACACTTGGCCATATCATAGCTAAACTGTAGGAATAGGAAAAAAAAAAAAAAAGAAAATCTTGAAAGAAGCTGGGGTTGGGTGGAGAGAAAACCACCCTACCTGTAGAGAAACAAGGATAAGATTTACACTGAGTTCCTCTTCACAAACCATGCAAGCAAGAAGAGAGGGGAATGACATATTTAAACATATTTAAAAGAAAACTGACAAACTACAGTTCCATACCCAGGAAAATAATCCTATAAAAGGAGAAAGAAAGATTTTATCAGATAAAAATGAGATGTGGGAATCCATTCCCAATAGATCTGCCTTCTATGAAATATTAAAAGAAATACTTTTAGGAAGATGATAGTGGTCAGAAACTCAGAGCTACATAAAGAAGAAAAAGAGAGTAGGAATAAGTGAAGATAAATAAAATCTCTTATTTTTCTTATTCTTAATTAACCTAATGGATAATAATTTTTCAAAGTAATCATAGTGACATTGTGTTCAGAGATCATAGGTTATAGATAAGTTAAAAAAGACAGCCATGTTAAGAGATATAAGAGGGAGTATTGGGTATTCTCTGTTACAAGGTTTTTGTACTACCTGAAAAGGAGTATAATGTCATTTAAAAGTGGACTTGAATAAGTCATAAATATACATTGCAAACTCTGAGACAACCACTAAAAAACAAAATTTGGTGTGTGTATGTATATAAGCCAGAGAGTAAGGATGACTAGAAAGATGATATAATGACACTAGAATTCATTAAATGAGAAAAGAATTGGATCAGAGAAAGGGAAAGGATGAATTAGTAAAGATTCTCTTCATTCTCTGAAAAGTAGCCCAGGTCCCATCTGTGGTTGGAGATAAGAGGGATAATCCCTGTCCCCCAATCCCCACCACCCCTAGAAATACCAGACAAGGTGGGAGGAAGTCAAAATAGAATGTCTGATTTCTATTTTGCTCTTCGCAGTCTGGGAGGCTGCAAGCTTCATGGAGAAACTCCTGGTCCAATGTGGCACTCAAGTGGTGGAAGAGCAACTGCTGAAGGAAATCAACAGATGGATCTGAGGGCAGTGATGAATCCTTCAGAGGAAAGCAGCTGGGTATTCCAAGTCCCCTGAGTGAAGCCTCAGAGTTGGGATGAGGGAACATAGGTGTGTGAGATATTTACCTGGAGGCCACCAAAAGATCATAGTCACAAGCAGCAGATGTGGCCTCCTGGTTTCTGCTGATACTTTTTCCTCCTAAATAATTTTCTCCTTTCTCATGCCTTCAACATAGGCCCTCCTTCTACCTCACATTCTCTTTCTGTACCTCCTTTCAGAAATCAGCTCTCAGTGTTAGTAGTCAAGTGCTAAGATTTGGATCTTAAATGTCCCCAAAAGGCCATGGGTTGCAGACTTGGTCGCCATCCTGTGAAGCTGTTGGGAGATGGTAGAACCTTAAGAAGGTGGGGCCTAGTAGGAGGAAGTAGGTCATTGAGGGAGTTCCCTTGAAAGGAGTACTGGAAATATGGCCTCTTTCTTTCTCTTTTTTTGGTTCATGGCCACCAGGAGGTGAACAGCTTTGCTTTGCCACATACACACCACCATGATGTTCTCAACACAGGCCCAAAAATAATGAAACCGGATGACTGCAGATGGAAACTTCTGAAACCTTGAGCCAAATAAATCTTTTCTTCTAAGTTGATTATCTCAGGTGTTTTGTCATAGTGATGGAAATCTGGCTAATACACCTTGTCTTCCCCACAATTCCGGGGGTTAGTTGCAGGGTCGAGAGGATTTTATTGACATAGCTTATACCTAAGTAGAGATTTAGTAATTTCACAGGCTACTGGCTAGCCTACAAATAGGCTAACCTGAAGTCAATTATTTACCTGTGGTCCGATTTGGTGAGACTGGAAGCAGGGCCACCTGTTTGAGAGTATGTATGTCTGGGTATGTTTCCTTAGTTCTTTGGCAAGAGATACATGCAAAGTGGTTTCCCTGAGAAAAAGTAGTGGGCCTGGCAGGAACAATAGTTGACCTTGATTTGTCTCGTTATAGTTATAGACTAATTGATAGGTAAATATCAAAGCAAAAATATCCTGTAATCAGTAATCTATGGTAAACAGTATTATAATGATTAAAATATTATAATAAAGGACAGAGGTTATAGTGGTAACTTTTTTTCCTTTTCCTTGTCATTCCTTAGACATGTCATATCAATATGAACAATAGTAAGAGCTAACATTTGCTAAACACCCACTATGTGTCAGGCATTTTGCTAGACACAATTAATTAATTAATTTAAGTAAAGTATTTAAGGTGAGTACTGATATTTAATACCACTAATGAGGAAATGGGGAGTCTAAAAAGTTTAGTAACTCATGCACATCATTTTTCTTCTCATTGGAAGCAACATTTTCATGCAATATTTTCCTTACAAAATATCCTTGGCTGTACTTGAGAACAAATTTATTTGCACAGAGCGAACATAAAAGGGTAATTTAGAGATAAGAAGAGAGGAAGGAGCTAAAATAAGAAGAGACAAAGCCTATCAGATGCTTATTCTAGATGCAGCACTTTTATTAAAACAATTAAAGCCCTATTGGTTTTGCAAAACATTTAAGGAGTCCTGGGAAGATTTGCCAAAACTTAGACCTCTGTGAGAATTTTATAAACTTGGTCTATAAGAAGAAAACTCAAGGATTACAAACAGAATTAATCTTATGTGCCAAATCCCATTGATTGTTAGCAACCTAGAGAACTGTGTGGAGACATCTGGGACTTTGTCTGGGTCAAGCAGGAAAGAGTGCTATGAGTTATTGAGGCCATAACCTCAGCATAGGAGAGAAAAGGAAAAGTGTATGTGTAGAAGAACCCTTCAACCAGGTGTGGTGGTGTAAGCCTATAATCCCATTGACTCAGGAGGCTGAGGCAGGAGGATTGCAAGTTCAAAGTCAGCCTTGGCAACTTAGCAAAGCCCTAAAACAACTCAGCAAGACCCTGTCTCAAAAAAAAAAAAAAAAAAAAATAAAAAGGGTTGAGGATGTGGCTCAGTGGTTGAGCACCTCTTAGTGAAAAACAACAACAAAACAAAAATAAAAATAATAAGAATAAAAATAATTTTAAAACCTTCAAACTAAAAAATCCCCTGGAGGTTACCAAGAACTGAGTTGCAAGTCTTGCTTAATATTATGGCCTTGGAGAGCCTGAGTCTCAGCTTTCTTATGTATATAACAAAGTATCTAAGCACATATTTCATCTGCTGCTATAGGTTTGTCTTTATATAAAGCACATCATATAGTGTCTAAAAATGGTAGTTATTCAATACAGTAATATTCATTATAATACAGAACAACATTTCATTCACCAATGACCACATATATAATGGTGGTCCCATAAAATGGACTAGTGATGTCATAGCTATCTTAATTTGGGTATTTTCTATGATCATACAACCATTGTACATTTCTCAAGCAATGCATGACTGTGTTAGCTTCCTTGACTGGTGGTCCAATTTCATCATTGGGATACATGGTAGATAGGAGTTGATAATTTGAAATGAAAAATCACATTCTTGTGAGGACTCTAGATGCTTTCATCCCTGAAGACATCTCTCAATGCTTACATTAAATGTTTAACATTTCATTTGTGTCTTCACACCCTGGGTTTATGTATTTTATCATTATCATTTTCTACTTCTTCCCACAATTTTTCTCTGCTTTTTGGATTCCCTGCAGTAGTGAATGGCACCAACATTTATCTAGGGACTCAACTCACAAAACCTGGGACTCAAGCATGCCTCCTGAGCTGGCATTTTGATTAAAAAATATTCTGGTTATGAAGGAAAAGCTGTTATGATGTTGCACAACTGGAAATGTGTTCTATTCTCTGAAGAACCTGAATCCAGTGCCCCTGAGGTTGAATTAGTTGTGAATTCCCAAATCTCCATGGAAGTTTCTGAGGACTTTTGAATACCCACTTTATAGTCTAACTCCACTGTATGACCAAGTAAAAGGCAACGGTCAAATGTTTCTTTCCCTTTCCTTTATACATGGGTTCCCGTGGACCTCCTGGCTTCTCCATGCCTCTCCATGCTGCACGTATGGAAAAAAACTCCCAAAGCAGATCTGCAAGGATTTTTCTGGCCGAGGCAACCTGAGGTCAAGGAACCATACAGCTGTCAGCGCTCAGCTCCAGTCTGAAGGAAAAGAAGCCTGAGGCATGGGTATCAAGCTCCCACTCCGTCAACCTCCTCTCCAACATTTCAGCTGAACAATAACCACGATTGACTTAAGAAAGAACAAAGCGACTTCCCAAATATTTCTCTCTCTCTCTCTCTCTCTCTCTCTCTCTCTCTCTCTCTCTTTCTCTCTCTCTCTGCCCAGTATGCAATGCTTCCTGTTTCCCTAGTAATGAAAATGTGTTCATCTGTCAAACGGAAAGCTGCCCCACTGTCTTAGGTGCAGAGAACTTCAATCACAGCAGCTGCTGCAACCAGACCGAGAGCCAAGCTCCTCATTTGTTTTGGCTAACACTGAAGAATCAGTTTAGGCATCCCCTAGAACAAAATGGTGCACGGGAACAGAGCCAAGCCATGGAAGAGAAGCAGCAAAGTTGCAACAGATTATTTGTCTGCTAAAACAGAAGGAGAAAGATATCAAAACCTGGATCCATTTGAGTCCAGCCTCCCTAACATATTCTCTATTTGCAACACAGATGATTTCCTCTAATATCATTCAACAGGTGCTAAACTGTAGCTTTTCTGAAGATTAGTCATTGCAGCCTTGGCAACAGAGAATTAGGAAATAACAAGGCAGATCCCAGAAGTTTTAGCTATTTCTATTGAGTACTCAGCACAGAGTACCATATATGTAGTAGGTGCTTTTCAATGATAATCTTATGGAAAACAGTGCACTCTGTTCACAATGCATCTTATGTGCACTTGTATCTCTCGGCATATACCGAACCAATAGGAAATTATGTTCATATTGTGCCTTCCCTTAGGCTCTGAGCTCTTTCAGGTATGTCTTTTACTTCTCATCTTCTGAAACTAGCACATGGTAGTCACTCAATAAATATAAATTGAATGGTTTATTTGCTGAAACAAATTGCATAAATGCATGAGGTATCAATCTTCAGTTTCATTAGGGAGATTTAAGTAAGCATGGTCATTTTTGGCAATTTACCAGCACTGTTTATCTTAAAAGCTTCATTTAGATTTCTCTTTTCACACGTTTGAAACAAAGACCAAGACTACACAGATGTAAATTATTTATATGAGCCATTATGTCAAATCCACGCTGTGATTCATTTGGCCCAGCTAGCTGAGAAAAACTTGAAAAATGCTTGGGAATATGATATGGCTTCCCTTTTTTCCAAATTTGTCAGAAAATGGCTAACCTTGAACTTCCATTCAAATATTGTAGGTCTGATGAGAGAAGAGGAACAGTGAAGCCAAACTCTAAGCAGGACAAAAGCAGAATTAAATAGAAATCTTAGAATTCTTATCTCAAGACTGACCAGATTTTATAGGATTGTTCTCATATGGACAAGCCTGTTCTGTCTATATCTCAAGAAATATTTAAATTAGGTGGTTTTCTAGAATAAAATAAAATAGTATCCAGTAATAGTGAACTATAGATGTTATAGTGGTCTACAGCCTGCATTTCCGAATCTTAGATTAAGGTAGTGATCTAGAGTGAATGAATGGATTGTCCTCAATGCCGGTGGGTGTCCTCAAACTGGGCCATGGATCTGGGAAAAGGGGGAAAAGAACACATACCTGAAGTGATCACTTGTCAGATCTTCCACTTTGGACGCCTCCCTTCCAAGGCCACAGTGTTGGTGGGATGAAGGTATCATAGGATCAGCCTCCTCTGCTGAGTCAGAGGGTCAATGTCCCTGCTCCTGGAGAGCTGGCTCTTCCCTGACCCTCTGTGGAGGGGGTGAGAATCCTTTAATCTTTACCCTACCCCGTATATCTTGGGCTTGTTTCCTGGGACACTGTCTGCCTTACACATTGGTTCAACCATAAAATGGTCAATTTTCTTTGTTTGGCACATTTGTGTTCTACACACAAATTGATCTGCTAACATTTGGTTGAAATTATTAAATATTACAAAACATTGAAATGAGGTTGTCTAATTCTGTGTTAATATATGGTTTTATCAAAATGATTTTCATTTGATGTTTGTTTTTGCCTTTTCTACAACTCCCTGGCATCTTAGTATAAATGAATGTAGTCTTGTGTTCAGGTGATTTAACTCCATCCTGTCAATATCTGACTTGGTAATATCAGGATACTAAAACAAATTTTTATTGTTTCAAGATGGATATTTGGCACTCTGTAGTCATAGCCTATCTGGGGTAACATTTTAAGGATTAACATTATTGGAGCAAAAATAGAAGACTGATAGAGTTATTCAGCATAAATGTGACATTTATGTCAAACAAGCATGGATTGAAATACACTAATTTAATTTACAAAGGCCCATTGCATTTAGCAGAAAATTCTGCATAATGCATGCAAACCTGTGCTATTGCCCCATAAGCCAAGCTCTCTGAATTACTACTGAAGATTTCAATCCAACCCAACCAAATGCATTATATATGCGTGTGTATATGTGTGTAAAAATCGAAGCCTGTGGGACAAAAGGTCTTAAATAACGGAGCAGGTGTCAATGTTGCTCCAAGATAATGGTGGGAACCTAAAATTAGAATGTTACACACTTAAAACCAATTTGTTCCAGTGATACACTCAAGTAACAAATGTTTATTCAGAGAGACCACATACATCTTGTTTGTGCAAGACTGTGCCTGTTGATTTTTCTTCCCTAAAGTATGTCTTGTATCACAAAGTATTTGCTTAGAGCTGAATTTTAGCCTCTGCAGTGAGGGGATAAAAATGGGAAGAACTGACCCTGTTCCTTCAAGGATTAGTTCTTGAACTCCTGAAAAGCGTGTTTAAAGTGGCTATTAAATGGGTGAATGTGCTTGATGTTTGAGATTGAAAACCTGTGATGGGAACCAGTTTTGGCTTTGAAACCAAAACTTAAGGAGAATGAAACATTAGGTCACTTTTCTTGATCACCAGGCAAAACTGCATGTGAAATTTGTCCTGCAATGATTGGCCACTTGGAATAGAACTTAAGATGCTGGAAAACATCCATTCGCCTTGAAGACCATGGTAAGAGTGAATCTTGCGAAGTAGATCTTTGGATGCACATCTCTATAACAGGACTAAATTATCAAAGATCTCTGATGACCTGGCTCCTCTCCCACTTGAGGACCTCATGACTCTTGGGGTGTAGTGTATTATAATGACCACTTGGTTTCATTATCGGGAAATTTTGGTTGAAACTTGTCACTGTAAATCTGAATCTCGAGCAAGTTCTCTTGAGGATATCAACAACCTGGAGGTTTAATGTATTAAGATAATGGCTCTCATCTTTTTTCTGTCTTAGGATCCCTTTACATTTTTAAATCTATTGAGGACCCCCAGATAAGCTTTTGTTTACACGAATTGTTTCTATTGATATTTTCCACATTAGAAATTAAGGCTGAATATTTAAAAAATTGTTGATTTAAAAATAATAGCAATAAACCCACCATAGGCTAGCATAAAACATTTTTATGAAAAATATAGTTTGCAAAAAAATTAGAGAAGAGTGCATTGCTTTACATTTTTACATGTGTGTTTCCTGGTTGATAGAAGATGGGAAGACCACAATCTGTAGAGCCATCATATCTCATCTAGCCAACCTCCACCGCACACCTGAGAGAAGGAGAGTAAAACCCACAGGACATTTTAGTACCACTCTGAAAATAGTTTTCACCTCATTGACTGCCTGAAGAAGGGACCACCAGGGGTCCCCACACCACACTTTGAGACCTGCTGTCCTTAGAAGTAAAACCCAGGACAAGAACAGTAATCATACCCCAAAGTAAAGATGACTGTTGGAAATGGTGGATAAGCTAAATATTTCGATTTGATCATTATGCAAGTATCAAAGTATTACCCTACATCCCAGAAACATGTATAATTCATTGGGTTAATGTAAAATAAAAATAATTACAACTAATATAACTTGAGTGTTCATTCTATTCTTGTACTTAAGTGTTTTTTTATTATCTCATTTAATTTCTGTTGTAACCCCATGAGATAGACTTTATGTAATATTGTCTTTATTTTCCAGATGAGAAAACTGAAGCAGAAAGAAGGCGAGTGATTTTTCCCAAGTCATTTAAATCACAAATGACAGGAACAGGATAGGAGCCCAGGAGCAGCGTGGCTATAGGATTAATGACAGTCGACACTAACAGTCGACACTAACAGGGAGAACAGTGCTGAGGGTTGAGATAATCACAGGAGTAGCTTTTAACACCATGAGCTATGGACCTTGTAAAATGCTGAGGAGCTCAGAAGCATGATCTCACCTTGTCCTCCCAGCAGGTCTATTATATGCTTGCTGTTCTCTTCATTTTACAAGCAAGGAGATTGACTTGCCTAAGATTATACTCAACATATGGAAAAACCATATATGCTCTCTTAGGACTTGTCCCATTAAATATAAACATATTCTAAGATTAGATGATGTGATCTGATACCTCATTTACTAGTACAATGGCAGATCATATAGTTATTTCTGCAGAAGAAAATTTTCCAGAGTAACTTGGTTTTATTCTTTTGTGTCTTAAATGTTAGAAGTATAAGTGACTTGATGGGGGGAATCATTGTCAACATCACTTTGATTCTGTGCCATCCTTGGGGGATGCTCTGGAGGTTGTAGGAATGAGGAGGCTTACATTTTTATTAAATAATCCAAGAATACTCTATATGTTATGTATTTTCCTTTTAGGGTTTGTGGATCTTTCCTTTCATGTGTTTTCTACTTCCTCCGTATAAAACCAATAGTATTTTTTACTCAGAAGAAAACTTGTTCCTGTTTTTAGTCATTTCTGATTTGGGGTCCTTAAAACTTATTGCTCCTATTCTGTTCTCTTAGGGAACTTGTATTATGTGTAAAGTAAGGGAAAAATCTATCTGAATCTATGAACTCATATGGACTCTGACCATCTGTGTAGTTTGTTTCAGATCTTTCCACTGCTTCCTTCCATTGGATTGGCCTTGCCCAATAAATGAGGTCGCTGAATAAGCACTGCTCCTATAAGTGAGCTGTTCCAAGGGCATCACAACTTTGAAGAGTTTGGAAGTTGAATGTCATTTACTAGAAGGGTGATTTGCTTATAGGCTATCTTTTCCTGTATTTTCATATTTCAGAGCTCTGCTCTTAACTACGCTTTTAAAAATCCTTCAGAGGAAACTAAATATTCCTTGTTCCAATTCCAATAAGGCTTCTTTGAATGTTTTACACTTGTAGTCATTGCTGAGATGACCTAATTTAAAACACATTTAAAAGCAAAACTGAACCTAACCTATGTAGGTAGCTTCAATGCTTTCTTGAATGAACTCACTTTTTTGTTGTACTTTTTGTCTAAATTTGTGTTCCATGTTGCTTATATTTTTCTGCATTTGATATATCTTCAAGAAGAAAACAGGAATGCTATTACCAAAATTATATTTGAAAAAGATGGGAAGAAAAAAAAACAAAAAGAGGGGCTGGGGTTGTGGCTCAGTGGTGGAGCACTTGCCTAGTATGTGTGAGGCACTGGGTTCAATTCTCATCACCACATATAAATAAATGAGTAAAATAAAGGTCTATAACATCTAAAAAATATTTTTAAAAAGAAAGGAGAAAGAAAATCATATTAGAAAGAGGGGGAAATCAAAGAAAACAGGACGAGGCAAAACTTGAGAAGGAAAAAGATGACATCATTGCTTTACTAGATTAAGATCAATCCTAGAAACAACTACAGGTGCAAAGAGCCAGTGGAAGGGGTTGACAAGCAAAACCTCACTCACATTTGTCACAACTCAGATTCTAGGATCTGGCGCCCATCTACCATCTCCACTCCTATTCCTTCTGGTCTTGTAATACATGCTTCGTGTAAAATGGCATAGTCTCTGTAGAAAACTCAATTATCATATGACTCAACAATTTCACATTTGGATATATACCCAAAGGAGCTGAAAGCAAGGATTTGAGCAGACATTTATATACCAATGTTCCTAGCAGCATTATTCAGAATCGTCAAGACAAAGTGTCCATCAATAGATGAAGGGATAAAGAAAAAGTGATGTGCTGTGTACATGTATGAATGCACAGATGGTGTGGCTCTACTTTGTGTACAACCAGAGAAACAATATCTGTACTCCATTTGTGTTCAATGGATCAATAAGTAAATTAAAAAAAGTGATGTGCGTGCACACGCACACATACACACACACACACACACACACATAAGCATACACTTTAATATTATTCAGCCTTACAAAGAAGGGAATGTTGATGCATGCTGCAACATGGATACACACTGGAGACATCATGATAAGCAAAATAAGGCAGTCACAAAAGAACAAGTGCTATGTGATTCCGTGATTCCACTTACAAGAAGTACACAGAAGAAGCAAATTTGTAGAGACAGAAAGTAGAGGGTGGTTACCAGGGACTGGAAAGAGTGGGAAAAGTGAGAGCTAATAAGTAGAGTTTCAATTTTTCAAGATGAAGCAGTTTTGGAGGCAGATGGTGGTGGCGGCTGCATAACTGTGAATGTGCTTAATGCTATAGGATGATACACTTATTGATGGTTAAAATGCTGTGCATATTTTACCATAATTTTTAAAAAATTAAAAAGGAAAGACCTACCTCCTGTTATCACTCTGGTATTTATTTGTTGTCTTTTAGTCTGAGTGTGGGACACAATGAAGAACCTGGTGTATTGTATTGCTTCAATTTAATTATGTGAGTTGAGGCAGAAAAGCAGGCATCGGCTTGCCACCAACACCCCAGAGGTTTGCTGACAAAACCCAGCACAGAACCCCAGTGAACAGGCTCCCACCCCTGTGTGAAAGCCACAGAGAGTCTGCCATTTCCCAGGGAAATTCCTCAGGTAAGCCTACTAGAGCAGGTAGACTGGACACCTGGAAGGAGTTTGAGCAGCCTGCTTTGCTGCTGGTGGACTAGCAGAGAGAACACTCCTGTGATGTGACTTGGCCACAATGTCTCTCCTGCTGGCTACTGAGCTTCCACACTTCCCTTGCTTATTAGAAGTTATAATTCTGCTGGGTGTGGTGGTGCACACCCAGCTACTTGGGAGGCTGAGGCAAGAGGATCACAAGTTAGAGGCCGGCCTGGGAGATTTAGTGAACCTTTTCTCAAAAAATAAACTGAACTGGTGATGTCGCTTAGTGGTAGAGCTCCCCTGGGTTCAATCTCCATTATGAAAAAACAAGTTGTAATTCTGTGGATGAGAAAAAGGATGAAGTCATCTGGCTTGTAATTCAGGATTGAGAAAGAAGCCTCGCCTCCCCCCACCCGGCAGGCCTCCTTCCACCTTCTTTTTCCACCCAAGAAATAAAACTACCTACCTATCTAGAGATTTCTTTCCTCCCCACACCCACCATCCTCTCTTGAAGGGCAGGTGTGAGAGCTGCCCAGACAAAATCTGAGCAGAGGGGGCGATGGGAGGGGAAGAGTTTCCTGAGAAATTCAAGCCTTTAATCTCTTCCATTCACCAGACAAGAATGTCGATTATGTCAGGAGGTTGACAATTTTTTTCTGTCATGGGCTAGATTTCAGGTGTTGCTGTTCCTCTCACATTGTTTGACTTTGCTCTCGTAAAGCAGAAGTGGCATAGACAATGCATGAAGAAAGGGAGGTGTGTGTGTTCCTGTAGAACTATCTGTGGGCACTAAAACTTGAACTTCGTATAATTTTCATATGTCTCAAAATCTTATTTAAATTTTTTATCAACCTTTTAAAATGTAAATATCATTCTTAACTCATAGGCCTTATGAAAACAGGTGGTAGGCCAGATTGGGCCTTTGGGCTGTTTGCTGATCCTTGGTTTAAATACTTACAATCTATCTAGTCTTTTTTTTTTTTTTTTTTTTAAGTATGTCACTTGTTCTTGAGAGGAAAGGAAATAATATTTGTAGATAATTTATTCAATAAAATTTAGCATAGCACAGTGGGTTTAAACACTGAACCTGTGTCTCTGCATCTGCAAACGAGCTGACTCAACCAGAACTTACCTAACAGGGTTGTCATGTGGATTAAATGAGTTGATACATGTTGAGTAATTAAACTACTGCCTGGGATCTTATCATGTGAGCTGTTGTCTGCTACACGCCAGGTCCTTCATTTCATTATCACTCCATTATCACATTTAATCCTGCCAAAGGGATATTATCACTGTTTGATAAATAAAGAAAATAAATTTCTGGTAGTTTAGGCGTCTTGCTTGTCAAAGCTCAGAAAATACTACCCCGAAGTATTTTGAACTGAAGGAGATCTGAAGGAATCAGAAGTAAGAAGTTCATTCTGGCCCCTTCCTCGTTTGTGTATGGAAATTGGACATCCAGGAATTCTCTAATCTACCCTTCCTGCAAGGTCATCATAAGATCCTCACTTGACAGGTGCCCTGCACTCCTTTCCAAGATGTTTCTGGACCTTTGATGTTGCTGATTACATATTTACTGACAAATCTCTGGTCTCTCTTGTTCCATGATTCTTCTGTTAGTTCTTTTCTTTCAGCAAGTGTTCCTCTTCCTGTATTTTAAATGTTGGTATTTTCTGTGGCTGAGGTCAAGGACGTCTACTTTTTTGTCTGCCGCAACATCCCTCTAGGATCTCACTCACTACCCTTTCACAGTAGAGTCCCACAGCAGTTCCTCTAGTTACGACCTGTCTTCCCAGCTCCCTGTCTCTATGTGTGGCACTACTGGATGTCTCCACAGGGAATCCTGACAGATGGATTGCGACATCAAGCTGATCTGTCTCTACATTCTGGCACTGCCACTCATTCCCTGTGGGACACTGGGAGAATGATGAAATCTCCCTGACGGTTGGATTAGACATCAGTAAATGGAGAGCCTAAGAGCCATCAACCAGGGCTGCTGGAAAGAGAAAATGAATGATGGGCATAATGCAAAGAGGCTTAGTGACAATCTTTCATTCATTCATTCATTCATTCATTCATTCAACAAACACCTATGGAACATCTTCTATGTCCCACTGAGTGCATGGGAGATATGTTGACGCCCTAAATCTCTTCACCTTATATCTCCTTTCAAATGCACTCTTCTCCAGTTTTGCCTTCTGCTCCAGTCTTCCAGTCATCCAGGTTCAAGCCTGTGGTTCTCAGCAATGCCACCTTCTCTTATCCCTTCTTCTGAATATCCACTCTAGCTTGAACTTCATTTTCCCACTGCTGCTATGGTAGGACCATGCCAAGATCATCTCAAACCTAGATTCTTCTTCCATGCCAATCCTCAAGTTTTGGCTTCATTTTAACTATAAATTAACACCCAGGAAGGTACCTGAACTGGGAAGGAAAAGAATCGAAGAGGTGCTTTCAGAAAGTTTAATTTGCTCCCCATGAGTTGGAAAGGGAAGAGGCTCTTGATAAGAAACAATTGAAGAATTTTAAGCCTTTATGTATACATTGATAAAGACCTAGAGTGAGGCGATGATGTTAGGCATGGAAAAGAGAAAGACTAGGGTGCAAGAGGCATTTGCAGGAGTCTGTGCAGTGAAGCACGTATGGATTTGATGACTCCACAACCCAGTCTTGGTGATGACACAATGAGTTTTTCACAACTTCTGCACCCATTATTGTCTGTGCCGCTCAGAATACCTTTTCACATACTGGTGGTGTAGGTTATTTCTTTTTCATCTATTACTATCTTCCGATTTGTTGAGGAGCTCTAGAAAGCATGGTCTATGTCCTGCCATCCTTTCTTTTTATTTCTGAGTTTGTTTACACTTAGTAACACTAAGTTAAGTAACACTTAAACTTCAGTGCTGGGAAGTGTTGCTGATTGGTGCATCTTGTGAGTGTGTGGATGTTGCTGCGGGAGTGGGAGGTGGCAAAATCTCCGTCTTGATGGAAAGGGCTGCTCTTTTTCTGTCTTCCCTATCCTCACATCTGCCTAATGCAGATGGAGTGAGCCTAATGGGAAGAAACCTAGAAGGTTAGAAAATGTGTTTGTGTGGGGAGGATTCAAATTTGAGGCTATGTGTTATCTGGATGAGTCCTAAGATAGTTTTAGCAAGAGCTGAGTATTCTAGGAAGAATGGTGTAGTCATTTGGGAACAAGTCATAGGAGTGATATTGTTAGACATAAAACAATCCAGTGAAAAGTCTACTGATTGTTAGATTCTTAATTGAATTAATTAGGAAGAGGTTGTTTTTGTTGATGTAAATTGAAGTTGAAAAGCAAGGTTGTCCTAAGAGATCAAAGGAAATAATTTGAGTACTATAGACCCTGTTAATTGGAAAACAAACAGGCACTACATGAAAAAGAGGCTATTCCTTGCCTCACTCACTGCAAGGTAAGGTCAACTTGTGCTGCAAATAGGTTGTGTAGTAGGTTCAGGTAAAGGGTTTTTCTGGCTTCTTAAAGGATAGCTTTAAACACTGAAGTATAGGTATGAAGTCCTGGACAACTGCAGCTGCAGGCAGAGTGGACTGGTCTATCATCGAAAAGGGTTTTCTGAGCAGTCTTGGAGCACATAGCAAATCTATGCATCAGCTACAAATCATTCTGGTGACATCCAAAAGCCAAGCAGGATTCTTTAGAACTATAGTCTGGAGAGTGTTATTGTTTGTATGGTGGGATCTGAGAAAGGGGTCCACCTCATACCTTCTAAATAGAAAAAGAGTAGGAGGAGAAGTGAAAAACTGGGCAATAGCCAAAGCCAAGAAGACACAAATTAATCAATGAGATTCACTAGAGTGGCTTAAGAGTAATGTTTTAGGAAAGGGAAGGTGAAAGAGTAGTTTGGATTTTAAGAAAATAAGAAGTGCCCATTAAGTTGGGAATATAGGACCATATCCAGGAGGAGAGCTAGACAAAATCATGAAGCAAATAAGTGAATTATTTCACAATCACTAGCATCTCTTCTGCTATCTTGGATTGGTCACCCAATCAATACCAAAAGATTGACTTTCCAGAATGATGTACCAGGCATCGAGAGATCTTTCCACAGATAGGCCTCAATCTGAACCCAACATCCTGTGTGTGAACTTGGGAAGTCATTTCTTCTCACAGGGCCTAGGATTTAGGTAGAAAAGGAGGATAATGTGTCCTCCTATTGTTTTCATGAGGATTAAGGGAAATGATCTATGGAAGGCTCAGTTTGGCCCAGCAAGCTTGAAAAAATGAGAACATTCAATAAATATATACTCTTTTCCTCTTTCTCTTTCTTTGTAGAAATTGGGGCTTCCCAAAACCCATAAAGGCAGAAATTTTTTCACAGGATTCCTGTGAAAGGTTCTGAAACTTCTTTCTGAGAAGATACCCTCACAGTTTCATGGATGCTGATGGAAGACATAATATTCCTGGGTCAGAGACATTAAATTTTATTACTCATGTCATAGGAAGCAATATGAGCATCAGCATATTTTCATGGGTTCCCTGGGCCCCAATTCTTGCAAGGAGAAGTGAAGAGAGCCAGGTGATACCTGTACATGCTGAGGGGTACATTACAGAGAGGAGCCCTAAGGTTAGGGAACCCAAATCTTATATAATAGGCTGGATGCATGCCTGTTCTAGGTTCAAACTAGCTCTATTTCTAAGGTGTATATATATATATATATATATATAAATTTTATTTTTTTTTGTTTGTATTTTTTTTTTTGTACTGGAAATTGAACTCAAGGGGACTTAACCTCTGACTCACATTCCCAGCCCTTTTTATTTTTTATTTTGAGACAGTTTCTCACTCAGGTGCTTATAGCCTCACTAAGTTGACGAGGTTGGCTTTGAACTCATGATCCTCTGCCTCAGACTCCCAAGCACTGGACCCAGCTTCTAAGGATATTCTTTATAAAAATATCCTTGAAAAGATAGTCCAGAACAAGGTCAGTCAGTGCTTCTACTTTCCAGACGTAGAAATTTGACACACATGGAAAATTGTTTCCCAAAAGGCATAACAGACATAATCCATTTCCTTCCTTTCCCCTTACCAGGCTCATTAGCAGTGGGGGCTTTCTGCACCACATCTCTTTCCCCTGTGAATATGGAGTTTCATGTATCTCACATCCCCTGTATCCTCCTCCTTTTCTTTTTTGTTTGTAATGTCAGTGCTCAAGCACCTCATCACCCTCATGTTGATCTGTTTAGAGAAGTGTGAAAGGCCATGGGTTTGAAGGTTGCTGGTCTGACCACAGGACAAGAATTTTTTCTGGGACTCTAGTTTCAGGTTACCATAGGGGAAAAAATTGTTAGAGGTATTTAAGGTAGGGGAGGTCAAGGGAGATGATGCGGCATTTTTCTTCTCTCCACACATGGGGAACATTAGATTCCAGTTTGGAAGTAGAATGTGAGCCAAACTGGTATCACTGAAATGAAGCAGGAAGTCTTGAGTCTCAGATATTCCCCTTCAGGTGCACAGGCCTAGGGCCAGCTGATGTCTAGAGAGAGCAAGAGGCCACCTACATGGAGCTATTTGAGGGACACCAAAACATCTTCCTGCTCCTGACATTTCCATTATGGTCTCTCCTTCCATAAAGATGTGGTCTAAAAAAGGCACCATTCCAAAATAAATTTGCTCACTGGGAGAAAAGATCTCTGCTATTTATAAATGCTCTCAAGGTGGCCCATTCATTCAATATATGTATTCTGAGTTACCAACTAAATGTTAGACATTTGTTTGCCACTGGACTTCAAAGGCAGGAGTTTCTTGTGAGAATCAGAAAATAAACAGACTATTAGGATATAAAGTGATAAGTTTTATAATAAGGGCTGACAGATTATCATATGAAGGAAGGGAGAGGCATTTAAACTTATTTTGGAAGATCAAGAGTATTTTTGTGATAGTGGCTAAACTTAAGCTGAGGTTCTATAAATTAAGCATTTTTTATCTGTATTTTAGAGATGAAGAAACTGTAACTTCAAGAGTCTAGATGTCTTGCCCAGTGTTACATGGACTATAATAACAAATCTGGGACTCACATATTTTGTTACCAGTTTTATAGTGAGTTTTCTCATCAATACATATGTTTTAAATATATTGGTCTGTCTAACCAGACAGGGACTTGGGAGACAGGATCAATGAGAAATAAATCTTAGTGGTGGTGGGAGGTGGAGTTGCAGGGGTTAGGGTGAAGACAGTTGTGTGGTTTGGAAGAGGAGAGAGGCACAGAGCAGAAAGCGCTCCTTGGGAAAGATCAGCCTAATGGTGGGGTACTGGGGTAGAGGAGATGTGGGTGGAATGCTGGGGTAGAAGGAATGTTGGAGGAGCAATAGATAAAGCCTAAAGGCAGGGAAGATTATGTTGAAAGTTCTTAAGGGAAAATAGAAGAAAGGGGAGAAAGAGATGGAGGAAGAAAGAGGGTAGGGTAATTGTTTAAGAAGAGTCATGATAGAAAATTTGATGTGAGCAACAAAACCTAACATATTTTATGGTTGTATCTAAACCAGCGCTGCATGTGTTAGCCATAGTCAGTATTTCAGGGAGCAAGAGATCAACACTCTTCTCTGTACCCAGAGAAAAGAGGGAGAATTTACTCAGGGCAGCATCACACAATGCACACTGCTTATTGAAATCTTCACAGGAGCTGGAAACAGTGGATCCTTCAGTGTTTTGCAAACACCGCTCCCCCATCCATCCCCTGAGTGCCAATGGGTACTCTGGTCTATCAAGGGTTAACCAAAGTAACAGGCACTGAGAACTTGCTTACCCACTCTCCTTTGACCCTCTAGCAGCCTGGGACTCTTGCAAGTGACCTTGGCACCTGAGATAATCATGGAACCATGTGTATATCAACAGGGTCAGACGCAGGCCTGAACCGATCACACAAAAAAGTAGACACTGCTTTGAATTGGACCAGCATTTGTATCATATGCTATGGTTCAAAAACTTTCCTCCTAGTCCTAAAGCAAAGCCAAACTCATTTGAGTTTCAAATATCAGCATTTAGCAGTCAGTTGGCCTGGGCCTCCTTCTCTCTGACTGAACTCTCAGCCAACCTAGGCTACATTTGGATCCATTTTGACGGAAAAATTGGGTGATCTCCTTGCCAAATTCCTATGAATCTGTGTCAAACTCAGTGATTTAGGCGAAGACTCAGGGAGTGGCTGAGTCCCCAGAAGAATTCTGTGGTTTCATAATCCACAAAAAATGAAGCAAAGGGTATTTTCAAAACTACCTCTAAAGAAGAGGACTCTATAGAATCGTCCATGGGGCTCTAGATTTCAGAAATTTCACTACAGAATTCAGGTGTTTCCTAAGCACTCTAGTCTTCTGAGGATACTCAACTTCTGTTCATTTTTTTTTCCCCTTAACTCCATGATATAGGTTCTTATACATTTGAATTAGGGGATACCAGTACATAGGAATAATAGATTGCTTACTCAGGTCAAGAAGTAAGGAAGTTGGACTGGGCTCTTTGTCTAACTTCATGAATTCGGTCATATCGAATCTACCAAAACCTTGACTTCTGATCTCTTCAAAGTTGGCAATTTTTTTCTTTCGTTACAGGACAAGTTACTAAAACAACAACATAGAAGCCACAATAAATATAGGGTTGTAGAAATGTTCCTGGGAAATTGACTCTGAGGTAGAGATTTGCATGCAGGGAGTTCATTAGGTATGCTCTCAGGAACAATGCCATTAGTAGAATAAGGAAGCAGGACTGGGCAGAAGGAGAAGTTGAACAATAGTACCTTCACAAATAGGGCTAAACTGATCCCTCAGTGAGCTCTGGGATCCTCATGGCTCTTCACAGTTGTCTGATGGTGTGGCAAAGGGTCTGAACAGTCATTAGATGCGAGCTACTTCTGGAAAATATACATGGCCTTAGGCATGGACATTTCCTTTGGTAGAGAGCAGTTTTCAAGGAAGGGTCACTGATAGGTTAACAGCCTATACTCCTGGAAGCTGGGGTACCTTGGTCCTAAAGGAGGTGATGGACCATAGATCTACTTCAGAAAGAGGAGTAGAATTATATGCTGAGAATCCAGAGTATTGTGGCCAGTTTCACACAGGTCATAATGACATGAAATTGTTCATAGAATCAAGAAATGGGGGCCTGAAATATCTAAGGCCTCAGAATTTGAAGAGATGGAGACCTAGATGAGAAGGGTATGTTGTAGCAAATGGGTCCTTTTATATAGGGAGTAAAATCTGGCTTTATGGTAGTGGTGATGGTGGTGGTGTTTAAGGAGGAGGAGGAGGAGACATCAAAGAAGGGGGCAAGGTAAGATAAAAAGTTCTGCATGGGAAAAGGAATATGATAGCATTAGATGATCACGGGAATTTCCAGAGCTAATTGAAGATGTATAAGCCTTAAGTTATATTTTATAAACATCCTATTATCCGAAGTTACTTCCCCAAGCTACTCTGAGGTTTACCAGAATTGGTTTTGGTGTTGAAATCATGTCCTAAAGCCAGCCTGGTTAGTGTAGGTCACTAAGCTAGGAGTCAGGAGATGTGAGGTTGGGAATCCGCTTGGCTAATTGGGTGACTTCAGTCTAATCAATTCTTTATCTTTGCCCATTTTTCTCATTTCCTCTCAGTCCTAAAATTATTGAAAGATGCACTCATTGTCAACAAGGTGAGCAGTTATGAGAAAACCATGAGTGGTTTTTGAGAACACTTTCCCTTCTCTCTTTTCTCTTCCATTCCTCTTCCAAAATCCAATTTTTTTGTCAAGATAATTATACTATTTAGAAACTTCTTTCATTGCTATCATTATTATTGTTTTGCATTTTTTTCTCTCTTTGAACAGATTCTTTTGTTCAGATCAGTCTATGGTTCTAGGAACTCATCTGTTATCTTCTTACCAGGACCTGCCTAAGGTAGCTCTACCACTCAGAATCCCATCCCAACCACATCAGAGCTCTTGATAAGATAGTATCCAGTTGTTATGGCCTATCTCAACAGCACCATATACTTGGCAACTGTAGGAGCATCAAATACATTGTATTGTAATTGCCCACTAATTTGAACTTGTTTAATTGTTCACCTCCTTTTTGAAATCCTTTCTGCTTCCCCTCATCCTTGTATGACTTACCATTCTCTGTCATTTCTTACATCCACCTGTCATATTCTGCCTTACTTTATAGTTACACTATTTTTTCATTCTATTCTGTTCTATTCATCTGGTTTCTATTCTCTACTGAAAACTCCATTAGGGCAGAAATTGTATAATATTATAAGTTTTTTTGAAACACAATATCAGGAATATCTCTCAATCGATCAACCAATCTTTCTATGTATCCATCTATCTGAGCAACCTAGTATTCAGAGCTCATAAAAATTTGTTCAATTGCATTTACTTTCTAAGATCATATAGAAGAAAACCATGTAAATATCAAAACAATTAAACTTCTGATTAAGGTTTGATTCTGATCCAAACAGTGAAACTTCTTAACTTTTGATTCTGAATTAAACTGAGTAGGGCAGTCGTAAGATTAAACTTAGCTTTTCTCAGTGACTAGCTTTACGAATTTAAATGAGTGATAATCCTATATGAGCTTTAGTTTTCTTGTCTATGAAATGCCTTAGTTGTCTTGTCATTTCCTACTGGTAGTAAAGGAGACATAGTCTATCAGTTTAAATCTACGTATGTTAAATTGCAGAGGGTTGTAGGATGGAGCTGGGGTGTGTTGGTGAGGACGGACACACCCTGGCCCTAGTGATAGGTCTTGACTCCTTCACACAGAGCCAGAGCCGGTGGACAGGAGAAGTAAAGCACTTTGAGGTAATTTGTTTTTACCACCAGCCTAACTTTTCTAAAAAATATAACCCAACTTTTAACTAATGTGGGTAGAAAATTGTCCTCACTAATTTACAAGGCTGAATTATATTCCAGTCAGCACTTAATTATTCATGTGGGCATTTTCCACTTCCAGATTATCAGTATTTGCCCTCAGATTTCAAGCTGCGTTCTCCCTGCCACCCAGCATGTGGCTGGGCCACATCCCCCCTTAGCCATTTAGTGTGGGTTTAGGGAATGCAAACTCATTTTAGCTTTTTCCTGAACACAACATAGCTGGGAAGAAAAATCCAAGTCCCCCAAAGCCATACAAAGCATTCCAAAGTAAAATATAAGAAATATTTTGATTGTTTCTCTGTTTTGGATTATCTGTGCCACTATTCATTTCCTTTTTTATAGATAATCAAGAATTAGCTATCTTATGGTTAATAGGACTGTAAAATCACTGAGAAAAGTCTGCAGGGCATTCAAGTATTTTAAGGGTAAAATTCATAATCCCCAATATTTTCACTAGATAGCACATACTATCATGGAGAAGGGGGCATAGAATAGGTAGGCAGTGCTAATAGTTCCAACTTTAAGATGTATTATTTTTCCAAGAGAATTTTAGCCTCAGCTGTTTTGAATCATATCAGGCCAATGCTGATTAAAATCAGATAAAACGTCCAAGACCAGAGGAAAAAGAAACTCTATTTTCCACTGCATAGATTATTTTTTAGATCAACTTATACAAACTTTAGAAGAAAAAAGGGAGAAGAAAGAAAGAAAGAAAGAAAGAAAGAAAGAAAGAAAGAAAGAAAGAAAGAAAGAAAGAAAAGAAAAGAAAGGAAAAATATTTGCTTTTTTAGCCAAGGAATTTCTTAACTACATTTAGCCAAATGTAGGTCCCACACCCTTTTCTCATTTTAACTCCAGCCATCTGAAGTCCTGATAAGCACAGTGCAGAAGTAAGCTAAGCAGAATATTCTCATTGCCTCATGATCTCCAGAGTCCATGTCATCAAGGCACTCATCCAAATACTGCACATGGGTTATCTTTAGTTACAGGGTTTAAGGCACCAAAGGCCACCTAGTCAGTAGGGAGGGCTTCTGAGATCCAGAGGTTGCTTGTGGCAGAGGGAGGGATTTGATCTGAAGTCAGTCTTGGGGCCCTTTCCTCAGTTGTGGGACCTAAGTCGGCTTCAGCTAGGAATCAGGAAAGCAGGCCTCATGCATTTTCCTTCACAAGATTGAACTCCATTCAATGCAAGCAATCCAATTTCACTTATCTAAATTCTATGTTGTATTAGGTACAGGTAATTAAGATAAAGTATGCAAAGATGAAGATAATTCCTGCCTTCAAGAAGCTCAGAGTATGCTTCAGCAGATTATTATGATTATTATTGTTATTACTATCATTACTATTATTTTCACTGCACAGAGTGATTCACTTACTGCCTCTAACACAATCACATTTTCTTGCCTGCTGAAAGTGCAATGGGAACACAAATGCCATCCTGAATGGCATTTTAGGACAGGAGGTTATCCTTGATCCAGGCCATATGAGTAAGTAGAATTTCGAAGATGCAAGGAGAAGGCTGGAACTTGCAAGTCATCACCTGCTCTCTCAGAGGACGTTCCAGACCAGAAACATTAATAGAAAATAATCCTGGATAGGTACAATAAATAGATGAGTAAAGGATGCTAAGAGAAGGTAGGGAAAGTCAGGTAACCAGCAAGTGAGAAGACTCTCTAATATCAGCCTTGACTGTGACCCGACTGTGCCTTTACCCATATATCCTTCTGAAAATGCCAATCCTCATAGCAAATTGACACCCCTCAGGAAAAGTCCCAACTCCACATGTCCTTGCTGGGAACTCCCTTTGAGATGACTATTGTTACTTTAAACAATAAAATGATAACAGTGAAAGATACTCTGCCTTACCATCACCATTATCACCATCATCACCATCACCATCACCTTCATCTCCATCAGCATCACCATCACCTTTATCACCATCACCTTCATCACCATCACCATCACCATCACCATCATCATCATCACCACCATCGTGATCCTATTGTTTAGCATTTATTATATGCTTGGCATTTGTGCTTAGCATTTTACATGTACAACCTCATTCAATTTTTACACAACTATTTAAGTAAGCACTTTAATTAAACAATATTTCATATACAAGGAAACTGAGACTTGGAAGTTTTAAGAAATGTACCCATGATCATTCAACTAGTAGAATTGAAACTGAAGTTATTCTAATCCCAAAGCCTAAGTTCTTAACCTCAACATTATCTGGTCTCCCCAGGAATATCATTCTCACCCAATAATAATATCATAGCTTGATATAATGTTCTAGAAATGCATACGAACTTTATTCCTGTTTATTCAGTCCTTTACAGGGCCATGTGGTGTTGTTTTAATGTTTCATTTTTTAAAAATTTATTTATTTTCATTGACAAAACATGTATATATTTTGTTTTTATGTTCATTCCTTGGGAATAGAGATGTTCTATAAATATGAATCAAAGGGAAGAAAGGAGAGGGAGGAAAGAAGAAAGGAAGGAAACATAGAGAGGAAAAATTAATATCCTTCCTTATCCACCACAGGGTTCATGGCTAAACACCTGTAACAAAGACCTGTCAATGAGAGGAATGCACGACAAACATATTACAAAGTTTTGTGTGACAGGAGTATCTTCAGAAATGAACACCTAAAGACCCAAGGTCAAGTGCACATTTTAAAATTACAATTTTAATTTTAATCGATACCTAAAACCATGAAAGTCATCACATCATGGGATGCCATGTGATGTTTTCATACATATCTGCATTGTTCAATATTTAAATCAGGTTAACAGGTCTATCCTCCCATTGCTCCCTACGCCTGCTCCCCAGCCTCTGGTAACCACCTGTCTCCTCTCATTTCTGTGATACCAGTTTTTTATATTCCACCTGAGTAAGATCATGCTGGGTTTTCCTTTCTGTGCCTGACTTCTCTCAACAGTGTGCAAGGTTTCCCTTTCTCCACATTCTTGCCAGAGCTTGTTATCTTTTTGTCTTTTGATACTAGTCTTTCTTACTGGATCAAGATGATATCTTATCGTGGTTTTGATTAACAGTTCCCTGCTGATTAGTGACACTGAAGCATTTTTTTTTCATGTATCTGTTCAGCATTTGTAGGTCTTAGGTCTTCTTTTCAGAAATGTCTACTTATGTCTATTACACAGTATTAAATCAGGTTATTATTTTGCTATGGGCTTTTCAAAGTTATTTATGGTCTGTGTATTAACCACTTGTCAGATATATAGCTTGCAAACACTCTCTCCCATTCTGTTAGGATTTCTTTCCATTTGAATAATTGTTTCCTTTGCTCTACAGAAGATTTCAGTTTGATGTTTTCCCATTTGTCTCATTTTGGTTTTGTTTCCAGTGTTTTGGAGGTCTTGTAAAAAAAAAATCCTTGCCTATTCCAACATCCTGAAAGGTTTCCCCATGTATTTTTTTGGTAGTTTCATGGTTTTGGGTCTTTTGGCCAGGCAGGGGATGAGGGGGTCACTGGGGAATGAACTCAGGGGCACTAGACCACTGAACCACCTCCCCAGCCCTATTTTGCATTTTATTTAGAGACAGGGTCTCACTGAGTTGCTCAGTACCTTGCTTTTGCTGAGGCTGGCTTTGAACTTGCAGTCAGCCTCCTGAGCCACTGGGATTACAAGAGTGTGCCACCACAGGCAGTCATAGTTTGGGGTCTTACATTCAAGTCTTTAATCCAAGTCTTTAATCCACTTTGAGTTGATGAGTTGATTTGCCTGGTTTCATTCTTCTGTATATGGATATCTAATTTCCCCAGCACCAATTATCGAAAAGACAGTCATTTCTCCAATGCATATTCTTAGCACCTTTGTTGAAAATCAGTTTGCTCTACCAGCACAGATTTAGTTCTAGGATCTCTATTCTGTTCCATTGGTTTGTGTGTATGTTTTTATGCCAAAACCAGGCTGTTTTGATGGCTACAGTTTTAAAATATCTTTTTAGTCAGGGAGTATAATGCCTCCCTCTCTGTTCTTTTTGTTTAAGGTGGTTTTGCCTATTAACACTTTTCTGTGATTCCATGCAAATTTTGGCTTTGTTTTTCCTAGTTCTGTGAAGAATGCCACTAGTATTTTGATAGGGATTGGGTTGAATCTGTAAATTACTTCAGGTAGTATGGATTTTATAATGATATCGTTTCTCTCATATATGAAAATGGATAATGTATTTCCATTTTGTGTGTGTGTATGTGTGTGTGTGTCCACTTCAATTTATTTCATCAGTCAGTGTTTCTGTTTTTCATTTTGTTTTTGTATTACTGGGGATTCAACCCAAGGGCACTCTGAAGATGAAGCTACATCTTCATTCCTTTCTCTTTTTTATTTTGAAATAGGGTCTTGCTAAGTTGCCCAGACTGGCCTCAAACTTGCAATCCTCCTGCTCCAGCCTCTCAAACAGCTGGAATTAGAGGCATGCACCATTGTGCCCAAATCATCAATGTTTTGTTGTTTTCAATATAGATATCAGTCACCTCTTTGGTTAAATTTATTTCTAGGCATTTTATTTCATTTTATTTTTTGTAGTTATTGTAATAAGATTGTCAAACCTAAGCATAAGAATACCTATATTGCTCTTTGCCCTCTGATCATCATGTGAGCTGCCTCCCTCTGCCACATTCTTCAGCCATGATGTCCTGCCTCACTTGAACCCTGAGGAATGGAACTGTCCGTGAACTGAGACCTCTGAAATAATATCAGTTTCTGACCACTAAAGGGAAGGGCAGGAAGAGCTGCCAGAGCAGCTCTGGGAGTCCCAGAGCTGCAGAGATGCCAGGGCTAGAAGGTGTACAAAGCCTCCTGTCCTAACCTGAATGTTTCTTACTTTTTGTGTGCACTTCACTGCACAATATTCAGTATCAACAGAACCCAAAGATAAGAGCAACCCCACATGGGTGCACTATACTTTTATGTACGTAGCATTTCTGAGATGTTGCATGTCTGCTCCCCAAATCCAATGTGTTCACTCTCCATGACCTTCAGCTGAGACTGGGAGGAGCTGTTGGGTGGAGAGACTGCATGGCATGTGGTGAAGCACCCAGCCGCTGCTGCAGGAAGGCCTGCCCCTGCCCACTGACCCTGTTCTCCCATCCCGGGACAGAGGTATACAGCCATCAAGTCATCATGTTTCAAGTTGCCATGGACACCCAGATATTATAGGGTTGGTAACCCATATTGACAGTTCGAAATTCCCTCACAGGGGCTCCTTGTGAGGTCAGAGCAAGAAATGACCCAGTCACACCTTGGCACAAGCTCCAGTGGTCATCTCACATTGGGGCTTCCAGGACTTTTTCCACTTTCATAAGAATAAGAAAGGATTCCAGAAGGCTCTTTGCTTTAGTGTGTCATAAAGACTGATATTTACTTGTTTAGAAATTAAAATTTATAGGATACTTAATAAAAAAAAGAATACCTATGCTTAAATTTGATGAAGAATGAACACTCATGAAGATGTATGATTGGACAGAAAGGAAGTATGAACTAAGAGTAATAAACAGGAAGTAACTTAGTAAGGTCTCTGTTCGGATTCTTCATGGCCTCTCTCTGCAGTATTCCTCCCCTCTGCCATAGGGCAGGACAGCTCTCACATGAGGGTTTTCAGCAGAAAAGGTCAGAATGACCTTTCTCCTCCTATTGGTTTTTCAGTTTCCTTCAGCTTAAAATATTAGGCCAAGGCGCCACATTTTGGGATAGAGTTTTCTTCTCAGAAGGAAGACTAGAAGGAAGAAAAGGGAGGGTAAGGCAAGGAGTGAAGGGAAGGAACAGAAGGTGAGGTGAGAAGATGGGAAGAAGGCAGGAAGGGAGGGAGGGAGGAAGGACAATCATGATGGAGAAAGTGAAGGTCAAAGAGACTATGCAACTGGTCTTGGTGGTGACAAGTAAATCAGCATCAGGGTTAGCATCCAACTCATAGATTCCTGACATGACCACCTTTTCACCTAGTCAATTATTTTGGTGCTGAGATGTTCATTATCCTTTCTGAGATGTAAACAAAGGATGAATAAAATTTTGTTTTTATTTCTGATTATCAGAAACCATGTAATATTGAGATAAGTGAGTTAACTTTAGGGTACCTTTTTGTTCTCTCCAGAAAAAATGGCCTCTGACTTGACAGATTAAAGCCACACAAGTTGATCAAAGCCTGCCATTTTTGGAGGCAACAGTCACATTTCAAGAGTCACACATAGGGATGGGGCAGGCAGAGATGAGGCTCCAGGAGATACACATGAGAATGATGTGGGAAGCTCATGAAGGAATATTAAATATCTAGCATAACAGCTAGGGCATCCACTGTGAGTAATAACAAAATAGAATAGGCTAATAAAGGGGTCAGCAATGAACATTTTTTCATAAATCTGTTGATTGCTTGTAGATCTTCCTCTGTAAAGTGTCTGTTCATTTCCTTGGCCCATTTATTGATTGGGTTATTAGTGTTCCTGGTGTAGAGATTTTTGAGTAATTTGTAGATTCTGGAGATTAGTGCTCTATCTGAAGTGTGTGTAGCAAAGATTTTCTCCCACTCTGAAGTCTCTCTCTTCACAATGCTGATTGTTTCCTTTGCTGAGAAAAAGCTTTTTAGTTTGACTCTATCCCAATCATTGATTTCTGCTTTTATTTCTTGCGCTTTGGGAGTCATGTTAAGGAAATCTGGTCCTAGGCCAACGTGATGAAGATTTGGACCTATTTTCTCTTCTATTAGGTGCAGGGTCTCTGGTCTAATTTCTAGGTCCTTGATCCATTTTGAATTGAGTTTTGTACAGGGTGAGAGATATGGGTTTAGTTTCATTTTGCTGCATATGGATTTCCAATTTTCCCTGCACCATTTGTTGAAGAGGCTGTCTTTTCTCCATTGTATGTTTTTGGCTCCTTTGTCAAGTATGAGATACCTGTATTTATGTGGGTTTGTCTCTGTGTCCTCTATTCTGTACCATTGATCTACCTGTCTATTTTGGTGCCAATACCATGCTGTTTTCGTTACTATTGCTCTGTAGTATAGTTGAAGGTCTGGTATTGTGATATCCCCTGCTTTGCTCTTCTTGCTAAGGATTGCTTTAGCTATTCTGGGTCTCTTATTACTCCAAATGAATTTCATGGTTGCTTGCTCTGTTTCTATGAGGTCTTATTCTGGATGCTGTGGAAAGAAATGTCACATTTGCCACTATTAGCCTGGGATTTTCTCAATATTCCTTGCTAGTTCCTCCCTAGAATTCGTGGACTCTGAAATCATTTTATAAACAGAACTACAATGACCTCAAGGATATTGTGACATCAATTCTAAGGAAAATAATTCACACATGCCTGATGGGTAGACAAAGAAGTTGTATTAGTAGTAAATCAGGAAAAAGTCAGAACAAATGAGCAGAGAAGGATACAACTACATGGGGAAGAAACCATCCATCCACTCAGAGGATATGATTGTGTCTGTGAAATCCAACCCTCATCAAGCCTCAAGCAAATAGCAGTCCTAACCCTGTCTCCCACCCACCCACCCACCCACCCACCCACAGTGTCCACTGCCTGAAGATAGTTTTCTTGGATGTGAACCTGCTACAGCTATCCTTTGCCAAACTCTTCACCCTGAAAATGCACTTAGTCTAAAATCTTAGTAAGATAAACATTACCCATGGAAAAATTCCCTAAGCTCATTCTATTTTCCATACATTCTTCTCATTTAGGTCCACTCCACTGTTTGTCTGTTTCAGATTAAAAAATCATTGAGTGGAACAACTATGTAATATGTTCTCTGAGCAATTCCCAGCTCAGAAACATAAGCCTTTAGAGGGTTCATAATGAGGATGAAGCAGAAGATGACAATGACAGCCACCAAGATGATAGACAATGGGATTACATGAGCCGTGGGGAGGAGGGCTAGCTACCTCACAGAGTTGAAGGCAGCATGGTGCAGGGAAAGAAGGCTGGGCTTTGGAGGAGGAGACCAAGATGAATTCTATCTCACTCCTCTCCCAGCAGAGGGTTTATTCCGTGGAGTGATAACAACATTAAGATTCAGTCCTAGCAGACAGGAATTATCTATCTATCAATTTAGCTGTGGATGCATTTATAAACTTCACCTTGGAAAGCTTCGGAACTATTCATTCTCATTTTTTAAAAAGCCAATGGTAGATGATTTAAGAGAAAAACAAAGCAGCAACAAAAACAATAACCTGGAAATAATATCTCAGAGAAAATTCCAAGACAGCATTTTTTCCCCCCACTTGACATCAAAAGCGGGTAGCAAGGGCTCACTGGGAGGCATCACTCTAAGCAAGGTACAAAAACCAGGCTCCTGCTATAAAAGGTGCATTTTCCTAACAAAAGTTTTCCAGGCAACCTCCCTATCCATGGCACGTTTTCTGAAAATCAATCAAGTCCTCCCATTCAGCTGAAGTCCCAACGCATTGTCTGCCCCTTCCTCCAGAAGCCGATTTCTGCCAGGTAGAAAATTAAGTTTCCTTAAACTCCTCTTTGGGACACAATGCTGCACAGCACCGCAGAACTGTTGTTCTGTGTGGGAAACCGACTTCCTGTCTCAATAAACAAGCACACACAGGCTTTTCTGGACACATAATGGAGGCTTTTTTATTTTATACAAAAATCATTCCACACTTAACACATCAATGAAGCCACTTAAGCTCTACTGCATCTGAATTAAAGAGGAATTGTGTGATCAAAGGGTGTGAAAAGAACCACACAGGGTGTTCTTCAGATCCTCCACTTTTGTTACATTTGATACATAACAAACCCAATAAATATGCTTATCCCAGGAGTTAGTTTCATTATCTCATACCCTTAAGCCTGGTGAAAGTATTCCTGTATTGCCCTTCATTCCACAGTGTCCATTTTCTACGAATGATTTTGGTGAAGAATTAAAAAATATTGGCATGTTTTGACAGGCTCTGGGTGAGGTTGGGAGATGAAGTCATTTTCTCTTCAGGTTTTGTTCTTGTTTTGCTAAATATAAATGCAATTTATATGCATATATATGGTCATAAAAGTATATCTATGTCCCCAGAGGTGAAATATGATATATACAAACACACTACAGACTCACAAACATACATGTCTCTAAACCTACTGGTACACACACACACAAACAATAACATGGGAAATTTCTTTTTCTTACCAAGTAATTGAAAGTAAAGCAAAAAAGACATGAAAATTCTTGAATGCTTAGATTTGAATAGGTGAATAGGACATTCTATAATCCTTTTATAGCTTTTCATGCTGTGAACACAGCTTCTGTGAAGGTTACTAAGTATTTAACATTTGCTGTTATTTTTTAGTATCCTGCATTCTTGACAGATTTGGAAAATTCCTGAAGAGTTCAGGCATCCTCATAAGCCACATATTATAGCTACACACATGCTGAAATGTATTTTGTGAATAATAATTCAAGTACTACAAAAACGTGTCTTCTATGCAGTTTCATAAAAATATGAAATGCAAAATATACAGGCAATGAATTAAAGTTGATTGAATGCATTATTATTTAAATTCATGTAATCCAATCAATATTGGATTGAGATATATTCCTTTAGCTATTATCTATATAGCTGCAATGAATTAATTGTTGGACAAGAACCCCAAATTGTTTAGATAAAAATTTCCTCATTGAAGAAGTTTAAACTGGAATTAATTTATTCAAGTATAATAGAACACAGATTATGAATCAGTCACTATTCTAGGTATAAGGAATTTAAAGATTAAAAAGGCACATCTCCTACTGTACTCATAATCCACTAAAAGAGAGGCACTTGCACCTCTCATGGGGCACCCTGCAGGAGGAAACAACTACTTGAGTACAGAGAAGTTAGTGAAGAGGAGTTTATATTTAAGCATGGTCTTTAAAAGATGGACAGACAGAGAAATTGGAAAAAAAAAAACATATCAGGCAGAATGCAAATGAGCAAAGACATGCTTGAAAACATGACAAAGCATTGAGTACCCTTAAATCAGTGTACAGTGTATGTCATTAGATGGTGGGGTTCACTGAGAACAGAGAAGCTGTGCATGAAGCTAGGGTGGGAGGCTGTGCTGTCAGGACACTTGGACTGTGCCCTGCTAAACAAGGAGGAACCTAGTAAGATCTTCACAGAGCAGAGTGACTTGCACTGGATTTCTGTGTTGTCCTAGTAGTGAGATGTCTATACTCAACAACCCTTTGAATAATCACTCAGATCTGGCAATTTGTATAGCTCCAAATAATTTAGCCGGTTGCATCTTTCTTTCCTGTTATTTAGTATTACATGTACTGGTCATGCAGATGATGGACTGAAAGATTTGGTTTATATCCAGATGTTTTCAGTGCTGTGTAAACAGCCATAAACACTGAAAGAAAAAAAATTCTATGGGGTGAAAGACCCTTTACCATGCTTCCCAAATAAATCATTGTTGATGGTATCGCTAATATCAGTTCAGCTCTGTTCAAGCACAGTTATTAGGATCAGATGACCATCTGTTTTCTGGTACAGTTTATGTCATGCAAACCTTTCCCATACAGCCTATGGACTGTTCTCCATTGCATAGATGAATAAAACTCAATAAATAACCATAAAAATAACAACATATTGAGGCAGTTGTACATTCTCTTCTTGATTAATTCTGTGTGTTTATGTAACCAAGGTCCAGACATACTCTATTCCTACCCACACTGGCTTTCTCTGTGGAAAAAAATAAACAAATAAGACTTTTTTTCCTCCTTCACTAATCCGACCCTGAATTTCCTGTCAACTTCCACTTATACTCACGTAAAACAATGATGTTTCGTTTTGCTTTTGAATGATGTACAAAGTCCCTTTCTTCCTTATTTTCATTTGGAGTTTATTTGTCCTTGAATTGTATGGCTACAGTTGATGTTATGATTTAAATGTGGTCTAAGGCAGGATCTTTCACTCAACAGTCCATAAGAATTGGAAAATAATGAGAAGGGAATTCTCCAGTAAACAAATGCCTGCAGTAAACAACTGTTTAGATGTGATAAGCACAGAAAGAGGGGGAACAAATGCACTGACTAGAGGGGAGAGAACTCATGAAATAAAAGAGAACTTGTCTACAGTTCACTTGAAGGCTAATATGACTTCTCCATGAATTGTTCATGTTCTCAGCATGAAGAGGTCCATGTATTCCTTGTAATGACACATTCAAAGGATGGAATGACAAAGAGCAGGATTTTTACAAGAAAACAACCAAGAAGGTAGAAGGATTGGAAGCCGCATCATATGAGGAAAAGTAGAAGGATCTAAGATGTTTTCATCTAGAAAATGTCATAGAGGTCTCAACAGATGGGTCCTAAAACTCTGAGCTACACAGGATAAAAGAATTCAGCTTACTGTGGATACTTAGAAGAGGTAGCGCAGTTGAGAGCAACTTGGAGAAAAAGAATTGATTCAATATTAAAGAAAAGTCTAACAGTCAAAGTCATCTGTATGGTAGACCAGCTGAAGAAGTAAAAGTATTATATATCTGAAGGGTTCAAGCAAACATTGGAGCACCACACTGAGGTAGGACTAGGAGGATTTGAGAATTCAAAGTATTCTTAGATTTCTGCAGATTTCATGCTATGTTTTGTTTTGTTTTGTTTTGTTTTGTACCAAGGACTGAACCCAGGGTTGCTCAACCTCTGAGCCACATCCCCAGCTTGTTTTCTTTTTTTTAATTTTGAGACAGGGTCTCACTCAGTTGCTTAGAGCCTCGCTAAATTGCTCAGACTGGCTTTGAACCTGCAACCCTCCTGCCTCAGCATCCACAGCTGCTGGGGATACAAGCATGCACCACCATGCCCGGCCTTCATATGCTAGGATTTCAACTCATCTCAAGTTACTGATTTTCCTTTGGTTTAGCACAAGATTATGAACTTCAGGACTTTCTCTCCTGTTATAGTTTGGATGTTTGTTTCCATTCCAAAATTCCTATGTTGGAAGTTAAACCCCAAGTGGATGATATGAAGATGTGGGAGCCTGGTGTGGTGGCATACTCCTATTATCCCAGCAACTGGGGAGGCTGAGGCAGGAGGATTCCAAGTTCAAAACCAGCCTCAGCAACTTAGGGAGATCCTGTCTCGAAATAAAAAACAAAAAATAAAATAAATAAAAGGCTGGGGACATGATTCAGTAGTTAAGTTCCCCTGTGTTCAGTTCTTGATGCCAAAAAAAAAAAAGAGGTTGGAGGTTATCAGGTCATGAGGACTCCACCCTCATGAACGGGATTAGCAACCTTGTAAAAAGGCTGCAGGGAACTACCTGGACCCTTTTTGCCTTTTCACCCTGTCTGCCATGTGTGAACACAGTGTTTGTCCCATCTAGAAGGACAAAGCTATCTAGCTTCCTAGGAGCCATCTTAGAAGCCCTCACAAGACAGCACACCTATGGTGCCTTGTCTTGGACTTCTCAGACTCCAGAACTGTGAGAAATAAATTCCTCAGTCTCAGGCATTTTGTTATAGCAGCTCAAGTAGACTAAGACAGCTCTGCATGAATCTGACCTCTGCTATTCCTGACTTCATCAACCCTATGAGTCAGACCTCAAATTCTAGAAGTCACATTCATTTTGCAGAATCAGCCTTACCCTAGATTCTTAAAACTGGTTGTTTTTCTTTCAATTTTGTTTTTTCAGTCATGACTAATAATCAGACATGAATTTCTTATTGATGCCCTTATTTGAAGATTTGATTTTGTGGTCTTGATCTGGAACTATATCACACAGAGAAGCAAAAAGAACTTCAGCCCTTCCCTATACAGGGTCACTTCAGAGCACTAAAAATTTAGCATTGAAGAGTTATGCAGATGAATGGTGGTAACAGCTCTACAGCATTACAAATGTAACTAATATTACTGAACTGCATGCTTAAAAATCATTAAGATGGTAAAGTTTATGGTATGTGTGTTTACTAGAATAAAAAGAAAGAAAGAAGGAAAAATATAATGGTGTTTTATACAGATAATAAATGTAATTCATAATATGAATCAATCAATTCTTAGGACTTTTCCAAATGACCTTGATTTTAATTGTTTTTCTTTCCTAAGGCCTTTGGCCATCTTTACACATTCTAGCCTCATGCCATAAATCAAAATGGAAAAAGTTTCAAAGTTCTGGTTTTGATCACTGACTTCTTGAGCAATTGTCTATAAGTCAGCGACCCATGTTATCTGCAGATTGATTACCCATCCCCAACTCCTGAACTATTAAGATTATTAACCTGAACTGGGAAAAAGTTTTGGGCCAGCTTGCCAGTATCTTTGGCTTGATAGATTTGGAATTTCCCTGTAAGTCTCCAAACTTGAGGACATGAGTTATCTACAAAATAAATAAATGCATACATACATACATACAAACTTCCTTGTCAAGAAATGGAAGCTTAAAGTGGCATCAAGCATATTGATGGAATTAAGCAGTTTGAAGAATGAAGAGCAGATGAATCACAGACATATGAGCTGCATCACCTTCTATGCATTTACACATTCCAGCATGAAGGGGAAACAGGTAGCAAGCTCTGTTCTTACCTAAGCATGCCCTGTGAGCCCATTTAAAGTTAATGTGTCTTCATTTCTAATGCTGACTACACATACATGTGGCTTTTCATTACTGAAGTTCCACAAAATTCACTTTGCTGCTGATGGAAGTGGACAAAATGACCTCTGCACTGTCCTTTTATGATCATCAATCTGCTGTTTTTTATTAATATAAGTAAGTCACACTGATTCCATGTAACAAGACTGCTAGTCCACATCCTAACTATATACAAAGGGAGTTGTTACCTATTTGGGAAAGATAAAGAAACCAAGCAGAACTCTTTTCTTTATAGAGCTAGAACAATATTGATTCACTTAATAGGCCTTTACCAAAGACCTTCTATGCACCAGACACTCATGCTCCAGTCCTCTAAAGTTGCTCAGGGTCTGGAGGGGAAGGCAGACAAGGGAGCAGGTAGCATTAGTATAGTGTGAGATGGGGTGATGGAATGAGCACAAGGTACTCTGGGGATATAGAGGAGGGGAATCTAACCCCAACAAGAGTGGAGAAAGGCTGAGAAGTATTCCCAGAGACATCAGTGGTGCTCAGGCCAAAGATGGAAGGATAAGAAGTAAGGCACCAAGTGAAGGGGGGGGGGTGTCAGTGGAGGAACTCCTGGGGCTTTGGAAGTAGTTTAGAAAGGATGTTACTTGGGCTGAGGCTGGCAGAGTAGGCTGGGGCAGGATTATGGAGGGTCTTGCATGCCAGGTGAAGAGGCCCAGCATAGGCCCTGGCTTCAGCTCACAATTTGGTTTTCGTTGTCATTGAGGTAGCCCAACTCATGCACCATTAGCACCTAGGTTGCCCACACATCTTCACCTGGTGGTGCATTTTCCTTTCACCTGTGCATTCTTTAAAAATAAAGCCATTTATCTTACAAGACATAGGAGTAGGAAAGGGAGTGGATGGGGTTTACTACTCAATCTTGAGGTCTGGTGGAAACAACTCATTTGACTCTGCTTTTCTTGCTCAACATTGAATCAGTTCTTGTGCATTCCTAGGCCTTGGTTTCCCATCTGGCAAGTGAGATCACTGTGATCTATTTCAGATGTCCTGTGCGTCACTTAGAGGAAAGTTATTTGACTACAAATGCTCTGGAGCTCCTCATCAGATTGTATGAATAATTCACAACCAACATCATCTAGGGCTGGATTGTATTTGGAATTTTTATGTTGACCAATTCTCAAATCAGAATGCTATGATTGCTATGATTCATCATGACCCTTTGATAACAGTTTTCAAGAGGTAAAGAAAATGAATGAAATATAAGGAATTCCTTTAAAGGTGCAGAAAGAAGGAATAAAATAGTATTAGGGAACGGGAGAGTTACACCAGAAACACAGTGGTTAATTTTACATGTGTTAAAGGATGGGAAGAGGGGGGGGGGGGGGGGAGAGAGAGAGAGAGAGAGAGAGAGAGAGAGAGAGAGAGAAAACGAGAGAGCAAAATATACACACAAAGGAAGATTTTTATTTCACACCCCCCCTAGCTCTTACGCTATTTGTTTTTCTGTGCCTGGCTTATTTAACTAAGCACAAAGTTCCCTAGGTTTATCCACATTGTGGCAGATGACAGGATTTCCTTCTTTTTTATAGGCTGAATAGTGTTCCACTGTGTATGGGCGCCATGTTCTTGATCTAGTCTTCCACTGATGAACCCTTAACCTGATTCTATATCTTGGCTTTTGTAAGTAAAGCTGCAGCAAACACAGCAGTGTTTCTCTTTGACATACTGATTTCATATCCTTTCAAAATATACCCAGTAGTGGAAATTCTTGCCTGTATGGTAGAGGTACCACCATACTATTTTCCATAATGACTACACTTATTTATATTCCCACCACAAGAAGAAGGGTTCCCCCCGCCTGTGGAATTGGGTACCATTGCTAAAAATCATTCCTGTTCTGGAGTTAATCTTAATTAATAAATATTAACATGTACTGAACATTTTCTACAGACTAAATTCACTAGGCTTTTATGATACCATCTTCACAACTTTTCAAGAAGGTAGATTATTATTATCTCCAGTGTACAGATGAGAACATTAAGGCTTTACAGGTTTCACATGGTTCCCAAGGACACACATCTAGTATGTCAGAGCAGGAATTCAAAATTAGATATTTCTGGCACCAGAGCTCTTAACCTATCTTCTTTGGTGCCTTCACTAGTTATCTCAGTAATTAATTCTCAAGTAAAAAAAAAAATTGGAATGAGTGTACAAGAACTTTGCCAGACCTGAGATTAGTAAAACGACCTTAGAAATCAATTCAGTTAGAATGATAACTTCCTAGGGAGTGGAAACCCCTTAGAGACATGTTCTGATCATTGATTGACGTATGTGCTGGAAGCCATAGTGTAGTTTTCTACCAAAACCTGGTGTCACTTTCCACAGTCCCTACTGAAGTCTGAGTCTATTGTTGCAGCATTTCTTGGACCTTATCCTGACTCCAGGATCAAATTTCTCTTTAGTTTCTGTGATTGGGGCAGCAGATAAAGAAGAAAACATGACTCTTATTCATTTGACTTTTAGGAGAAAGCACAATTATACTTCAAAAGAAGCACTTGTAAGATAGAGAGGATTTTTTTCCCATTTTACAGATGAGACAACCAATGAATAGTCAAGATGGGGACTTGTTTAACTGTCTAGTAAGCTGCTATCAGAACCAAGACAAAAATATTGTCTTTTCAGATGGTACTGGAAACTGTACACAGTGAAAAACCTGTAAGCTCCTTTCTTCTTTTAAATCATGGTGAAATACATCTAATATGTAATTTAACATCTTGACCATTTTTAAGTGTGCGGTTTGCTGGCATTAAGTATATTCCTACTGTTGTGAAACCATCACCACCATCCATCTCCAAAACTCTTTCCATCTTGCATTACTAAAACTCAAAACCCAGTAAACATTTCCTCCTTTGCCAGTCCCTGGTAACCACTATTCTACTTCCTGTCTCTATGAATTTGCCCACTATAAGTACCTCAGGTAAATGAAATCATACACCATTTGTTTTTTTGCGACTGGCTTTATTTCACTTAGCGTACTGCCCCTCAGGTTAATCCATGCTGCAGCATATATCAGAATCTCCTTTCATTTTAAGGCTGAATAATATTTCATTGTATGGATATACCACATTTTATTTATCCATTCAATACCATCTTCTTTTCTGTAGTTCATACATAATATATTGTTAATCTGAATTTGAGTATTTGGTCTTCCAGTTGATTTGAAGGAGACAAATATTCCATCCCCAGTATTGCAAGTCCATTTCTTTGCTCTTTTACTTATCTGACAGTCAGGGCAGAGAGCAGAACCCCATCTTCATAGGTTTGGCTCAAGCTTCCTATTGGGCCCAAGGATAAGAAACCTCCCCCCTGCAAGGGGTTTTAAAACTCTCTTTTTCAACCCTGCTACCCAACTGAGGATCTTTAGATTTTGAGCTCAAGCATCAGGTTCTTCTGAGGGTCTTAGGGGAAGATGGGAAAGAGGAGGAAGCAGTCCAAGGTACTCAGATGTTCATGGCATTGGCCGGTGAACAGTGGAGAATGTCTGTCACCCCTGCATCCTCACTCCACCCATGCAGGGGCTCCTGCTGCCTGTTGTTATTCTCCTCTCTGGTCTTTCACTCCTCTCTCACATAGCTTCCAAATATTCTCCTCTGCTTTATGCCTCACCTAAATTAAGTCCTCTCTTGTGTAGCTCTAAAAAAAAAAAAAAAACCCAAAATGAAAAAAGTGAAGCATAATGAACGAGTAAAACATATGATTCAGATTTTGTCTTTATTTTGCATTCAAATGAACGTTAGCTAAAGTTGTAACCCTTCTGCAGCAGAATGAGCTAGACTCAATTTTTAAAAATAGTGGTTGACATTGTCTCTGATCTTCATATTACAAGAACACTCAATTCCACTGGAGTTAGGGTCCTTTATTTCAGAGGATAAACCTCCTTTAAAGTAAAACAATTCTCTTTCAAATTAACCTTGTTATTCACTTACTCATTAAGCCTACTATAAAACAATATTATATCAGGCCATATTATAATAGGAATCTGAGACATAAGAAGAAAAATGGTCTAAAAGAGTATATATTCTGCCATATTTAATGTGTACATGTAGCTATGTGCAATATTAATTGACTAATCTTCAGTTTTCCTGTCTCTCAAATGGAAATGAAATTTAGCACCTACCTTTAAGAACTCATGAGAATTAAAGGGCAAAAAATTAAGTGCTTAGCACCATGCCTGACATTTAAGTCCTCAATAAATATTAGCTGCATACATAGTAGCCACATTAGTGAGTACCCTTTAGGGGGGCCACCTATCCTAATTTGCTTAAGAATCTCCTAGTTTTAGCACTGAAAGTCTCATGTCTGATACTTTCAATCCCACACGATCCAGAACAACTGGTCAGCCTATATCATACATCATGTGCATCTTCAGATTCCCAAATTCTGATGATGGTCATTAAAATTTTAAAAATTATTAGAAATTGCTTTAAATTAAAAAGATTAAAATGAATTTAAAACTTAAAGGTACTCTCTATATAATAGTGGTCAAATAAAAAGTCATGAAAATGCCTGTATTATACCTGTCATAGGTTGAAGATAATGTGAAAGGGCCCTCAAAATATCCCCTGTCCCTTGTTCATAGCTTCCAAGTGAATTGAAGATGTTAAATAGGTTATTTTAATATTATAAGATGCAATGCTTATTTTAACATTAAAGCACCAATTTTTGATTGTTTAAAAACACCAAAATATAGAAAGATGGGAAGGAAATATGAATTAAGCACTTAAAATTTCCTTTTTGCTTGTGTTTGTGAATAACTTGAGCATGAATCTCCTATAATGCTATGCTCAGGTGGTTTTTAAACAAAACAACTGGTCAATTTCATTCAAAAAGTTAGTCAAATGAAATTGATTACTAAAACTTGTATTTTTTTATTTCTTTCCTATTGTTATGACATATCCTGGATATTTGGAGTTTTAAGGGAAAATAAATATTTAACAGAATTTAAAAATGTATGCACTTATATTTATGTGTATGTACACATTAATGGTCAAAACATGATTAATAATTTCATGTTAGTATGCTTTTTGGCCTGTGACTTCCTTTTATTTTATAGAAACTAGCTTTATAGTTTCCCATTATCCTTAATAAAAGATTCTTCAAAAAAAAACCTCCTATTATTTTTATTTTTAAATTTCTAAGTAGATCTTGTCTTAAAAATCAGCATATTTTGGCGCTTCAATGTTAAAATAAGGATTGCATCTTATAAATGATAACATTAATCTATGTAGCATCTTCATCTCACTTTGAAGCTATGAACCACGGAAAGTAGATATTTGTGGGGGACGGCGGGGGGGGGGGGGGCCTTTCACATCCTCTGAGAGCCTGTATGGAGCCTTATAGGTCTTTGAGATACTCTCCTTCTTAACACTAAACAGAAATGATTCCACCTCTAGTTGTCCTTTTAAGACTAAAGGCCTATGGTGGTCTCATTCTGCCTTCACTGATTTCAATAAAGTTCTTATGTTGGAGATGGATGGATAACTTAAGAAACTATCTTTTAAGAATCCAGGATTTTTAAAAATATAAGATTAACATGTTTCATATAAAGTTGATCATTTAATAATTATAAGCAAACATTTTTTCAAAATGTCTATACAATGTCAAAACAACTGGTCAATTTCATTTTAAAAAATCAGTCAAATGAAATTGATTACTAAAACTTGTACTGTTTGATTTCTTTCCTATTGCTATGACATATCCTGGATATTTGGAGTCAAGGGAAAATAAATATTTAACAGAATTTAAAAATGTATGCACTTATATTTATGTGTATGTACACATCCATTGTCAATATACATATCCTCAGATAGCAATGATCTATTTTAGAACAAAGGAAAGAATATATAAGACACATCTACAGTTGTTAATACCTGTGATTATATTTAAAAGGGTACAATTTTTCTTTAAAAAAGTGCTAAATTCCAAAGACACACCTGTAGTTTTTCTATAATATGCCATTTGTTGGAAGTGTCATTCAGGATAGATATAAAAGCATCCTGACCAGGTCTAAATTCTTGCTAATCTCAGGTGAAGAAGGACATTTGCTTTGATAATGCCAGTTAATCCCATAGCACAACCTGGGTTTTCTGTATTTTAGGATGAGAAGCACAGAAATTGATTGGCATTTGCTTCTCATGCAAGCTTTAAGTGCAAGCTGTAGAGAGATCTATGGCTATGATTCAGCATATTACACTTCCTGTTTCCACAAAGAAGATGACTCCAATGCTGATGAAAATAAATAAAATTCTTTTTTAAATTTTGAAGAAGCCTTAAGAACATGAACTACTTAACAGGTGAGAAACCTGTATTATCCTGTAGTCTACCACTTGGAGGCATCTTTAGTTGTATCTGATGTGAAACATACCACCAAATACAATGAAAAATTCTTAACAACAATTCTTAGACGCTATGTGGAAACTGAGATTGATTTCATGCAGCATTAAGAAAAAATATTCCTGGGTAGCAAATGCTTTCATCCATGAGTTAGGCCAAGGACATTGGGACTTGAATTTTGCAAAAATAAGAAAAATACTCTTAAATAAAATAAAAGAAAGAAAAAACAACCCACAGTGTTTACTAACAGCTAAGATAGGTTTTTGCAGTAATATTACTACCAATAAAGCTTCACTTTTTAGAAAAAAAACATTCATTGATAAAGTGATTCTTTTTCTTGAGTTGGATAATAACTTTCATGTTCCTAGAATGGGAGGTTGGGAGAAATCTTGGCTTGTGTAACATATAAATGGTAGAAATTATTATCTTGGCTTGTGTAACATATAGATGGTAGAAATTATTATTTACTTTCACATTTTAACAAGACATAGGTTTTCTCTAAAAGACAAACTAGCATGTACCTAGGAAGAATTCACCAGGTTTTTTAGTGTGTAACATAGTACCTAGTACTAAAAATGCATTTGTTGAATGACGAGATAAATTAATGTCACCCAATAAATATTCATATTTAGATTATCAACCTGAACATTTCTACTAAGGTATTACTGACCATCGGCATTTACAAGGCCTAAGTACAATCTATCTTGAAAGAACCCTTAAGACGAACTGCTAAACAGATCTGTATCATAGAAATCAGGTTCAAAATAGTGCCAGGTAATTTATGATTCAAAATAATAGACCTATTTTTTATTCTAGTTACTTACAAGTTAATGAACATGGATTTTTCACTATCTGAACAACAGGAAAACACATGAATCAAACAGGTCCACTTTTGTCAAAATGACCTAGACACTTTATCTGGTGACTCACAAATACTGGGAATGGTGTTCTTTCTAAATTAACCATTTGGATAACAAAGAGAAAACTCCCTTTACATTGCAGTTCATGCAGTCTCTCACCCCTATTAAGATGTGCTTGACTTTAATTAGTCCTGGCATCAACAGAAGCATTCTCTACCTTAGGAGAATAACACTCTGAAAAGAAATAAAGTTTAGTATTAAAGAAAATAGAAAAATACTTTCATTTGGGCATTCTGGTTCTCATAGCTATAATTTTTATAGGGTTAGGTAAGATCTAAGCTAACAAAACCAAAGACGTAGCAGGCATAAAACTAAATGATTGTTACCACTTACTACTGAAATCTCATTGTGTTCTCTAGACACACACGCACACACATTCAACTTAGAGTCAAGCTAAACTTCCTGTCATAAACAACTAAATCTGAACAAAATATATAAAACAAACATTTTAAGATGTTGAGCAATACGTAACACAGAACAGCGATTACTGGGGGAAACAAACAAAATGAGATTAGTTCCATAATTTCCTGGCTTTCTGTTTGGGGGCACTTTCTGAATTGTAATGCAGGAAGAAGGAACCCAGAGCATAATGGTCTTTCTATAGAGAAAGAAAACAGAGCTTGGAGCCCCAGTATTGGCTAGAATTTACAGGTCATCGTGCCAGATAAAAGGGAACTGTTCAAAGAAGAGGCCTTCGTTTCTATATTGGGGGCCCTTGAGTGTTTGGCTGAACACACAGCTTCACATGTGCGGAGCAAGAACTCATGAAGTCCAGTTCAGAAAAACAAATGAACAAAGACAACTATTGACAAAAGAAAGGAAGGAAAGCAAGCTACGGAGGAGCTGCAAGTAGAAGTGCTAGAACTTGCATAAGTCTGAGACATACAAGTTCCAACCAACCAGAGTGCAGAGACCTCTTTAAGCATCACTGGTGCTGGGCAGAGAACACAGAAAGGCCATGCCGTAGGAAAACAGCAAATCTATCTCTACAGTAAAAGTTCTCTTCGACACGCTGCAATGAAGTTTAAAAACAAGACAGAATAATCAAGAGGCCTTGCTTTAATTGCCTTCCCGAACACAACTTGACCCTCTCTTAAGAAAGGCAACAGAAGCTGGACACTCAACAACACAGGATCTATAGTTCAGCATCAAATCCCACCAACAGTGTACAAGTGTTCTTTTTTTCTCCATTTCCTTTCCAGCATTTATTATTGTTCGTATTCTTGCTGACTGCCTTTCCAGCTGGAGTAAGATGAGTGCTCAGTGGAGGTTTAATTTGTGTTGCTGTAATGGCTAATGATGTTGAACCTTATTTCATATATTTTTTGGCCATTTGTATTTCTTCCTTTGAGAAGTGTCTGTTTAGTTCATTTGCCCATTCAGTATTTGGGTTATTTAGGTTTCTATGGTGTTAAATATTTTGAGTTCTTTATGTATTCTGGATATTAATCTTCTGTCAGAAGTATAGCTAGCAAAGATTCTCTCCCCTCCTGTATGTTTTCTCTTCACATTCTTGTTTCCTTTGCTGTGAAGAAACCTTTTAATTTGATGCCATTTCTTTCATTAACTATTTTTTGAGTTTTGGGAGTTCTATTAAGAATTGCCTATACCTATGTATTGGAGTGTTGTCCCTTCATTTTCTCCTAGGAGTTGCATGGTGTCTAGGTCTTTGGTTCATTTTGAGTTGATTTTTGGGCAGAATGAGAGTTAAGGATCTAGTCTCACTCTTTTATGTATGGATAACCAGTTTTCCCAGCACAGATAAGAACTTTAAAACCTGTTATAAATACATCCAAGATTTAAATTAAAATATAGATCAAGTGAGGTAATAAATAGAAAAACACAATAAAGAATAGAAATTTTAATTAAAAAAAAGAAACAAAGAGCTTCCCCTCAGCACACACACAAATATACACAGAGGATCTGCTCTATGGCACAGATGTGTGTGTATTTGTGTGTGTACATGTCTACATATGAAATGAAAATTTTACTCAATGCTCTTAACAGCAAAATAAAAAGTATACTAATTTGAATATGGGAAAATAGAAATTATCCAAACTGAAACATAGAAAAAAATGACTGAAAAAGTAACCATGCTTCAGTAGGCAATGACAATATCCAGTTACATGCATGGAACTGGAGTACCAGAAGAAGAGGAGAAAGAAAGGGAAAAGAGAAATTTTTGAAGCAATAGTTGTTGAAGATTAAAAAAAATTAATAAAAACAATAAGCTCAGAGATCTAAGAAGTTAATAAATCCAAAACAGATAAATCTATAGAAAAACACTTTAAGGTGCAACATCACTCAATAGTTGAAAATCAGTAATAATAAAAAAAATCTTAAAAGAAGCTGGACAAACACCTATAAATAAATAAATACATTATATACAGGGAGGTAATTGGGATAAAAACTACTAATTTCACATCAAACAAATGCAAGACAGAATATAATAGAAGGGTAATTTTTAAAATCTTAGAAGCAATGACAGTCAGCATAAAGTTCTACAACCAGTGCAAAATATCCTGATATTAGTTCAAGATAGACTACAATAAATTAAAAATCCATTTAAGTCCTATAACAACCATTAAAAAATAAAATGAAGAATATATGATCCAATAGAAGATATGAAATGGAATAATAAAAAAATCAATTGAAAATTATTATGAACAAAATACAGATGGAAAAATAGAAAACAAATAACAATATGGATGTCTTTAATCATTTAAATAAATACATTAGACATAAATGAACCAAATATTTCATTAAAAGGTGAAAAATTTGGAAATTATTAGAAGCAAATATCCAATATTTGCTGTTTGCATAGACTCACATATACTGTAAAGACACATTTAGATGAAAAAATTTAAATGGGGGTTATGTACCTTGAAAACATGAACCATAGAGTGATGGAGTGGTTATATTGCTATTAGGCAAAGCTGAACTCAGGAAAAATAGATTTACCAGAGATAAAGATATTTTATAATAATGGAAATATCAAATTATAAAAAAGACACAATAATCATAAAATGGTATGCATTTAACACATAGCATTAAAATTCATGAAGCAAAAATAGAACAAAGAGAAACAAACAAATATCCAGTTCTAGTTGGGGATTTCACTTGCTAGAACAACTAGATATAAAATAAATGAACAAAACAAATCAATAGACATACAGAAAATTGGATAATCTTATCAACTAACACAACCTAATCTCTCATTTATAAAATACCTCTTCCAAACGGAGAAACCACATTCTTTTCAAATTACCATAAAATATTCCCCAAGGTAAGTTGGGCCATAAGATAACTCTTAATAAATTTAAAGAAATTAAGATCATTTGGAGTATATTTTCTGACCACAACAGAATTAGAAACAAAAAACAAAGAACTATTTGTAAAATATCCTCATATTTGGAAATTAGTTAAAATACATATTAAACCATATGTCAAAGACAAATTTGAAAAATGAAATAAGAAAATATTTTAACCAGATGAAAATAAAAACATGACATATCAATATTTGTATGAAGTTAAAGTAGTGTTTAAAAAGAAAGTTAATATTTTAAATGTTTATGTTAGAAAATAAGAATGGTTTCAAAGTAATAATCTGATTCTACCTTGAGGAGTTAGAAAAATCAAAATTAATCACCCCCAAAGGAAGAATGAGGAAAGAAATAATAAGGATAAAAGCAAAAATCCATTAAACACAAAATTAACAAATAAAGAGAAAATAGTGAAACTGCAAAATAGTTTTAAAAATATTAATAAAATGTTCATCTCCTAGGTAAATATTGATTTAAAAATGAAAAGAAGATATTTCTATAGATTATTCAAACTGGAAAGTTTCATAAGTAAAAGCTATCAATGACTTTATGAGGAAAAACTTGACAATTTTTGTGAAAATTTACATAGAAATTTTTAAAAAGCAAAATCATCTTGAATTATAAACAGTGTATATAGAAAATTCTAAGAATACACTGAAAAACAAGGCAAAATTTCTGAACCTAGGAAAAAAATTTACTATTATCAAAGAATACAATGTGTGTGTACAAAAATTGATTGAATTTCTACATAGTAGCTATTAAAAACTGAAAAATGACACTATAAACATACCATTTACAAAGTCATAAAAACATGAAATATTATAGGAAGTAAGAGAGAATGTTGGTATAAAAATTAACAAATGGATAGATGGAGCAGAATTGAGAGTTTGAAACAGACCCAAGCTTATGTGATTCAGTTTTGAACAAGGTGCCAAAATAATTGAATGGGAACAAAAATTTTTCTAAAAAAATAGTACTGGAGTAGTTCACTATCTATAATGGAGAAAGGGAGGAACCCAAATCCCTACCTCACACCATTCACAACAGTTTGGGATTGATTATAAAACAAAACCTAAACCCTACTTCTCTGTAACTCTAAATCTTTTCAAAGAATGTATTCTTCTAAATTAATTCTTTGCAAAGTACAAAGCACTTCACAAAGAAAACTGTATGAATGGCCAGTTGACACATAGCAAAGTACTTAATATCACTAGCCATCTGGAAATGCAAAATAAAATCAAAACGAGATACCACTGTATATCCAGCGGAATGACTGAAAGACCAACCACATTAAATATCTCTGGGTGGTGAAACAACTGAAGCTCTCATGCATTATTGGTGGAAGTATAAAATAATGCAACTTCTTTTGAAATTAGTCTAGCCATTTTCCACACAGTTAAATATATACCTTGTCTGTGAGTCAGCAATTTCGCTTCTAGGTATTTACCCAAGAGAAATGAAAACATGTGTACACAAACAGGTTGTACAAAAAATTTCATAGCTGCTTTCGGCATGATAGCCCCAGTTGAAAACAAGTATGATGAGCACCGACCAGAAAATGGAAACATAAAATTATTATTATATATCCATATGATGAAATCTGAAATGGGCCTCAATGGGTAAAATCAAGGTTAAACATGGCTGTGCTCAGTCTAGATGTCTAGTGGAAAAATCTGGTCCCTTACTGTCACCAGCACATAGAGGCTACCTGAGTTCGTGGGTTCATCCCCCTTTCCATCCTCGAAGGCAGCAGTCACATCATTTTGCCCTCTGCTTTCATCGTGCTTCTTTGATTCTCTGACCTCCCTCTCACATATAAGGTCTCTTGTGATTACTTTGGACCTATCTGAATAAACTAGGATAATTTCCTAGCTCAAGATCCTTAACTTAATCACAAGTACAAAGTCCCTCTTGCCATGTAAGGCAACATATTACCTGGTTCCAGAAATCAGTACATGGTCCTGGCGGTTATTTCCCTGCCCACCACCACCAGCAAGGTGCTCACTCTCCTTCTTGCTTTGCAGTGGCTGTTCCAGCTCCCTGGAATGCACTTTCTCTGTTTACATGTAACTCCCCCCTGGACCTAAAGTCTTTGCTCAAAAGTTTTGTCAATGAGATTCCCTTTACCCATTCTATTTGAGGTTGCAGCCTGTACCTCTTTTGCTGCTAAAACTCCCGACTACACTTACTCTGTTCTTTGTTCCTTTCTCCCATACCTTATCTATTACATCTATTGGGTTTTTGTTGTCGCTATCAACTTTATCTAATAGATTGTATGAGGGCAAGTTAACTTTGTCTACTTTGTGCACTAATATATCCCTCGTACCTAGAAAGTAACCTGAAACACAATGGGGACTCAGGGAACACTTGTTAAAGGAATTGGATGAATGAATAAATGTGCAACACTCCCTTCTATTTCAGAGCATTTCAGAGGCACATAAGTATGTTCAGGGGAGCACATGTAAACAGAATCTTTGGCAAAAATTAAATGGTATACATTTCACAAAGGCCATTGCAAGAGACAAAATTTCTAAAAAATAAAGTGATTATGCCATTGTATTTACAAAATCTGAGCACTGAGAAATTGCAGATCTGAGGACTGAAACTTATCTTAAATGCTCTGATAAGGGCACTGCTGCAGCACACACTGCCATGGGACAAGAATAGCAAGGGACACTGAGGAAGATTACCAACCAAAGCAAAAATGGCTTTCAGACTGCATCGAGTAGTGGTGGAAACTCTGGCCCAATGTTTATCTTGACAATACTTGGAAGTTGGAATTTAAAATCCTGTTTCTAGATTGACATATTCCTAATTTGTTAGATATACAGGGACACCTAAACTATCTGGCTTAACTGAGTATGGTCTTCCTGTCAATGTCCCACCACTTTCAAGCAACACCCGTGCTGCATTCAAAAATTACTATATTAAAGAAGTCTATGAACTACTCTTATAGATAGTGAATGTACCTTAAGCAGTGAATATAGGTAGCATTCTGGTGCTCAGAGAAGTCTTTTAAAGCAGTATTTCTAGCAGAACGGGGCTTTTAAAAACCACACTTCTTTGTTAATGCCACATATTAAGAGTGGTGTAGTGCTAATATACATTTGAACACAAATTTCTCACAGCATGCAGAGGTTTCATTGATTCTGAAGAAACTGGATCTTTCTGTTCCAGAGCAAACTGAAAGCAATGTTGATCTTATTGAGAAATTTAAAACATAAGCATCCAGTATAAAGTTGTTATAAAGTTAAAAAACATGCTGATGGGCTGGGGCTGGGGCTCAGCAGTGGAGAGCTTGCCTCAAATTCATGAGGCACTGGGTTCCATCCTCAGCACCACATAAAAATAAATAAAATGAAGGTATTGTGTCCATCTACCAGAAGTTTTTTTTTTTTTTTTTTTTTTAAAAAAACAAGCTGAAAGATAGTCACTAGACATAGTGGTCATTGTTGTTTGTCCCAACTTTGATCCAAAGAAGGCAAAAATCTTTTTTTTGATTTCATTACAACACTAAGGAAGTGGACTCTTTCAAAATGTTGTCATTAAATAATAAGAAATGACAAAAGGAAAAAAGAACACAGGGAAGGTAGATATAAATAACATACCTTGAAAAATGGAGGGTTCATTGTCTTTTTTCTATTTACTTGCTATATTAAAATAATTACATTCTATAGGTTTGTGCCCAGGCAAATTGTGCAGGCACTCAGCTGGGTCCTTCATATCTTAGCTCCCTACCAACTTCTTTGGACCTTCTTTTTTGACATCTCTGTCACTATGTTACTAACCTAATGCCTAATTTCAATGTCTGTTCTAAGGGAAGTACTTTTCCCTTAGCTGAATAACACCTTTCATATGAGACCTTATTTTACATCCACAGGAATGGGGACAGATCCTATAAAATAACAAAGAAGTACGAATCTGGTAGTTAAGTAACCTAAATTCTTGCCCTGGTTTTCTCACCAACTTAAAGGCTAAAATCTTATCTGTGAAAACAAAATGATTGACCTTGTCTGCTTATAAGGTCCATTTAAGTCCTATGCATCTATGATCATCTTTAGCAAACATTACTGAGATCCTTCTGGATGTAGGGTACTTATCAAACAATGAATCTATCTTCATTTTTCAAATGATAGAAAAAGAAGCTCAGAAAGGTCAAGTGACTTGCTAATGTCACACCTCTCATAAATGGCAGAGCTCAGACTCACTGTCAGATCTTGTCCACAGAACAAATGTCTTTGCAAATGCCACATTGTTGTCCTTAAGAAACTATAGCATTACAGATAGAAAAGATCCTCGGTAATGGACACCTGGGTGCCTAGGACTTCCACTGGCTCCTGGTTCCCTGAGAGCTGCCGTATTTTGTAAGACATTGGTCACTTAGTCAAGTTGATTAGTTGTTGATTAGGCATGACCCAAGTTAGGAAGGTAGATCCTTCCACAAAATTTGGAAATATAAAAGTGAACTAGTCTTTCTGAAATAATTAAAACCATGAAATGGAAAATTCAGAAGATGTTAGCAGCAATGTCACTTGCCAGGTGAAAAAAGACAGTTTCAGTGAGAGACAGAGAAACAAGAAGGAAAGAGGGAGTGTTCTGGAAGAAATTTGTCCCTGAATTTTGGTTGGTCATGAGGTCCAATTTCATGCATGACCTTCTAATACCTCAGTTGTTCTGTCTTCCCTTGCATTCTGTCTGCTAATATTCTCCTTTTTTGCTTTAGTTGTTGAATTAATCTTTACCTAGTTTCCTAGGGCTCCTGTAACAAATAGTCACAGATTGATGACTTTAAAAAGGCAGAGATGTATTCTTATCACTGCTCTGGAGGTCTGAAGTCCAAAATCAAGGTGGTGGCAGGGTTAGACAGAATATCCATGTGTCTCTTCCAGCTTCTGGTAGTTGCTGGCAATCCTTGGTTTGTAGGCTTTTCACTCCAGTCTCCACCTCTATGTTCATATGGTTTTCTCTGCTGTGATTCTTCTCTCCATCTTTCCTCATTGAAGAGTCATTATTAGACTTAGGACCCAACCTTATCAAGGAGGATCTTCTTTAGATCCATCACTTAATTATATCTGCCAAGACCTTTTTTCCAAACGAGATCACTTTCACAGGTTCTGGGTGAATCTTTTGGGGGCATCACTATGGACCTGTGGCAAAAGAGAATCCCATATTTTCCTGGTGACAGTTTCTGAGGGCTAGTGATAACCATCTCAATAGATTCTTTCATACATTTAATTATACCATCCCTACTGCCATCATTGTCCATTTTTTTTTCTTTCTGTAAGGTCATTTTGACATTGAACAAATATAGCACTGTGATCAGAAAATGAATTCTGTGTTGGAACAGATATTTTCAATTTATCTTTTTTGTGTTGGGAAGACAAGCAAGATTATCAAGTGATGCCAATCTAAATAGTAGAATGTCTTATTTCACTAAAGCTCCCATGGACAGCTAAGAATTCATTTTTAACTGCTTCTAGACTAGTATTATAACACCTGGAACAATAACCATTGTTATTGGCTCTTAAGTCTAAACACTACATAGGTGTTTTTTGCTTGTTTAACTAAAACATTTTTTTCAAAAATAACAAAGAAAAGGAAGTGTGTCAGTATTTGGTCTTTTAACTAATATAAATTGTCTTCTTTTCCAGGGAAATATTCCCTATCATGTGAAGTCAATTTCCATGAAGCCAGTCAGTTGGTAGGGTAACAAATTTACCCCATCCTGGAATCTCAAATAAAAAATCCATTGTAATGCATTATATAGCTGGTTTTATGTTTACTAACAGCTGTCTTCAAATCGTCACTATTTCAGAGTAAAACTACTATACTGGTATTGAAAAACATATTCCCACAACAACAACAACAAAAATACAAAGACCCTGGTTTATGAGAGGTGTTATACTAGGAAAATACTGAGGGATAAATTCAATAAAAAACAAAACCATGCCTTCCACTCAGTATAATCTTATGAATGCCTTCCATCTTCACAGCGGAAGTGTTGTTTTACCATGCCAAGGACAAACACAAGGTTTAATTTAGTGTTTTCTGCACCCTCAGTGTATCCCAACTTCCCATTGCACATGGTCTTTAGAAATAAAGTTTGAATTTGAAAAGAACTGATTTTAAATCTTTCACAGAGATCATATATCAGATAATAATACAGAGTCTTCCAAAATAGATTCAATGGCACCTCATCCTCAGCACCTTTACTTCGGTAGATTGTAACCAGTGTCTTGTGTATCATAGCATACTATTTTGACAAAGTAATTCCAAAAATAGGGAAGCCAAGCTCCTGCCATGTAAAATCTCTCAGTGTAGTACTAAAAAGGAAGATATAGGTTTCATAGAGTGACAAAAATGCTATAAACATGTGATGGCAGATTTGTTTGGGGTAGAGTTAATTACTTCCTTGTTAATTTCTGAAAGAACTTCGAAGGCTCTTTAACAGCTTGCTTTGGCTGTTGAAGTATCCTTTTATATAAAGAGCCATAGATTATTAAGATTTCTTTTAAAACCTGCACTTTTCCTTGCAGGTTACAGTTCCATCTGATTTTATAACTTTCCATCCTCAAACTTTCCTGATCCTTTTTAATGATGTTCATGCCCTTAATCAGGACTATGTAAACAATTCATATTACAAATTTCATAAAGACATATGTGAACATTTAACAGGCTTTGGGAGACACTTGCTGTTGAAAATATCTAGGTGGATTTTCTTTCTTGGAGATTATCCTGTACTAGTAACAGCAGAGAAAATATTTCCCAGGCCTGTGAGCATTTAGAAGTTTCTTTGTGTGCCTAGATTCTTTTCCTCCACGAAGGGGAAGTGGTGTGCATTGGGGGTGGGCAAGAGAAAAATGACAAGAAGCAAAAGCCCTTCTGCTGCAGGATCAGATTCCAAGCAGAATTCCTTCATACACTTCCAGTTCTGTGAAAGTGCAGGGTGGTGTTCATTTTCACTGTATCTGCTCGCTTAATTGTTTCTGCCTGTTCATTTCATTCTTCAGTGAAAACATTAGCCTAAGGGACATTTGAAAATCAAAAGGGAGGTTTGAAGCTTAACAGGAAATGAACAGTGGTGTTGCTGTAATAGTAAAGTAGAAGTTCAGAACCAGGAAGAAATAGACACAATTCCAAACTCGACATGTCCTCTCCCTTTTCTGGTGTTTCTTTTTTGCTCTCCCAAGTGTCAAAATTAAAGAAAAGCATTCCATAGTTTCTACATTTTTTAAATGGCCAGGGTCTCTAAAGGATGCTGTGAGGTATGCATTAATGGACTTACCTTAGATGCAGTGGAGATCAAGAGATTTTGAGTTATTATGCAGGAATGTATAAAAATCCAGGAGAGATTTCCTGACAGCTATAATTATTTAATTCTCTTAGAATTATCCCTCTCCACCTCCAAACCTCCTCTTGCTGAAATTATCCAGATAATTCAGGAAGTAGTAGGATGGTTAGAATGCAAACCATCTCAAAACCAAAACTGACCAGAGACAGCCAATTCTCCATTTCTCTTGCGATGTGGGAGCTGAACTTTCGCATCTCCATGTGTGTGCTTGTTAAGTTTAACTCTAGCAGGAAAATTATCTTCAGACAAAACAGAACTTGAACTTAACAAGTTCATTGCTCCTCATCCTAGTTGCCCACGTAACACAAGTTGGCCTGGCTGAGATGCAACAAGCACCAGTTATGTTAAACGCTGATATTTTAGCAACTCAAGATGGACTGTTGGCATTGTCCATCTTCTCTCTGATCACAGAGACAAAAGATCAAACAGATATTCAAAGGCCACTCTCAGAGGTTCTCAACTTAAAATGGAGTCTATTTTACAACTACATTCTCCACCTTAACAAGGAAATCAAACAATTCCAGGAGAGCAAGGCAAAAGCCATCAGCAAACTTGTTTAAAATGGCCCACTGGATACAGACATTTTAAGGGTTGAATAATGAGGTGGAAAATATCAGACTTAAAAAAAATAAACAAAAGCCTAGGTGTTTAAACATACAAAAGTTATTAAACCATTTATTTTTGGAAATAATTTGAGTTAATCAAATGGCTGTAATGAGGAATAGTCGAGTAACAAGTAATTACCTTTTCCTGCCTTTGAAGAACAATGAATTTGGGATGGATCCAAATTTGTAAAAAGCAGCCATGATTTTATATTCAATTATCTAATGGAAAGATCGCTGTAGTTTTGTGTTAGTTTGCTGACACTATATTTCATAGACATTGCACACTTGGAGAAATAATTTAATCAAAAGTTAGATTCAATTATTCATTGATTAAGTATGGCATTCATTAATTTTAGGAATAGCAAAGCAACAAAACTGTTGATTATAAAACACCATTTTAGGAAGAAAAACTGGCTTGTTTAGCTATCTTTGCACTGATCACTCTCTGTGGAGAATGTAATCCTTTGACTGTTTCTATTACTGGAGCGAACGCAGTGTTTGTGGTGGCAGAGGGTGGGGGCGCGACACTAGGTATAGATCTGAAATGGGAGAGCAAAGCAAATGGACAAATTGCAAGTTAAATACTTTGGGGGGAGGGGATGTATTTTTACAGGTATCAATTATTGTCGTTACAAGTAATAAATAATGCTAAATAAAACATGTAGCTAAACGGGCATTAAAGCCCCTTTACATACACAGAAGACAAGAGAAGCTTTTTTCCTCCTATGCCGCGGACTGCAGGCATTTTCCTCTGCCTCTGTCAAGTGTAATTCTTTCTTGATGAATGACAAGGCAGGATAATAGGCTGTGGTCACCATGGCAACCAGACAGCAGCACTGTGTGCCTAGCATTTTTTCATCTGAAAATGAAACCAGAAGCAAAGAAAAGCTGAAAATGTAACCAACAGATTAACTGATACAAAAAAAGAAAAGAAAGAAAGGAAGAAAAAAGGAACAAAAAGGCAAGTTAGATTACAAGCAATTAAAATTACAGTACCTAGTCTCTCCCTCTCTCTCTCCCTGCCTCTCTCTTTCTCTCTCTCACACACACACACCAACTAGATGTTTTTAATATTATTTGATCAGCATGAAACAATTATGATTTATCTTTGTTTTCCAAAATGCCTCTTTTCTCTTTAAAATCTAGAAAGGAACTGATTTTTTTTTTTTTTTAAAAAAAGGCATTTAATTCCATTCAACACTACATTTTATGAAACTTTATGGATTGTGTTTGTGCTGAGATTTCTAAATTCCTTTCCTCTCTAGTGCCCATCCCTGAACTATCTAGAGACCAAAGGCTTAATGTGCAACAGTTTTATCTGGGGGCAGGGCAGGGTGAGGTGGAGAGGGAAAAGAGACTTAGAGCTGAGAAATAAGAGGACGATTTTATGTGAACACTCCTCAATTTTACAGACTCCATCCACTGTATTTACCAAGTCGAGTTGCTTTTCTGTTGAGCTAAAGGAGAAATGCAGCTCTGTTTTGCTGCATCCCCGTTCCTAAGCATAAGAAGTTTCCTGAATCCCCATTCAGAATGTTGTATATTCTGCCCATGCAATTTTCCCTCATTAACTTGATCTCAAAAACTTTATTGCAATTTTCCTTGGAGAGGTTGTCTGTCTCTACTGAAAATAAATACAAAAGAAAAAACAGACATAAAGGAGTTTTTGAGAGCAGTGGTCCCTTGGCATTGGATGTTTGGTTGAGCACAAGCACATTGAGCTAGAAGTTGGAGGACAAATGTCCTGTCAGGGGCTCAGCCTTGCAACTTCAGGCCAAGAGCACAGGAGAAGCGCAAACCAACCCTTTGATAATATGATAATAAATATCAATACCTACTGTACGTGAACCAGAGAATTTTTAACCTTTCTGAACTTCAATATCTGTCATCTCTGAAATGTAAAGATCTTACTACTTCATGGGAGTGAGAGAATTATAAGACTGTTGAAAATGTCTGGTATACAGTAGGAGTCAGTTATATATTCTTCCTTCTTGTAATCAAAATATTCAATTTTCTTATCTGTGCAGTAGAAACATCTGTATAGTATATGTGTGTATGTGTGTGAGGGTGTGTGAGAGAGAGAATGAAGAGACTATGTATGTATAACCACTGATTTCAGAAGGATGTGGTTCAAATAAGTTACTCTGTGCCAAGTGCTTTGGAAGTATGTCTTGCTCATGGAAAGAGAACATAGTGTCACCCAAAGATGTTGAGCAACTTCTTTCCAGGAGATTCTTAAGGAAAGGTATCTGATTCCCACCTTCCCTGAGGCACAGGAAAGGACCACACAATGAAGGGTTCCCATCTCAGGAACTTCTTGATGGACCAGAAGATGGAAAATGTAGAAAGAGGCCCTTAGAGCAAGTCCACAAAGTCAGCAAGGGCATGAGGTACCTGATGCTGACAAGTGTCCAGTATGTGTCAGCACAGAGTGCTCCCAGTTTTTCTCTAGCATGCCCAGTGGTTGACTGGCCACCCACAGCAAGGCCTATTAAATCCTTCTTTTGTCCCCATTTCCCCCAACACACACAAATGCAAAGTAAACAGTTGGATCAAAGCTTTTAATGTGCTTTGTACTGTTTTATTTGAAAAGATCAGGTCTGATATTTGAGAGGAAGAGTCCATCTGGCTGGGCTGAGCTCAAGAAGCCTCAGACAAATTGTAAACAAGACCAGGGCACAAAGTCCTCTCCCGCCCACAGCCTGCCAATGCCACCACCAAAGCATCGTCCCATACTAGCCAGGCTTTCCTGACCGTTCATGAAAAGGGAGTGTTAGCATATTGAAACTGACCCTCTCACCAGCTTTTCTAGAATTTTCTAACATATATATTGCAAATTACTTCTGCTAGTTCTAAGCTTCTACTTGCCTAAAACCTGTTCATATTTTCAAAGTTTCAAACAGTAGATATCATGGTACTTCACATACCACTAAAACCCTCAGTTGTTCAAATGAACTCCTAAGTAACTTCTAGTGAAAAAGATTGAAGGAAGGACATAATTGCTTCATTAAATGAAATATGCACATTTCTAAAACAAATGATTGAAGTTTGCATTTTTTGCCACTTGGAATACAAAGAAGGAACACATTGATTGTATTTCCTCCATCTCAGTCTTCATCACACTTGATGTTATCATTTATGCAGTTGTGCACTCTTTACAGACAGGGCTATGGTCATCCTCAGGACCTAACCACATGCTTGACTCATAATAGGCACTTCATACATATTTGTTAACCAGATGGATGAGCTTTGAAGTCAGACATATGTATATTTATCCTGTAGTTCTATCACTCACTGGTTGTGAACATGAGCAACTTCACTTTTCTGAGTCTACTTCTCTTCTGTAAAATGGAAGGAAAATTTTCAATTAATTATCCTGGCTCCTAAAGAACACACATGTATGTAATGCATAGTGTCTGGCATAATATGAAAGATAAACACACTTATTAGTTTTCCCTATTTAAGTTCAATTTCTTTCAATGAGTTTCAGTGAATTTCTTGAACTCCAAGAGATTTTTTCCTGATAGTCTTGGAAACCTATGCAAGGCTGATAGAGGAGTTACAAATTTATAATAGGCTCATTTCCTAGGCAATCACTACATGGACCTATTCCAAAGACCATACTGCTGTAAGAACAGAAAAGCAAGTGCCATTTGTGATTAGCTAGAATAAGAAGGCTGGATGTGATTGGGAAGACCATCATGGAAAGTGAATACAGAACCCTGGGTTGCAGAGGGTGAGCAACCAGACATTAAGTGCCCAGTAGTAGAGCCATTAATCCAGGAATGACCACCTGTGTTGGAGCATCTCATGAACAAATCACAGACAACAAAATCAGTGCGCACAGTATTAGCTGAGATAAAAAATGGAACTAACATTTGGACAACACTTATTTTTATTTATTTTTGTATTTTTATTTATTTTTTAAAATTTTCATTTGTTGGACAACATTCATTGAGCACTTAATGTGCATGGTACCATTAATAAGTGGATTCTCATATGGATATCCCTTAACTTAGGAAGCAGTACCCAGTGGTAAAGCTCAGGCTCCAGTCAGAGGATAGTTTCCATCCTCCGGGCTCTTCTGCTTAAAAACTGTATGACCAGACACATTACTTCAATTCTCTTATCACAGTTTCCTCACCTGTGAAAGGGTGGTGACAATACTAACTACCTCACAAAATGTTTGTGGTCACCAGGTGATTCAATGCATATAAAAGCACTTAGAACCGAGTGTGCACATAGGGAGGACTCAGTAAGTTTTAACTGCTGTGGTTTGATTTGTACTTACTCATTCTTTCTCAAATTGAAAGAGATGGTGAACTTATGACAGAAAACAGTTGGGTTTGAAAATCAATTTTGCCTCTTTCATGCCTCTTTCTCCTCATCAGAAAATAGAAGTCAGAAGACCTGGCTCAAAAGATGTGTTAGAAGCTGTCCATTGATTTAAAGAGAACAAGATCAAGTGTTAATAGTGACCAGGCAAATGTTAAACCAAGTTTCAAACTTCAGGTAATGAGTATCAGGAAAAATGGGCAGCTGACCCCAGACCAAGGCAGCAGGGGTCAGATACTCTGTTCTCTTGGACACTGAGAAATAAGGACCCAAATGTCTGTGATGGACGTCTCTAAGATCGACACAGAAGACAACCCTGAGACACAGGGATGCCAAGTAAATCTTCCAATGTGTAATTTGAGTGAGCTCGCATGCTCACAGGCCTCCAATTACTACATCGCCTGAGAGTAAAAATCTAGACTTCTGCAACCTGCATCCTAGTTCTTCCTGGACCTACTTTCAGTCCACTTTCAGCACCATCTCCCTGTTGAGGTTGCTAAGATATTGGCTCTTTCCTCTCCATGCACATAGCCATGGAGGTTCTCAGTCTTTTCTCTCTTAGAATGATATTTCTTTTCTAGTGATATTCTACCTGCTCAAGTTCTCCATCACTTTCAAGTGTCAGCCACAGGCTTCCTCTGTGGAGCTCTCCCCAGTCTTCTGGGCAGTAAGTGACCTCCAGCTTTCCTGGAGACATAACTGTTTCTGCTTTGAATCAGAATCACACACCTATTGCCTTCTCTCCCCTAAAGAACAAGTTCCTTCAATGGCAGGCTTTAAACTGTTTACCTAAAGGACACTTAAACACAATAGTCATGCAATACATATTTGTTGTTTGACAACTGTAGGGAATCTATGAATGAAAGAGGGGAGTAAAGAATAAATCTATGCATCCCTTACCAGGTTGGGTTTTATAATAAAGACAAACCTGACTGCGAAAGTTAGTATTAAATGAAAAGTGTGAATGAGCCCTTTCCAATGTCTATTATGAACCAGGAATGAACCAAGAGGCAGAGAGGCTTTGGCAAGTGAAACACATGCCTCTGTCCTCCCTGGGCTCACAGTGCCATGGAAGGGGCAAGCATTTATCAAATCACTGCCCAAATATATAATTACCAACCATGAATTATATAAAGAGAGACATTACAACAAGTTACAAGAACACAAACAAAGGGACAAGATCTAATTGGAGGGAGGTCACGGAAGGCTTTCTTGAAGAATCGATGTTTCTATTCAGATTTGAAATGATGATAGCAGCTGCTCGTGGGCAGAGTAGTGGCTTGATGGCAGGGGATGGAGTAGAATGGCCATTAAAGGCATTTTACCCTGCAATCAGTTTCTAGGGCTGTGTGAGGGTGAGAAGTGGTCTAACATCCGTGCTAATAATTTTGAGTCTATGTTGAAAACAAAGTAGTCAGACAGCAAGAAGGGTGGTCCAACAAAGAACATGATAAAGGAGGAGAGACATAAGTGGGAACAATAGCTCAGTTAATAAATAATAAACTGGAAATGAGCATAGAAATAAACATAAAGCTAAAAAGTGAGGGAATGATGAGTATACCTTCTGTCTTCATCCTGGATATGGCAAATAAATCCTATAAACCTATACGTATCTTTTCTTTGCAGTTGAATTTTCAGCATTTAGAAGTTATTAAAAGGATATTCTAAGCTGACCTTACATGACAAAATGCATGTCTGTATCAGGTCCTGGACCAATGTGATGTCATTGCCTGTGGCAAGCATGGGGTGACAGAAGTAAAGAAGAATAGGAGATAAGTCAAAGGCCTGGCATTGGGGTCAGTGTTGCTATGTCTTTAACTCTGGCTAAAAATCCATTAAAAAATGTAGTTGAACTTATGAAAATAGTTTGGATAGCTGAAGGTTACACTTGAAGAAGGAGAAGGCAGGTGGAGTTGTACAGATACTATCTAGCATCCATCCAGTGGACCCAGAAGAACTGTGAGACGCTGCATGAATGATTCCCAATCCACAGTGAGCTGTTCATGGAGTAGTGTCCTTGGGCTCTAAGAGACTTCAGGTATGTTTCAAATGAGTAGCCTATTTTCTTGACCTCCCCATGTGGATTGAATGAACTTATCTAGCTTTGTTGGCATGACCATCATGGAGACACCTATGGACAGAGAGCTCCTGTTTCTGGGCACATGCACATTTAAATTTCAGTGAATTGGACTTGAAGGCAGGTGGAAGAAACAGTAGGGTACTAAGAGTCCAGATGATTGAGAACAAAGAGTGGAAAAAGTAGAAGTTGTGAACACAAAGATAAGCCTCCTCTGCTGAACAGTTTTTCCCAGATAAATGGTGTTGAGTAACATGAATAAAAGTGATTTAGCCTGAGTTTCTCCCTTCAACCCTCCAAGTCTGCTGTGGTGTCAAAAAATCTATCATGGGAGAATTGTTCTCTGAGCTGTTAAGACTTTTCAGTCTATAAGTTTCCTTTATTAAAGCTCTAATGCCCATGGGAGGAACCCACCTTATTAAATAATACCTTAAAGAAGGATTAATCTATCAGTTATTCTCTAATAGGTAGACAGAGTAAGCCTGAGGCCCTGAAGGGAGGAGACACGTGAGAGCTGAGGTTGGGCACAGACACTACTGAGTGGAAGAATGCTGGAGAAAATTCCACCAGCTTCAGAAAGCAGGGCTCCATCAGGGCTTCAATTGTGCAAGAGCTTCTGCTGGCTTCCATAAATAGCACCTGGCCTAACACAAAGTCGCTGTATGTGCAAATATTATATTCACAGAGGAGTCACTTGCATCAATTATACACTAAATAATACACATACTTGGGGGAATTTGTTCTTTAGTATTCATGGAACTTCATGTGGTCAGATTCTTGTCCAGTTGCAAGAAAAAAGTGAATGAAACCTACATACAAAATGAGCATATAGAGAACTTCTCAATCCATCACGATTGCCTCAGCCTGCACACGGGCATTGCAAATTGTCACATCAGAACTCAGTGATGCCTCTTTTCCAAACTGGTCACATGCCCAAATACCTTTATTCAGAACTGGATAAATCTTTGGAAGTTCTTCATAATGCAACTTTTTAAACAACCCCAATGACAAAAACTCAGTTGACACGGTGAATTTTACTTTCTCAAAGTCATCAGCTAAGAGTAAGACTCATCGTTGTGAAACATTCTGGAAAATGGAAGATAAGGAGTAGGGCTGAAAATGGAAACAAATGAAGCAAGGGTAAATGTGACTCAGGAAGAATATAATTTGGTTTTTTTGTGACTTCTTAAAAAAAATGTTCAAAACAACTTCTCAAATTTTTCTTGGCACTGTTTCAAAGATTAACATTTGACATCTGGGGTTAACCTGCCCAGACATGTGACAGAGTGGCTCTTTCCAGAACTCTTCTCTCAAAGGTCTGAAGAAGGTCCCACAATTAGCTCTTAACTCAATTAGCATGTGGGCTAGGTTGTGATTTTGAAAAGAATTGAAGAACTCAAACCAAGAAGATAATTATTTCACTGACTCTACTATCAGCCGATGTGGACTTGATGTTCTTTGAGACCAAAAATTCAATCCCTATATAAATTCTACTCCATCAACACTCGCCTGTCTTCTCTATGTGCTAGATAGTCCACTCTAAGCCCAGATAGCCAGAGGTCTGTGCCATTGTTTAAGGAAATCATAGGTAGAACCAGACTCATCTTTGATATATGTGCTCAGCTAAATGTGTGTTAGGCTCACCATCTTGCTATGTAAAGCAATGAACATCTTACCTAAGCTGACGAACTGCCTTGGGGACGGAAACATAACTCAGAGAATATGATATTTTCCCCTTGCTAGTGCTTCCTCTGCAAATATACTTTTAATGTACTTGACATAATTATCCACAAGAACAGATAGAATGGGGTCACAGGTAACTCACCCTTCCACATAATCGGAGAGCCATTTCTATTTGACTTTGGGACAGTCACCATTCCTGCACAAGCCCACCACACTCATTATTAATGTTTCACTTAATCTAAAATCTGCATTTACTAAAGAAGGTCATTGGAAGGCATTGGGTAGGTTCTTCATGTAGTCTCTCTCAAATGTCATCTTTTGCCAACCTATAGATATTTGTCCCATCTCTTTATCACCTTCCTGCCTCAGCCCCAATCAGGCAGAAATCACAGCATTGATTTTCTTGAGATGGAATGCTCTTTAGGACCAACATGTCTACATGTCTTTTCCCTTTAACATGTAAGAGCTTTCAGGGTCAGGATCATGTATTATTCATTTTTGTGTTCCCAGAATGTAGTAGGTCCTCAATTAATGCTCGTTGAATAAATTAAATACAAAATGTGTAACAACCTATTAAAATATTTTGGCAGTTGATTCTATAATTTTGAAACTGTTGGTTTAGCATAAAGCATTGCATTGCTCTGGGCAAGCAGGTAAGTGGTTATTTACAAGGCAGATTTATATATAATTGGATATAATGTATTCAAATGATTTGAATTGATTTGGTTAGTCTAATTTGGATGAAAGACAGTCCATTGGCATTATTTATTTCCTTGGTGGTAATAAATGAGATTCGTTATAATACCTTGCTGATGGCAATTTGAGTTTGAGTCAAACAGTTGGAGTCTTTTGCTTTTGCAACAACGACTTAAGAGCAAATAATAGGACCCTTAAAACACTATCTAATCCAGCTTTATGGTTTCATAAGGTGCCAGACTCTTTATTTTCTTTGTCGTGGTGGGAAGATAAGATGGGATATAAGAGGAGCAAAGAGAGGAGCAGGGGACCAAAGGAGCTACAGAACTTTGAGATCATGTAAACAACAAAACTGGTATTTTGAGAAATTGCTTTCCCTCTAATCTCTCTTTCTCATTGTCATTATTAAGAACATCTATATAAAGTCCTAATTCCTGATGTGCAAATCCTAATTATCTTGTAAATAGCAAATTTGGAAAAAAATGAAACAATGCCACAATCCATTTGTAGAAGGAGGTAGAACGCTATTTTCCTAAAGGAGCTAAAGTCTGGGGACAAACTGCAAAACTTTATATGTTCAGTGAACTGAAGGCCAAAGGTGGAATCATAACTAGAATGCATTCCTTGTGAATAGAAAAATAAAATCCAGGTCACAGAGTTTTAAATTTTCATATTGTTTTGAATAGGATTCTATACATTAGGCTGAGTTTGTGTCTGCACAATCAATAACAACTTGAACTCAAAATTAAGAAATTTTAATTTTTTGACAGTATAGTAATAGATCAAAATAGTTCACCTTGATTCAGTGACCTGTACTGGACTTGGGATTGAAAACATTAAACAAATGCTTGAATTCCAATGAAGCTGAACCAAGAGTTGGGAAAGCTGGGCTCACCTCACCCTGCACATCTCTGAGGTGGTTGCTCCATTTCTCTTCCTTCAAAGGTCTCCTTTACCAAGATGAGATAATACCTCATGGGTTTTAGGCAGACAAACAAGGTAATGGATAAGAAAGTGCTGCCCTGACCCTTCAGTAGAAGTATATCATACAAATATAATGGGTAGTAATTTTATTATGTCAGAATTAGCCACAGTCCCATATCCAGTCCTAGCCATAAGCTGAAGATGGATTTGGAAAACCTTCAGAGAAGAGCCACTGTGATATTGAAGAATTCTGGAAAAAAATGTTATTAAAGATGGTTAAAGGAATAGGGATTCTTCATCCTGATGAAGAAATTCTTGAGGGAGGGTGTAATAATGAATGGGTTAGAATTAGAGCTCTGGTTCTCTCCTGCAGGAGTAGCATCCCCTGGCAATTTCCTAGAATGCAAATTCGGGGTTTCTATCCCAGACCTACTCAATCTGAAACTCTGGGAACAGAACCCAACCACCTATGGTTTAATAGCTTACCAGGGAGATTCTGATGGGCCGGCCAGTTTAAGAACCACTTAGAGAATCACAGCAGTGATGAAGAGGAAAGTAATGGACATGTGGTTTGAACTGCTGGAAGAGGAAAGAAGGGTTGGGTTTAATCTTATCTGTTAGAGAACAGACAGCAAAAGAGAAAAAGGTGCCAGGAATTTAGAGGAAAAGAAAGGAAACCATCTGGGGAAGACTGCCTCCCTCCCTGCCCACCTCTCTTCCTTTCTCCCACTCTGCCTTTCTCTTTCTTTCTACCACTCACCTTCCTTCCTTCCTTCCTTCCTTCCTTCCTTCCTTCCTTCCTTCCTTCCTTCCTTCCCTCTTTACTTCCTTCTTTCCTTTCCTTCCTTTCTCCCTCTCTCTCCCTTCCTTCCTCCTTTCCTTCCATCCTTCGTTCTTTATCTTTCTCCCTATCTCCTTTCCCCTCCCTCTTTCTCCATTTCTTCCTCCTTCCCTTTTCCTTCCTTCCTTCCTTCTCCCTCTACCTTCCTTCTCACTCTACCTCCCTTCCTCTTTATTTGCTTCCTCCTTTACTTCCCTCCTGCCCTCCCTTTCTCTTCTTTCTTCCCTTTCCCTTCCCTCTTCCTTCCTTCTCTCCTTCTTCCCCTCTTTTCTCTCCCTCTCTCCCTTCCTCTGTTTTCCTTCTTTCCTCCCTTCCATCTTTCTGTCTTTCCTTTCCTCTCTCCTTTTCTTTCAAACATAACACAGGCAAACCAGGCCACTTCCTGTATGTGGCTCTATCCTCAGATGAAACCTGAACATGGGCTTATTCAAAGATCAAGTCTTAGGGGAATGGTACCAGCATGAAATAAAGCCATCAGTCTCCACTCATGGCTATCTAAGAGCAGTGAGGCTCCAGAACAGCTCACAAATAGTGGAAAGAGCCATGACTTTTCAGAGAATGCATGGAAAGAGAGAGGCAAAAAGCCAATAAAAAAGGAAGACAGGAAGGAAGGAGAAAGGAGGAAGGAAGAGAGAGGAGGGAGGGAAGAGAAAGGAGGGAGCCAGGAAAGTAAAAAAGAAGGAAGGAGCAGTAAGGAATGGAAGGCAGAGAGCTGTCCAGTTCCAGCCCAGGAGTGTGAGAGGCCTGAGAATGGCCAGGTATGACTGCCATCAGACACCAGAGCCTTGCTAAGAACTCTGTACTCTAGAGCCAGACTGTAGAACTGCTTTCTCATGAATTTCAATTCATTTTGAGAATTTGAATTGAGCTGAAATGCCTTATTATGAGTTTGGTTAGGCACTTTGGTAATTAAACCCCTTGGATAGGTGCCAGACCATACCCACCTTACAAACTCCCTCTCCTCTCAGAGAATTGTTACTACATGGAGGAACCCAAGAGATGTATTTTTACATCACACTTACTTTTACTTTATTTTGTGGGATAGATAAAGACAAGAAGATTTCCAATTCTACTTATTCTCAATCTGCTCTTTCAAAGAGAGTTATTTATCAACCCCAAAAGATAGCATGAAAGAGGAAAGTCCAGTTACTTAACACACGGATGTATGTAGTAGTGATTTCAGTTATTCACTTAGGACATATTCCCTCTTGATTATCTGGAGAAAAATGTTGGTCCCAGACCAACTTCCCCTTGCCATTCATTGTTTATCAAGATGACTGCTTCCTGGCATCAGTAGTTATATTTTAAAAAGTAAATATGAGGCCAAGTCAAGCAAACAAACAAAACGAACCATGTTAGAGTAACTCCACTTCTTCTTTGACAGCTAATAGACTGTTCATTTTGGGGAATGGAATCTGGAATTCTACATTCAACAATACCCCTGACCAGGTTTCTTCTGAGCTCCTTTGGGAAAGTTTGTGTCAAATGTGTGACTTAGATGACTCAGAGAACTTTCTAATACATCAGATACCTTACTTTAGATTTTAAAAAGACACTGGGATAAGAATAATGGGCTGAATCCAAGGATAAGGGAAAAGGTGTTTGATAGTGGTGTGAATAAGACAGACGTATGTGTTTTAGTAGATAGTAGTTAGGGGTTACCATTGCTTAATGATAGCTAAGAAGATTAATATGAGGACTTATTCACAGATATCCAGTACTCAGGGAAAAAAATATCTTAAGTGATCATCATACTTATTTCCCACTTACTCCATATCTAGAAACTGTGTTCATCTTGGACGTTTTGCAAAGGCAGTTAGACCAACTGGAGTGCAAAACCACAGAGATGATGACAATGTTTGAACTAATGGTGGGGATGCCAAGTGCGTGAATCCTAAAGAAAGAAGGCTCTGGAAAGAACATTTCTTCCATTAAATATCTGTAGGACTAACAAACAGAAAAGAAATCAGACACATACTGTATGTTTTAAGGATAAAATAAGGAATAATGGAAGAGGTCCTTATGGATTAATATTACCAAAAAGTATTCAAACCATCTGAGTTGTCTAAATATAGAATCAGGGAGTTGGTCCCTTATACAGGAGATTCAAGCAAAAGATGACAGTTGGACTATGTGGACGTTGTAGCTCCTTCATCATTGAAATCTATCAACCTAGAAATTTGCTTGAAGCAAACATCAAAACCCCACTCGGAAAAAAAAAAAAAAACATATTAACTTGTATAACATCTGCATCCCTGCTCATCTCTCTTAACCTGGGTACTTAATGGTCAGTGGTATGTAATCTAAAGGCTTTCTCAAAACACAACTGTATTTACTTTTAAAATCTTTGTAAAGTTAACTACTGTTTCTCATCTTACAGTAGGTCTAACTCTACTCCAGAAATTTTAAAGAAGATAATTATAGATGGATGTATTAGTCTGTTTTTTGTTATTATAACAAAACATCAGAGGCAGGCTGACTTTATAAAGAAAAGAGGTTTATTTAGCTCATGCTTTTGGGGATTGAAAGTCCAAACAACATGGTATAGGCTCTTGTGAGGTCCTCCTCTTGGCTGCATCACCTTGCAGCAGATGGCAATGGCAGAAGTTTGTGTGGAAGGGAGGATCACATCTGAAAACAGGAAGCCAGTGAGACTGCTTAGACCTTTATAACAATCCTCCCAAGAATTAACCAGGCTTCCATGAAAAATGAGAACACAACATGTTTTTAATTGAGGAAATCCCACCAGACCCCACCTCTTAAAAGTTCCATCTCACCTGCCCTTTCTATTCAATGTCTGATATACCTGTCAAAATTCTCCCTAATGTTGTTTGAGACAGTTGGTGAGTACAGGTTCACTGAGTGTCATCTCAGTCATAATCCAGTGTCCTATTAAAGTATTGAGGATTCTCTAGGTGGAGGGGGAAGTTGTGGATGTCCTTCTCCGGGGGTCTTCAAGACATTGTGGTCATTCTACTACTGGCTAGGTCATACTTCTGCACTGAATCTACCATTGTCACACTGTGGCAGAGTAAGAGAAAGTGGTAGGAGTCAGGAAATGCAAATGACCTCACTGTGCATCACAAGGCCACTGTAGGTTTCATTTCTTCCACCTGAACACTGGTAAACCATGATGCCAGTCTCAACACAACACCTAACTCCATGGAGCAATAGTGGTGAACTGCTCACCATCCCTGGGGTTAACATATAAACTGTTGTATCAGTAAAAAAGAATTGAACTCTTTCAAGATTCCTTTTAATCCTTGAATTTTATTAAAAGTGTATACATCAGATTTACCTGATCTTAGGAAATAACCATAGTCTTTGGCAGTTATTATCCCAAAAGGGTAATAATCAAAAGGTTGAGAAGAAAAGCCAACAGTGAGAGCTTTCTCATGGGCTAACTTAAATAAGCCATTTGAGAATTCTCCGATAAGCAGCTAAAGTGGCACCTACCTGCCACTTAAAGATCTCCAACATGCTGGGGCTCGCTCTGTCACACTGTGAAAATTCAGTGGGCCCTTGTAAGCCAGAATACCAAATCTCTCAAAGTCTTGAAACAAGAGGTGGCTAATATATGCATGGACTATGTTATGCATGTAGGTTGATCATAATAAATACGTGCATGAACCCACATACATGTGTGTATGCACGCATGCATAATCTGTTACCCATATACCTGAAATAGTGGCATCGTGGAATGCCAAATGACTTTAAGATATGATTACCTGAGCCTCCTAAATGGAGAGACCATAAACTGGCAAAGAAACAGGAATACATGCCTTCTTACTGGCTATATGTCATACTGTCTTCAGGGTTAAGAGATGCGAGTATTCATGAAAATAGCTCACCCCTTCCCCAAAGCTTCCCTAACAAAAGCTGAATATACTGACAGAATGTTGATTATAGCAAAGATTTTGCAAAGTATTCATTTTTGATTTTGAGGAGTATCCTTATTTAACATGTAGGAACCTAAAAATATACACAAACCAAATGCTGGTGCATTATAGGAGTTGCATGTTATGATTCTCTCGTTGCATCTGGTAACTGCATGTGGTTAGCTACACTTGGTACAACTCGATACAGCTTGACATATTCTGGGATTTATTAAAATGTAAATGACAAAGCAGAAAAGAATGTTAGACAATTGGATTACTCCATTGACTGAATGTTCCAATACTGTATCTATTTTTGTCAAAGCAATGGTGGCTCCTGCTGTGGAATGCTGAATGGACTATTCCATTGCAGGGCACAGGGAGAGCTTGCATAAAGGAAATTAAAACCTAATCATTTAATTTTTAATTCACCTCGCCAAAAGCAACAGATTGTCAATACTTTCTAGAAGAAATTATGGTAATTTTGGCATATTCTTATTGGAAGAATATGATTCCAAGCTATTTTTTCAGTGTCTATTATTGGATCTGTAACTTCATTCATGAAAACAATGATGTATTTGCTTGTTTTTGTGCTTGGCCTTGGCTTGTTTTCGTTATGAACATCATGTGAAGAGCATGGATATATGTGATATGGCAGTGAATGTACACAATCCAAGAGAGACATTTTCCTGACGAAAACTGCTATTATTCATTCCAGAGAAGAGAAGGCTGAGAGGTAGGTGTCTTTAAGGACATGAAGAGATTGAGTTTAGAAAGAATGGAAGCCAGCTGTTCTTTCTCTCCACAGGGAACAAGAGAAAATGGGATTAACCTACAGCGTGAGGGATTTGGAATAGAAATGAGAATTTCCCAACTGTGTAGACTCTCAGTGAAATGCATTTTGAAGGCAGTATGTGGACATTCGTTTTATTTTGATGCCTTCGAAAAATGGAAAGGCACATTTTCTCTCTGTGGTCTTATATGGATGAAGAACAGTGGACTAGATGATTTATAGTTCCCTGATTCTCTTGATCCATGAGTAGAATCTAAAAAGATGGCATGGTGATAACTGAAAGAGGTAGCTGTTTTTATAGTAGTTATTTTTTAATGTAACTTTTCTTATGGGGACAGACTGGCAATTTTTACCTGCAACTGTGAAATGTTAAACTAAATGAAATGTCGTGTAATCAGGTAGGTGGGGACAGAGAATGTGGGAGCATTATGCACTTTTATTTTTCTTTTCCCTACCATTTCTGGTATTGAGGAATTCAAATTTAAAGACAAAATGTCCTTCCTAGTGTGGGGTTTGCCATGTGTACATTGATTCTGAATTTGTAAGAATGTTGCAACTTCCTGAGCTCCCTCGTTACAGTTTTTATATGTACACACACACACACACACACACACACACACGCATCCTTTTTAAAAAGAAGTTGCATTTTAACAAAATCAATCAATAGTGCTCACTGATTTGCAGAGATACTTGAGTACATAGGATTCAAATTGGCCCCAATTCAATTCTTGTTTTTAAAAATTATGAGCAGAGTAAATGCTGGTTGTCTCTTGATTGAAGATAATTATATTTTCCATTTCTCTGAGACAGTTTAGTGCAGTAGGAGTGCTGTGTTAAAAATCAGAAACTTGGGGTTAGGTCTTATCTCAGTCATGAACCTGCTGTGTGACCTGGAGAACTAACTTGGTGACATTTATATTCTGAGAAATTAAAAGCAAAAGGAAGACATACTCAATGAATTATTTTAAAGTTTTTCCTTTTGGACCTGATATGCTTCCAACCATTAATACTAGAAGTTTTTAGTTTTCTGAGCACATTTTATACTTGTATCCTGATAGGATGATAGTTATCAATTTTGGCTGAACATTTCAATCTCCAGGGGAGTTTTTAAAAAAATCCCAATTCCCAGCTATACCCACACCAATTAAGTTAGAATCTTCTGAGAAGATACCCAGGTATCAGTGTTTTCTAAACTCCCTAAGTAGTTAGAATATGCAGCCAAGGATAGGAGCTCTTGCTTTGGGTATAATGCAAGGAGGAACAAAAATTATTATATTACTGTCATTCACCATAAATATAAGAATCATGTCTATCCTGTTCACTCCTACATCCTAAGACCTAACAAAGTGTCTGGCACATAGTAGGGGCTTCATTAAACAATATTTTTTATAAATTTGACTAATCCCTTGAAAGAAATTTGGTATATCAAACTCAATATCTCTTTGGATCATTTCCATTTTGACTTCATTCACTGAATAAGAGTGCAATGCTCTTTTGCTTGCCTGTGTGAACACTGAAGGAAATCAAAATAATAGGTAATCCTACACAGTGATACCATTCACCTATCCTTGGGATGAAAGTAAGTAAATCATCTACCATCACATCCTTTAGAGAAGGTGCTCTTTAGAATCGGAGAGGATATTTCTTACAAGACTCTCCATGCCTAGATGAAAATAAATCAAACTAAATATCTCTAAGTATTCAGATACATCATGCATTTGACAGATATAAATGAGGCATTTATATTGTGGCAAACATTGTGATTGGCTACTGTACACTTTCTCAACCAGAGCTTTATGCTAGAAGTGAGCTCTAACGCCCTGGGAGATGATATAGTGTTTGTTGAACATCATCCTTGGGAAAATTGAGAAATTAGTCACTAAAATCATGTGCTTGTGCTCTATGGAAGCCCTAGTTTCAAAGGCTGCAAATATAGAGGATGAAACAACTAACAAAACACATTAGTTATCTTCTATAACAGTACTGTCCAACATAACTTGGGTCATTGATGGAAACGTTTTATAACTATGCTGCTTATTGGGGTGGCCACCCGGTGTGTGTGGCTCTTGAGCCCTTGAGATGTGGTCAGTGTAATTAAGGAATTGAATTTCTAACTTTACTTAATATTAATTGATTTAAATGGAAAGAGCCACACGGGATGAGTGGCTACCATGTTCAACAGTGCAGCTTTAGATTCTCATATTCCAATAGGGGAGACTGGAATAGGTCATCACAACACTTCTTGATAAATGCAAATGCCATGAAGGCAGCTGGAGATGGTCAGTCCTAGTGGTCATGGTTTGAGTAAAGCCTTTCAAGAAAAGATGACTGCTGGGATGAGACTGAAGGTCAAGTGATGGAGTTTAACAGGAGTGGTGGAGCACATATAAGACAGAGGGTGATGTAGATGAAAAAGCTGAGAAGATAAAAGGAAGGTTAAGGAAAGACAAAGATGGATGGTTTATACCTACAAAAGGAGGGGGAGAGAGGAACTTGAGTCCAGAGAGGACTGTTTGAGCCAGGATCCAGGTCTTACAGGGTTTTTGGTATCATGATATATCAAGGGCAATGGGAAGCAGTAAAGAGTTTGAAACTATGGGATGATATGATTCTATTTGTGGTTTAGAGATTTCCCTGGCTGCCACTTGACAGTGTGGAGGGAAACACTGCAGTCATGATGCAATTATCCAGACAAGAAATGAGGGTTGTCTTTACTCTAGTAGTTGATGGAGACAAGCAGACATATTTGAATAGCAGAAAGAAGGAAAGGTCAAATGAATTACCTGAATGATCAGTCAGGGTAGATAGAAGGGGAAAAGACAAGGACTGCGTACCTTGGTGTCTGACTTGGGTGGATGATAGCACCATTTATTGAAAGATAACATAGGATTATTTACAGATTGCTTCTAAATTTAAATTTTCTTATCACATTAAATTATATGCTCCTCATGGATCCTGAAACCAGCTTTGATACATACTAGTGAAAACAATTTATGAGAACATACTTTTCCAAGAAATCAACACAAGTTCAAAGTTGATGCAACATTTATTTTATTGGGAATTAGGGAGATAGGACAGAATCTCATAAAATGTCAACAAACTCATGTCTTGTGCTTGGCTACCCTTTAAAAAACAAAAACAAAAAAACAAAACCCCTGTTTATTTAAGAACTCTCAGTGTAAGATATGACCAACAGTCATCATTTTGAAAACAGAATGACCAGAACCACAAGGAGAATGCAATGTGACAGTGACAGATACCTGAGTGAAAACTTACAACAGCCAAAGATGAGGCACTTCCAAACATTCAGATTTCTGCCTCTAAGTGGACCCAGCTTAACTGACTCCTTCAAGGCACACCTGCAGTTTGCACCTCTATGTTATCCAGAAGATAACTTCAATAATCATTACTAGAACCCAATTTAATGCGAAGGAGCTAGTAAAGAAGACAGATTCCTCCAGTTCCAGCTTTTTAATGGTCAAGGTATTCTTGAGTTAGTTACATGAATGAGTGAAGATTATAATAGCAAGTGACTAAATATTTTTAAAAATATAAGTACTATTGAAACAGTCATGCATGCATAAACGTTCCTACAGAAGCATTTACAAATGTAAACTGTGCCTAAAACTGGTAAAGAAGATGGTTTTCAGAAAATTTGATCTGTGGAGGTGAACTGAGAATTCCAAGTAACTTGAGGATATCATTGAAGATGCAGTACTAACTTTGGTCACTGTGTGTTCTTTGGGAGTGGATGTTGGCGATTTATGGATCTAAAGACATGTGCATAGCTAGCTACATTTCACACTGAGGTGGGATGCCAAAGAGGTGCAGAATTGAACGAGCCCACTCAGTACAATGCTCCCTGATGACCTAGATAGAGTGTTTCCTTTAATCGAGTTCAAGGTCACACGTCATTTAGGCAGGGTGGAGGAGTAATTCAAGAGCCATTGCAGGCCTGGTTTCTGGTCTTTACTCTGCCACAGTCAAATGTGTGACCTTCTATAAATCACCCCAAACTTATATAATGATTTATCTTACCTTTAAAAAAGGATATTGTGATAAGTGATTAAGCCCCTCCTCTTTTTGTTTTCAAGGATTTGTGATTTCTTGCAGAACAAAGTAGAAAATCTCATCAAAATTTGGCAAAGGAAAAAAGAAGGAAAAAGAAAGGGGAAAAAAGAGAAATGTCTAAAATGGTGACAAGCTCTACTCCCCCAGTTTTGCACAATTCTATCACTCTACTGTAACTAGAGAGAAAGAGAATGTATTTTATAACTAAAAACCATAAAGCTAAAAAAGTTGAGGTGATAACTCAATAAAAACCCCACAACTATTTGTTGATAGACAACTATCCAGAAATATTAAAAAAAGTGGTGATCCTGTGGACATCGACCACAATATTGTAACTTTGTGCTTTAGATCATGGGCTTTGCAATCACAGTCCTGATGGTGAACCTCCATACCTGGCACTTTGGCAAACCTCATTAAACCTGCTTTGTTGTCTGTAAAATGGAGATAATATTACCTAATTTGCTTAGTTGCTGTGAGGCTTGAGTTTATATGTAAAATACTTAACATACATTGAGAACTTAATAAATACCAATTATTATTAACAGAAAAATTATGAATTCTCCATTATTATCACCAAGGACCCTCATTTGCTTTAGTAGCAGGTGTCTAGGTGACACCTGGGGTCAGAGAGGGGAGGTGTGTGTGTGCAGTGTTTGTCAGATACACAGGGACTGGTGCTGACTGTCTAGGGTGAAGTCATCATCTCCTAAATGCACCATGTATCCATCTTTCCTCCTCCCAGCTTTGATTAAAACATCATGTCCAACGAAAGGCCTCTGTTTCTCCTACCTTTCCATTTATCTAAATGTTTGAATCCTTCAAGATTCATCTCACATTTTCTTCTTGGGGAATTCTCTTTCCCAAAAAGTTGGTTCCACCCACCTCATGGCAACCTTTTTTGAGCTCATCATCTACATCTTTTTTTTCCATTTTGGCTCTTATCATCCTCTGACCCAATCGGTTATTCATCTTTTCATCTTTTCAAAAGTTTATGTAACTTTGTCTAACTAGATTGAAGCTCCTTATAAGCAGTGAGTGAGCAAATCTCACAGAACAGAGCTTTCTTTAAAAAATTAATGGTTGGTGGGTTGGTGTCAGGTGCAATCGTGTGGTATTTCTATGCTGATTTCTATGCTGCATTATGAATCTCTCCCATTACTTGATCCTTTGACTTGACAGTGACTGCCTTGCTATTTCTAAGGTACTTTCAATTTTCTTGGTTGCTCTGAAGAAGAAATTCTATGTGTGGCTAAAAATCATTCTCCTCATTGCATTGGTTTTGTTCCTTAACACATTAGCACATTTGTGCCCATTTAGATTCTAAAACTAGGGCATTAACAATCATATCCAAACTAGGAAAAAAATGAATGTCACATGAATTTAAATACAAACAGAGGAATACACATAAGGAAGGGAAAGTTCTTGGCTCATCAGAGATTTAGATGTCAGTACTGGGTTTTTCTGTTTCTTGAAAAGATTGCTCTTACTCTGAGGGTTTTATTGGCTGAAACTGCACATTTGGGTGTGTTGCTGGACAGGAGAGGTGTCTTCAGGTGGTCACTTTCTTTGTTTCAACTTCACAGTTGGCGTGAGGGTCCATCAACATAGCAGTCTCTGCAGCCTTTGTCCTTTCACTGGGGAGACATTCCTGAGGAGGGGGGCTATAGGACCAGCTGAAAGGAACATCGACACAACTAAAAAAATAATAGAACATGTCACACAAAGTTATCACATTGACTCTTTAGTAAAAATGAATAAATGCATGATACTTTGGGGAGCATGCTATTTCTAACTACAGCTGAGATGCTTGCTGGCATCACTAGAAGAACAGAGCTCTCATTCATTGTTCACCTCGCTCAAGAATCAGTCAAGCAGTGGCTTCGCCTGTGTGTGTGCGAGAGGACCACTCCAGCCACTCTGGGGGATGCGCTGTAAGAAAAGCTTCAGGTTTATTCAATGGGGAAGTTGCTGAAGTAGGACACATAGGGAAAGAACAAAAGGTCACAGGACACTGAAGACACATTCAAATAAATCCAAGGACTAAAGGCAAGATAAAATAGTTGTAGGTAGATAATTGCTCAGTAATGTAGGAGTGAATGAAGTCACTATACTGTCAGATGTTAATTGTCAATTCCTTGTATTTGTTTTGCTGTTTCCAGGGCCTGGCACAGAATGTGGCACATGGCACTGAAAGAACAGAAAAGAGAGAAAGGAGGTACAGAGGAAGGAAAGGTTCCTGAAATTTTGAGGCAGAAGGACAGCGTGTGCAGAAAAGAAAAGCAGGGTGTAAGTGTACTGAAGCCGTGGAAGGTGGGAGAAGCAGGTTCATATTATTCAGGAAGAGGCTCTACAATCTGAGTGGTTTTAGAAAATGGGGTGGAGCAGTTTCCAGGTGGTTTTGAACATGTCAAGGTTTAATTTGAGAAGTGGGGTGCTGATGTAACTATTGCAGGCTTTTGAGGGGATATTACCATGATTTCAGTGAATCAAGGGAAAAGGGAAATGTGCAACTCAAAAGCATCAATCCAACAGAAGAAAACCAACCAGACTACAAGAAATTATATGAGAACAGAAGCACTGAAGAATAGGGTTTTCCTATAGAAAGCAGGTGCTTGTCTGGGTTCTTCTACGTTCATGTTGAAGGAAATGAGCTTAGAACTCAGATCAAGAATTTGCTTCTCCCACTGGGCAGCTTTTTTCATTCCTCAGCTGTTGCTCTTTTCTGTCACTGCCCCTTCCTGAAAATGAACTCCAGTCTTTACTGCTTTAGCGTGAAGGCAAATATGTTAGTAGAAACAGAACCCGGAGGTGGAATCAAATATAACTGAGAAGGGCAACTGTTGGTCCAATAGATTCTGGACTCATGGGTCCTGGGCTTGTTCCTATGCCACATACTTGAGAACAGCCTCGAAAATTCTTAGAACTGTAAAAGAATGTAGAATCCAACTAATTCACCTCACTCATTTTTACAGATAAGGATAGAATTGTATTAATGCTTCTTTATTCTGTGAAGATTGTTGTGAATGAAATATATTTTGCAAAATGAATTTTAATTGAACCAAATTCTTTATTGTCAGCTTCTTCATTATGCTCACACAACTAAAGATACAGAATGAGTTAGGCACACCAAAATGTACCATGGCCTATCACTGCTCTCTGTCCTAAACCCTTTGAACATACTGCAGATATTGGTTCTCCAGATGACAGGAACAATATTATTTTATTCCAAAACCTATAAACAACTTAGGGTTAAATATTGTTAATAGGTATTCTTCTGTTCTAATCAAACATGAATAACTGATCCTGGATGAATAAGTAGCTACACATTTTAGAAGATTTTAAAATTTATTATTTTGTGAACATTGTCAGAGAGGATGGGGTGCTCAGCTTTTGATACACATTTGTGAACAAATTAAAATGCTATTTATTAAGGAAGGACTTGCATACAATATTTTTGTGACTCATTTGAATAGTCAATAATGGAAAGACCTTGAATATATGAACAGGTAAAAAGTAAACCAATGCACTGCTTTGGTGGTATATGGAGAGAGCTCATGCAAAATGTGTCATATAATATAGACTCCATTATCAAAATTAATTTTGAGGAATAAACAGTTAAATAAGTGAAAGACCATACTCTATGTATCTATTATGAGTTAGATATCTTACAAATCAGCTTTCTTCAGGCTCTATGCCTACTTAATTGGAATGAGTAATAACCTGTATCACCTCAACAAGAGGCTCCCTTGGAATCCTTTTGTCTCCTGGATGCATGACATAACTTGTGACTCTTACATCATCTTGCTCAGGGTCCTCCTGCAATCTGATGGTAATGATTCTCTGAATTTGCATTAAGAACCTCTTCACCTACTGAACATATGGTAAATGTCAAGTGCCAGGTTGACCAACCAACTCAACATGGCTCTGTCTGGGCTTTTCCTTAATAGGTAAATCTTCAGGGATCAGCTCTTTGGAGGGGGCCTCTCCAGTGGAGCCATCAGTAGCTCTCAGGTGTTGGATTGAGACCCAAAAAAGGGAAGTTGATGTTAGTGCATAAATGACCTAAGGCAGGGTTTCAGTTACTCATCATGTGCCATGGAAAGTGGAGGAAAAAAAAATAAAAAGAATTGTTTATTATTGTTATTATTTTGATTACTTTGATTAAATTAAAATTATTGTCTCTGCCTGAGGCCCTTTTCCTGACATTTTATCTCATTAATCTAACAAAGGAAATGGATTTCTTATGAATAAGATTTACTATTCTAATATCCTCCATTACTTCAAGTTTTCCAAACTCAGGATGAAGATCAAATCATTAAAGAATAGCAAATATTTCACAAATAATGCAGGTGTCCACAGTGATAACCCTTTTAGAGAACATTAATTTCCAGCATCAAGGTTGCACACATTCATTCTTGCACAAGAACACAGACTGTAGAGTCCTTTTATTCTTATGTCAATTAACAAGGAATTTAAAAAAGAATACGCTGACTTTAAAAACATTCTACTCAGGAACCATTTCAGATGATGAGAAATACCCAAGGGTGGGGGGCGGGCAGAAACTCAAGTAGGCAACATGTAAAGCAACACACAACTATATGCACATTAGTATAATTACACATTGCAAATTATATCGGATGTATCTAATATCTAATTTTTTGAAAGCTGATTCCACTTGAGACTTCAATAACAGCATCAACATTTTGCAGGTGGCTCCTTCTGTATAGTATCCAAAGGGAATTATTCCTCTAATGTGCTTACAATCCTCAAGTAAAAACTGCAGCACTCGCTTAAAGGACCAATGAACAATGAACAGTGGGAATATCACCTTGATAAAGGAGAGGAGGAGGTCTCCACCCTATATAATATTTATTCTGTTCCATCTGTGCACATGATACTTGCCTCAACTAATAAGGAACTTAAACCTGAGCCTCACTGGAAAATGAAGAAGAGGCTCCATATAGATTCTGAGGCATGGATATGAAAAGATAAAGGACTGATGATATTTTAGATTGACGGATAAAAGAGAAATGTGAAATAGAATGGCATATTATACCTTTGATTGAAAACAGAAAGCTCCATGTTCAATTGAGCTCTTTTAAAACATACAATTAATTTGTCCTAAAGAGGACACCAGATCAAAGCTCCACTTTGAGGATCAGGCTTTTGTCCTCATCTTTCTGTGTGAATCAATCATCAAATAACCAAAATATATTTGTGATCTTGGAGAAGGAAGCATATTATTCAAGTTGATTGGATCCATTTTCTTGATTCCTCCTTAAAGATCTTTCTGCTAATTAGTCAGGGTTACTATTGAATTATTTAATTATCCGCACTTTTGTGCAATGAAATATGTTGTCATATCACATACTTTATCATACTGTTGCTGTTCACACTTAATGATGCCTCTATAGTTAGCAGTTTCCTTTGTTCTGCTCTGTAAGTGGTTTTAGAAAGGGGGTGGGCGGAGAAGGAGGAGCCTTGGGGTTTGTAAAATAAAATCATACATTCCTGGTGCTCATGCAAAACTTTATGCATTTACATGAATTTTGCTTCAGAAATGAAGCTGCAATTCCATTTGGAATAAGTTAAGAGGCACATGTCGGTGACTTCGAATGCAGTCACAAGGATATAACTATACCTTGACATCTCTCTAGTGCATATCCACTGCAGTGGAATGTAAAAGGACGATTTAATTTTTTTTTAAATCAGCAAGGAATGTCTTTAACAAGGAAGAAGTAAATTATGATAATTACTCTGAATGGTCGGATCCTTGAGCATTACTAATTAGCATTTATTGCCTGGATTATAGAACAATACATGTGAAACCGAACTGCGATTGCTCTTTTACGTTGAAGACTTGAAAAGGCAATGGAGCAAAAAGGCAGCAACATCGCAAGTTTAGCTGGTAGCTTACATCTCCTGGGTAGTATGCAGAATTCCTCATTTTGGAAACACACAAATGTGGTCCTCATATATACCTGGCCCATTTATTTTTTTGTTTCAGGCACACATTTACATATAATATCATAATTACAGTAGAGTAACGAGAGCAGAAACATTTTGGTTAAGATATCATTTGGAGATCATTTTATCAGTCGTGAGAGCTTAAGAATATAGTGACCACAACTCACTGTTGCATAAAAATACAAAATTTTCCTGGAGAAGTTATCACGTAAAAATGAAACAAAGAACTCAGTTCTTAGTGAATACCATTTTACATTCACTTCCCCACTTTCTCTTAGAAGAACTACAGTTGAAAATAACTGAGAAAAGGCAATTCGTTTTCTGGCTTAAGAGCCCCCACCTTTTTTTCCATTAAGAATTTGCAATAAAATAGATTGTGAAAATAGAAATAAATTAGATGGTAATCAACCGACCAACACTAGTCACGTCGGTGAATGCCACTCGTATAATCTGGCAACTGAAATTCTTAAATAACCAGCAGGTAGAAGGAGAGAAAGAGGAAAAATGAACCATTCATCATTCTCAAGGCAGCCTCACGGTTTTCCTCCACACCCCATTATAGCGAAGGAAGAGAAAAGAACATCGTAAAACATAAAGCCAGTTCTAAATACAAGTTGCTAGCCTTCCCAATACCTTCCATGGCTTCCCCACCCTGATCCTTTTTAGTTTGAAAGAATAAGTTTGACTAAATCTGTGAGGAGATTAAACAGGCTGGTGATAAAAATTAATTCTGCTGAATGAGCAAATGCATTTGGATTGCAGAGATGCAAATAAGATAATACTTTTCTTTTTCTTTGACATACCAGGCGGATTAGTTTAGAATGTTAAATTTGATTTTATTAGAATATATTAGCAGTGTTTTAATTAATACCAATCAAACATTTTCTTTCCCTGGGGCTTGATGTGTTCCTAACACTTTCTAAATCATCTGTCTTTCTTTTTCTTTTCTATCAAACCACCAAAGCCTTTTGTTATATTCTTCAAAAATTTATTGCATTCAGTGGAAAACCATGAGCTTTTTACGGAAAGGTGTCTTGCCTATAAAATTCATTCCCAGGTGCTAGATTTAAAATGAGTACTGTTCACTAGTACACTTTAGTTTTCAAAAAGGTAGAAGGATTAAAAATTAAAATAAACACCTTCTGTGTTTTTCTTTTGGGGAAAAATGTTGCAAAAGGGGTTTTAGCTAGTTCATATTTCTTGGCTTTATTCTCACTGAGCTTCCCAAAGCTGTTAAATTTCCAACTGCTTTGGTTTCGAGCTGGCATTTCTTTGGAAACAGAGGCAAAAAGAGAAATTTTTTAAAAAAAGAAGTGGTGGTAGTGTGTGTGTGCTGGGGGGCGGGGGGACATCTAGTTAAAAATATGGTGAGCCAGTATGCCCTGTGAACTGAACTGTAACTGTGTTCCAGGGGGGGCTGCAATGCATTCCACTCATTATCCCTCCTTTTCTCTCAAGCTTCCTGTCCTTCTGTGTCCGAAGGCTCCAGTTCACTTCGTTCTCTTTTCTTCCCCCAATGCACCCCCACCCCAATTCCCCGCCTTATTTTTTTTTTTTTTATCTGCCAAGCTGGATTTGCACTTTTAAAGATCAGTATCAATAATACCCTGCTTGTTTCGGTTGCACTCTCCCTTTAAAAGACAGCCCCCTCTAATTGATGTGTCTGGGCTAGTCTAGACTGGTAGTGATTGAACCAACCACCAATTATGTTATTCATTTCACTGAACTTCACTGATGGGCTCGGTGAGGAAGAAGGGGTGTTGAGAAACCTGCCCTTGCAGTTGCCTGCTGAAATATAAAATCTTGTGTGTTGTATGCACTCCTAAATGCCTGGGTGATCAGTTGTACGATAGCAGCCTTGGAACACGAGCAATCCACTTGAAAACATGTAAAAGAGGGAAGGAGTGCCTTGGAATACCAGCCGAAACACTTGTATTAAATTACTATACTGTTATCATTTGAAATCACAGCATTACATCTAACATATTTTTATTGATCTATGCACACATTTTCATAGAATATAAACTACAGATGTAATTTGACTTCAAAAAGCACCAAATGTTTTGCAAACATTACATATGAATCATGTGATAATATATATCTGTAAGTTAAATAGATGCCTTGTCATATTTCCAAATACCTATGCATGCACATCAGCTAAGATGGGGGGAATCACTGATCCATTTTATTAAAACAAAAGATGATTTAAAAATCAAATAACTCTTTTCTTTGAAGCACATTCTGACTACGAAAGGCTGGAAAGTAATATTTAAATATTATAGCTGCACAAGAGGTTTCAACAAAAGGCATGGTGCAATTGTTGCACAGTTCTCAATTCAGTTTTCTGATACAAAATGGTTTCTTGACTGTGATTTGGACTCAATGACTAAAATTGTAATAAACTGGTTTTTTTAAATCAAGAAAAGAACATTTTCCTTAACCTTCAACTACTATAAAACGAGGTTACAACCTATATAAAGTCTTTAGAAGAAGAAGGCATTTGTAGCCGGGGTTGATTTAGGTATTTTCCAAAAATGGAAGAGAAAGGTTGGCTCGAGAATACTAAAATTGCTTAAAGCAAATTGTATACCGGAATTTTTCACAACAAAGGAAAGGTAAGTTAATGTTTCCCTTTCCCAACCATGAGACAGAACTAAATTGCTGAAATTATTCTGATATAAAAAGTTACAGCTTCAGAAAACTATGGGCAGGTAAGGCTAACAGTTGCCTTATGAGAGAATAATTTTAAATGTACAGTTTGATGTTATAAATAACTTTGTTGATTGAATTTGAATCCTGATAAAATTTTTTCCAGTTTTTAAATGAAGAGTAATAGTCATTGATTACTTCTAAAGAATACAATAATTGCTATATGCACTGCTGTTGTTTCTTTCATTTCACGTATTTACAAAATATATTCCCAATCCTTACCACTATTAAATTAATCAAGTATAACATTTTTTTAAAAAGTACCACGCAAGGAGGCAATATCCCTCCTTTTATTAAAAAAAAATCTTGCCAAGTAATACATTTAATCTTTAGTAATACAATAAATTCTATTCTTTGTGTAGAATAGCGAGAGTATAATTTTTAACCTATTAATATTTTAGCCCAAACTACTGGTTCACCCCTATCTGTGTCAGTGTGGCCACTCTCTACCACATATGAAACACATGTGTGGACATCGCGCTTATAATATATTCACATGCCCATTTCAAATGGGCACAATTTTGAGATTAACTGTTGAGTTTAAAAGTTGGAGGCATGGGGCATGCTGGGACTTCAGCTGAGATGTTCTGAGGTCAAGCACCAGGTACTGAGCTGATCTTGTTACGCTCGGATAGTACTGCGTGTTGCTCTCAAGGAATAGACCGTGCAGATGAGTTCCACAAGCCTCAGGCATCAATAATATACAGACATAGCAGCCAACACGCGATTGTAACAGAGTATATACCTACTTTATAACAGAAATTCAAGAGCTGCCACTCTCTGGTCACCTGATCCCAGCTAACAATGAAAACCTCAGAGGTGTACTCAGTCACTTCAGACAAACTTTCTTTTGTTTTTGCTTAAAAGAAAAAAAGTTCCACCAAATTTCCAGGATGCGCAGGCACGACTCGCAGCTCCCAAGAGCCTAACCCGTGGATTTAAACGGTAAACATCACAAGTTAGGGTCTCAGGGACTGAGAGGAGCGCAGCAAATTTTTCTTTCTTGAGACAAAACAAAGCAAAACAAGAATGGCAGGCAATTTTGTTCCAGGGTCATGACTAAAATGCAACAGACAGGTGGCACGGTATGTCATCAACTCTAAGCTTCCTTCGTTCACAAAATCAAGATTCCATTTAGTCGCAATCTATATGCATCCACGAATACACAGGATCTGGGGCGCATATACATACCTGAGCATAAAATTGCGAGTGTATCAGAGAAAACTCTTTTGAGCTTTGGGCAAAACAGTTTACTAAAATGGAAAATAATATGAACAGACCCAGAAAAGCCCGTGTTTTTAAAACCGTGATCTACAATCAGCATTAACTATCTCTCCAAAGATTTAAGTTACAGCTAGCAGAAATGACTGAGAAGAAAATATGAAGCCTCTCCTTCCCCCAAGGCAAGCATGCCGCATGCAAAATCATAGAAACGGGGTTTGGGGAAGGGGAAGACAGAGGAGGAGGATTTCGAGGCTATGAAAGTATTCATACGCAGAGCATTTTGAACTCACCGGTTTGAAGCGGAGCCGGGCTGCACAGCCTCCAGCAGCACCATCCCGGGCAAGGGGGAGAATGTGAGCTCGCAGTGCGCTAGGCTGGGCGAGGTGTTTCAATAGAGGACAGAGAGCGGGGCGGGGAGGGGGAGGCGGGGGCAGGAAGCGATACACCAAATCTAGAGACTGTAACTCTGTAGTTTATGTTTTCACAAGAGAAAAAAAAAGGCAGTTGGCTGGGAATGGAGGGAGGGGCTGGGCTGATCAAATTTGGAAAATATTCGGTTAAAAAATTTTTTAAAAAAGAAAAAGAAAAGAGAGAGAAACCTCCCTAGAACGGGGGCTTTTTATTTATTATTTTTCTTTTAATTTCTTCTTTCTTTAGTGTGCACTTTGCCAGCCCTGCAAACCGGGCCCTCCTCTGCATCAGCTGCTTGACTGAAACCAAGGCCAGATCACCAAGAGCGAGTACCAGGCTGTCATTTGGTGGCCGGGAAGTGGGAAGGGGTGGGTGCAAGCTGGGAGACACAGCCCCCCACCTCCCGCTGCTGATCCTTTGAAGCCTTTGGCCAAAATTTCAGAGGAATTCGAAGCATAATTCCCCTCCATCTTCGCAGGCAGCTACTGGTTCTGTACCTGACAGTCGTCCCCCCCCCCACCCCATCTCAGGGGAGGAAGCCATGCCCCTGTGCCAGTGCCTCCAAAAATGAAACCTGACGGAGGGACAGTGGACGGGAAGATGACTCTTTTTACAAATTTTTTTCCTCTTTTTTTAATCTTCTTTTATTCCAGGCCTAAACAAAGTAGCTGGCTGGCTAGTCAAAGAGGATGACAAAGCAATAGCGAGGAAGACACTGGTGGAGGGGCCTCCGCACGTAGTAAAAATGCTAAATATTTTTAAATATATTTCCATATGGAACTAGGAACAGTTAGAGCTCCAGGCTCTCCCCTCCCCCACTTTTGAAAAATAGAATCATGCCAGCAAGACAGCTAAATTATGTCTCTTTTCCCTCTGTACAAGGTCTGTTTAGCACCCTCCCCCCCACCAGACAACTTTTTTTTTTTTCTCACCTCTGTAGGTTCTTCTCATGCACAATCCTCCGTTCAGCTCGGGGTCTCTCCTTTTTCTCTCCCTTCCCTTTTCCTTTTCCTCTCAGAAAAACTAGTCCGTCATCACCATACCTAGCTTCTCTCTCCCTCCTCTCTCTCACACTCTCTCAACCTCTCTCCCTTTTTCTTTTACTATTAAAAAAATAATAATAATGGCCCTTTCGACATAGCAGCATGAAGTGGCTGCCTTTGAGAAAGCACATTTAATCTTTACTGGCTCCCCTAGGCTTCAGTGGAGAAGGAGAAGGCAAGGGGGAGAAAAAAAGGAGAGAGAAAAAAAGATTGTAAGGGAGGCTGCTGACGGACAGCAAGCATCAGGCACAAATCAGCGACAAGTTGAATTTTCCTAGACCACACTGCCCCCTTTCTTCTCGGCTCTCTCCCTAGGCTCCTGGAAAGCCCGAGTATCTGGTTACAGAAGGCAACCGGTCTCCTTTTGCCAACCATGCTGCAGATTCCTTGCATGCTTAAATCTCTGGCAGAATAAGGAATCAATATCCCCCTCTAATCACCTTTAGCTCTTCTATGGCTTCCCCCCTTTTCTGAGAATCCACTTGGCTCTCCTCGGAGCTCCCCCGCCCTACCAGGCTCCTACATACAAAGCTTGCAGCCCTGTCATTTCTCACTTCCTTCCATATCTTGGAGACAAGCCTCTCTTCTAATATTCTCTCGCGCTTGCTCTCTCTGTTGTAATGTCTCTCATCCCTGACTCGCAGCACCGGATGCACTAAGGCATCTCCCTGACTACTAATGAGACCAAAAATACACCAGCAGGTCAGGGGGAAGGCCAGACACTGTATTATACATATTAAAAAAAAAAAAAAAATCTTCTGCCTGCTAGACTCAGAGATCAGGTATCATGTTTTCCGAAAGGAAAAATATAAATAAATAAATAATAAATAAAATAAAAATAAAGAGCAGCAGAAGAGACACCTCAGTGCAGTTCTCTGCCTAATTGTTTTGCATCCTGTGGGAATTGAAAACACACATGCATGTGTGAGTGCAGGTGATGCCTTTTGTGAATCTTGGCAGGTTTTTTTTTTTTTTATGGACAGAAAGTCAACAATGCTCAAATATTTCTTTGAAATCAGTACTGAGAGGGATAAAAGGGTAATGACTCAAATCTATACTTAAGATACATAGACACTCTTCAGGCATGTAATGACTACAATGCTAAAAATCTCTTCTCTTCCAATGGCTGGGTGTTGCTCCTTGACTATAGTTGCAATATGTACTAATTTACCACTTATGTTCCCCTGGATTTTGAAATAAACTCATCACTCACTGCAACTCAGCCTAACCCTTTGCTTCCACTGCAGGCATTTTCCTGATTCCTGAAGCAGTTTTTCCTTCTCAAATGTCCATCAGATACACTTCATTGATCAGCCTCAAGTTCCTCAGTAATGACAAATAATATTTCGAATGGCAAAAAAGAAAAGAGGCAAAAAAATTAGAAAGCCATCCTGGGTTAACCAAGGGAGCATTGCACATCATTTCTGTTAGCACCCATTTCTAAAGCTTTGCTACACAATAATCCTTTTCAGAAGGCACTTCCCCAAAATTAGGGTCTCTACCTATCTATACACGGAGTGGGTATACATTACCATCTTAACACAGTTTTCTGAACTAGAATCATGCAGACAACAGGCAGTGCTGTGCTAAATAGAATGCTGGGTTCTGTAAATAGCAAGAAAGGAGGGGGGAGGTATCTGAGGATGCAGGTTTCCTCCAAGTCCATGTTTTAAAAAGGTAGCTTCTTTGTGCTCAAGTCAGACATACACTGTGCTTTGTCTCTGACAGTGAGACCTGCAGAAGCACGACTGGATGCCAAGGAAAAAGAGAAGAAAAGGCACAAATGAGAAGGAAAAACAGAGAGAGGAAGAAGAGAGAGGAGAGGGGAGGAAAGCAGAATAAATGCAGGCAAAAAGAGAACAACTTACAGAGTGTTGGATTTTCTTTAATACTTTTTTTTTTTCCTTTTTGTCATATTGGGAAGGATTGGTGACTGGGTCAGAATCTTTTTCAGATTTGGCTAACAGGGTGTTTGCACTAGACGGATGGAGAAAACCGAAACATGCTAGAATAATCATAAAGGGTGGAGCTGTCAAAAAAAAAATCTTTGACTCACTGGGTGCCTCCCTATAATGCCAGAATGAATCATTCCTAACTAAGGTCATCAATTGTCTTAGTGTATTTGTAAATGAAGGCCAGTGTATATGCCACTGCACCCATTTTCAAAAGGAAAGGTAAATGGAGAATGAGATTTCCTGAGATTCTCCTAAACCTCTCTATATTTTCAACAATAGTTCAGCATGATTTTTACATCCTAAGCTAATTTGCCCTTATCTATATTCACTCTGCTTATAAAGATACACAAATATATGACTTATGAAAGTTTTGCTATGAACACATCATTTTCTCTATACAACTCAGGGATGTCTTTGGAGGATACTTATTTCAAGCAGTTAACACCTGACCCCAATTTCTGTGGGTAATTAGTGAGCTAGATAACCACACAAAGTGGGTAATTATTTAGTACCCAAGGGTACACTAGAAGTGGGTAGTGGCTTTGTTAACAAAAGCATATCTCTAATTATTGTATCTATGATGGGTGTTTTAAAAATACCAGTTACTATATCAAGTGAACCATGATAAATAAGTGAACTGTTTTGCTGTCCTTAGCATATACATATGTATGTATGTCTTCTATCATGGTTAAGAATATTTACCTCCCATATGGAGTGTTGAGAAGATTTATTAGTTAGCATCTGTAAGACTCTCAGAAGATGAGGTGTACTAGACAGCTTCTAAGTGCAGTATTATTATTGTTATTATTACTTTGGCTAATAATCCCTGGATGGGGGAAGCTGAGAGAGTAGATGCTATTGTCTGATCCACATCTTGGTCTGAAAATTTGCTGAGATCACAAATGCAATGAGTGCCGTTAGGTTATGGGGAGTGGTCTCCTACCTGACTGAGGCTAACATGGCTATAACAGAAAGGTAGATGACATTGCATTGACAGCTGGCTCAGGTTGAAGCTGAGGAGCTAGGGTAGGAGGTGGGGAAAGGGAGGAGCAGGAGGAAGGAGTCAGTGATGGGCCGGGAAGGAAACTGAATCAGCTGGACCACACCCTCCTTCCAAAGTCTGTCTATCCTTTCCTTTGAGCAGCAGCAAATATGCACAAAAATCCCCAAAGAAGATGTCTTTGCAAGTCCTGGGACAAGTCAGCATAATGACAGTCCATCAGCCAGTTACATAGTATTTATTCTGGAGTAGAACCATCAGCACAAATTATTTTAGCAAATGCAGATACAGTTTCAAATATTACAGTGTTGAGAATACGCAGATCAACCTCAGATATCTTTAACCGGGGATATGAGCGACGATGAAGAAGCACTTTCTAATTTAATTGCTTTTATGAATCACTCCCAGGAGGAAAAAGGGGTAGGATTTATTTTTGCTGAGAAAGAAAGGGGGAAAAAAAAGAAGAAGAAGAAAGAAAGGAGAGGGGAAAAAACAGAAAAGAAGACCCCATGCTTTGAGGGACCCTAATTATGGACAGCAACCAAGCTTTGCAAGTAACAAACAACAATAACAACAACAAAAACTTACTGCTTTCTCTGAATGTCCATCTCCTTGGCTGTCTGGGCCCGGCAGAGGCAGGACGGAAAGAGGCCTCTGGGATCCAAATCTTCAAGTAGGCTCCCCACATTTTTTCTTTCAAAGCAAGGTTGTCCTGGGGACTAACCCTAGGGGTCTGGGAGATGCAAGCACGTGGGGAGGGTGCAGGGAAATACGCAAAGATATTGTAGTCAGCCCAGTTGTCAGCTTCTAGGGAACAGGAAAGGGAGAGGACCCCACCAGGCAGCCAACAGGTACCAGCCGAAATCTGCTGGCGGACAGCCTCCAGGACACGTGTTTGTGCTGTGATTGGAGGCCAGCCGTGTGATGAGCACATTTTAAGAGTTTGGGAGCTGAGAGGAAATTTCTCCAAAAGCCACCCAAGCCAGGCTTCTGACCTGAAGCCCAGTATTTGTCACCCCCACTCTGAGCTAAGAACTACAAAGGCTAACTGGCATTCTCCAACCCGCCCAGCTCCTTTCAAACCCACAGACTGTGCCAGACTGGCCCCACCTCCTACTGCAGCAAATTCTGTAGCCCCGCTCCATGCTGTGCTGTAAGGAGCCAGATTTCCGTTTTAATTGTCCTACCTGGACGTCCCCTCTGCCACTACCCCTGGCTCTTGGTTCCTGGCATGGTTTCAAAGTCCCAATCAATTGCTTTCCCTCCCCCATCATAATCTTCAATGCCTCTAGTTCTCCTTTCTCCAAATTCTACCTTTTTCAAAGTAAAATTGTTTTTATGTCTTGCCATTTCTTTCGTGTCTGGTCACCACCACCTCCTTTCTCTGGCCTCTCTTATACTCTTGTTTGACGATTTTTGCCACTTTCTGTCTCATAGACAACCCCAAAGTCAGCTGCTAGAATTTTCCCTTTCCCCTCCCTCCCACTACATTAGCATATCCGACAATCCAATTCATCTTAGGCATTTCCTAAAAGCCCACCTAAAAAAAACTGAAGCCAGCAGAGAACAGGTGTGTGTATGTGAGTGAGTGTGTGAGAGTGTGTGTGTGTGTGTTTGTGAATTGACCTAACTATATGAATATAATAGGAAAGCCCCTCATATACCCAAGTGCAAGGAAGAACAGAGAAAGGAATATGATATATGTGGGGATATTTGGAATGAAAGCAATGAGAGTGAATTACAGCAAGAACTTACAGAGAAAATATTGTACACACACACACATACATGTACACACATACAGTCTTTATCAAGCACCCACATTGAGCAGTGAAATCGCAATGCCCTAAGGTTGTTGGAAAAAAGTGTTTACCCTACTATGGAGGGGTTGTTCAGGGCCACGTTAGGGCCACATCATTCTGCAGCAGAAAAGCTGAATGCCAAGCCTCTGGGATGGACAGGAAGAGGAAGAGAGACTAGGGCAAGTCATTGGCCTCCCTCTACTCTTGTCTGGGTCCAAGGGCTAAGAACTCCTTTTGCAACTCTCCTGTATTTCCAACATGATTGGAAGCTTATGATTGCTATCTGTCCCTTGAATTATTTGTGCCCTTAACCTAACTAGTTAAGTATCTATTACTTTAAAAGTGGAATTCTGTTCTCTGATTCCTGTATAACAATCACTGAGGGTCTTCTATGCATCAGATGCAGATAGCTAATATATCAGTTAGTCCTCAAAACAACCTTTAAAGGCATCATCACTGTTTTATGGATGCAGAGAAAAAAGTTCAGAATAGATAGAACTGCTCACCTCTCATGTGCCACTGCCAGGATTTGAACCCAACTCTCACTCCATAAGCATTGTTATACTCTTTGTCTGTCCCAGTGTAAAGACTACTTCCTGCTACTGGCTTCATCAAAATAGCTTAGTTTTTCCTATGCATTTTCCATAGCACCCTATCTTGGCTCTATCTTAGCATTTATTCATTCTTTTCATTTTACTGATTTTATCAAATACAGTTATTGAGTACTTAATTGTATGTCAGGCACTGTGCTGGGAAGTGCAATTTCCTCAGCTACAGAATAGAAAATGATGCATCATCTACCTACCATGCTATCTCTATCTCTGAACTTTAAGGTCATGAAGAAAAAGACTTGGCAGGGTCCCCTCTATCCTTAGGACAGGGCAGAGCACCTGGCACACAGCAGGTACTCACCAAATGTTTTTTGAATACATTTTAATGCTAATATGGTTTTGATTATGGCGTTATGAGACAGCAGGTTCATATCTAAATCACCCTTAGAAAAATGTTGAGTAAAATACCACACAAAATAGAATTTAATAAATGGTGAATTGCAGCCTTATTTTCTAAGACTATACTCAGGCTGAGGTCCCACTTAGAGCTACCTTTTTTGTGTTTCCGAAAAATAGAAAATTGGTCTGCTTAGTTTCTTCTCTAAGTTCTGAAGTTAGGCTATTTCTGTTCGAAGTCAGTCAAACTCTGTCTGAAACCTCACTGATCTGTGGGCTATGAGGTCATATCAAGTGATAAAGTGTCCAGGGTGACGTGGCCATGAAGGACTATTCTGAGCTTGGTGCAGAGAGGGAGAATGCTGACACTTAGAGCGTGCGGCTGAGTCCAGATCTGCGATCTGCAACCCAGCTCCGATGATGCCCTCTTTTCAGAAAAAGAGGTCAAGAAGCTAGAAATGGTTCATGACCATCTGACCTAAATGACTACAGGATTTCGTAATGTGTATTCTGAAGAAAGATTAGATAATTCCTTATTCTTTTTCTTTCTTTTTTTTTTTTTTTTTTTATAAAAAAAAAAGGTTTCACAAATTTCTGACTGAACCAATCTACTAGCTCAGACCACAGAAACAAAAAGTCAGATTCCCAATAAAAGGTGCCCAACTGTCCAGAAAATGGTGGTATATACAGCTTGATGGGGTAAGAGGATCGTGACCTCGTATCTGATAAATCTGTTGGTCATCTCAGGTGCAATTCCTTATAGATAGACCCAGTTTGATTCTTCTCCAATGTTGCCTCTTAGAGTTGCACCTGATTTTATTACCAGTTTTCATCCAGATCCATTGGGAAAGGAGTTGGGTTTGCTTTTGTTTCTTGGCCAGGGATTACTTGATCCCAAAAGTCTTGTGAGAAGACAAGATGAAGAATGGAGTGAGGAACACACAAGCCATGATGTCAAAGAAGAGGAGAAAGGGGGAGGAAGGCAGGAGAACATGTTTTCAAGGCACAGGTGGGGGTCGCGGATCTATCCTGTTCATCTGAGCAGCTTGTGTCTCAGAACAGTGGTGGGCAAGGGGAATCTAAATATGATGACATTCATTCTGTCCTTCTCTATCACATTTGGCACTTTGACACCACTGATTTTGGTTACAAATATGTTACTAACTTCACTAGGCTCTGATAATTTTTATTGTATCAATCCAGAACAGTTTGTAAAGATGTATCCTTTGGGGTTGATGGCAGTTCTCAAAGCAGAGCTAGAGGAGATACCACAGTCATTCGACTCTAAATGCACTCAAGATGTAGACTGCCAAAATTTCCCAAGCCAGAGACCCTCGCTAGTTGACTACTCTTCACAGAAAGATGAGGAAGAAGAAGCCTATTTTTGTACTATGTGGTCAGCAAAGCCCTTTTCCTAAAAGCACTGATACTTTGGACCAGTAGGGAGCAGTGTATGGTGCACACAATCTGTTGCTCAAGTGGTCTCAGAAGAAATCATCTGGCATTTCATATGTGAAATCCACACAGGCTCCAAGTATCAGGCTACATAGTATCAGGCTGAACACTTGTATTTTTGCCTAGTAAGAAAATTTTTGCTTTCATTAGCTTTCTGAGAGTTAGGAGAAATCAATAACTCTTTGATATATATTTAATAATACTCATTGATATGAATATATAAAATGATTCTGTTGTCTCCTCCTGCTTCATTGGATGAGTTGGAGAACTTTTTCTGGCTTTCAGCCTAACACTATAGAAGGACTGGCACTTGTCCAATGTGGTCTTTGAAGGTTGTCTATGGTCCACGGACTGCATTGGGGTTCGACTCATCCAATTTATAGAAAGTAAGTTTCGACAGACTTAGGGGGCTAGAAAGGTGAGAGAGAAAAGCTTCCACATCTCTATAGTAATGACAGAGAGAGAACATTTCTCCCAAAGGTGAGATGCCTATTACCTGTGTACTAAGAGGATTGAGGCTGACATTAAGAAAATCAGTATTCTTGGCTAACGGGTGTCATCTAAGAGCCAAGATCTATTTCTGTTGAGGTTCCCTGCCATTCAGTCATTAGGTTCAGGCTGGCAATCAAAAAGGCATATTTCTGCCCCTGGGACTTTTGAAGATTGAGACTGCTAGGCCAAGAGTATAGAGATGATATTCAACTGAGGATACAGGCCAAGGGTTTGGTCTGGAGTTGTTCCTATATTTTTTGAAACTGCTGCACACAGCCTGGAGGGTGTGGGGAAAGGAGGGAGTGAGCCAGAGAGTTCTCAACTCAAAGACAACCCTATGGCACCCTGGTTCCTAGAGACACCTCTGCTGACCACACCCATGCTCTTTAGAAGATCCTCCTTTTTAAATACCACTTATTTTTCCTGGATCTTTAAGCACTTTTCAACATCTAGGCAGGGAGGCAGGCAGGCAGTGACCATCAAGGAGAGATGGGAATATGACTCAGATTTCAGGGTTTCCAGTTGCACTCCTAAAATTGCCTTTCAGCCTTTCATTCACATTAAAAAAGTTAAGATACCTTCCTACTCTTCGGTCATAAATATCATATACACATACACATACACACACTACATATACATAGCTATTTAGATAAAGGTATTGAATAAGGAGAGAGAGAAGCAGATATTATTTATTTATTTTGTTACTGGGGATTGAACCCAGGGGCACTTTACCATGGAGCCAGTTCTTTTTTATTTTTCATTTTGAGACAGGGTCTTGTTTAGGTGCCAAGGCTGGACTTGAACTTGCCATCCTACTGCCTCAGCCTCCTGAGTCGCTGGGATTGCAGGCATGCACCACCATGCTGGGCAGTAAATTTCCTTATATCATTATTCCTGTTTCATGGCTGAGAACTGAGGCAATTAATGATGAGGTGCTTTTCCCAGGGAGGTGGTTATAGCACCAAGCCTAGAATTGAGGTCTCAACCCAGCTCTTGGAAGGAAAAAAATGAGCTGATTTGTACTAACCGCCTGGAATTCATTCAAACAGTGGGTTCATGTAAATCAGAGGCATCGTTAATAATCATACCCTGTGCATCTTGGTTTCCCCCATTATTAACAAATGACAGCACAGTAAGAAAGAGGTTCAACAAGATGCAATTAAATTTACGTGAACATTTGTAAAATAGATGAGTTTCAAAAGTGCTGAGTGTGCCGTACTAATAAAATTAAAAGAATGTAGAAACATAGTTTGAAACATATTTTTGGGTCCAAGGTGCCGCAGCAGTATCAAAATTCCTGCTGAGATTAAACTGGAGAAAGATGAATAGGGAACACTCCGGGGAGAAGGCGAGGAATATTTTAAAGGTGGAAACTGCTACCTTGGAGATTTTAAATCTGGCACATTTGACACTTCTCAAGGAGTCTCTCCCTGCTACAAATAGTAAGGACATTAATACCAAAGAGAACTGTATCAAAGGGAGCCAGGCTCACCTGGGGTCCACTGCCTTGGCCTTCGTGGATGTTGGGCTGCAACCCCAATCCAGATCAGTACAGGGCTACCAAGCTGCCCTCCAAATTGTGTGGGAGTTAAGTACTTTTGTCTTTTTGATATTCTTAAATCTTAAAGACTTGCTGTGATATTCTGACAGGCCACCCAATTCTGGACTATTGGATTAATGGGACTGTGGGTGTGTATGCCTAGTTCTGCATACTCATGTGTTCTGAATGAGGATATCCTGTGTTGATTTTGCTCCTATTGGTACTTAGCACTGTGCGTGCCACATAATAGGAGCTTTACACATGCTATTTATTCTGTACTCTTCTGGGACTTCAATACTGTACAGGGTCACAGTGTTACGGAGCACAGACCAATGAGTTGATTAAATGTAGGCAATCAATCTTAAATGCATGATTTTCCTTTCCTGTTATGAGCTCAATTGCCCAAAAGCTACATCTTAAAATTTAGGGAAAAGTGGAAAAAGCTGGTAAGTGGTAAGGAAGTGGTAAAGGAAGTGGTAAGGAAGGAGGAAAAGCACTCTGAAGATAAAACAAACAAAAGTCTGGCTCTTGTTCTGATTTTGTTTAAAATGTGAACAGCATTTTGGGTGCTTTGAAGAAACATGTAGAGTTCTACCTGTTAATGTCTTTTTAAAAACAAAATAAACAGAAAAAAATTAAATTTGAAAACCAAACTAGGGGAGGAAGTAATTGGTGAGCAATACCTTCACCCTGACTAATTTGCATATGTATATATCTCTGAACGCTGATGACTCGTTTTCTGCAGTGCAGGAAAAATTCATTGAAGTGTCAGGAAACCAGCTTTGTTCAGAGAATTCATGGAGGACTGGTGAGGTATCTATAGGCCAGGGCAGGGAGTGTGAAGATGAGGGAAGAATCTTATATATTATTTCTTCTCTGTTGAAAACAGGGAAAGATTATTCTGCAGAACACCAATGCACACAATTAACTTCTTTGTCCCTTTAGGGAGTAAAAGCAGAAGAATTATCACTTGACCTGCTTGGTCTTCTTTGAGTCCTTTGTGTGGTCTGGTGTCTCCTTCCTCAGTGTGCCCCCTCTGCACATTAAGCCTATCCTACACAGGACATATGGCACTGTGATTGTAATTACGACATTGTGAGATATATCACATTAACTCCCAGTAAATGTTGAATATAAAATGAGTTAAGTCAACTTAAAGACAAATTAAGAGCTATTAGATAAAGTACAGCCATGTCCAAAATAAACAAGGAAAAGTGGGGGTTCAATTAGATCCAGATTTTGGACTCAGTCTGGTGGAATGGAAAAGGGCAAAGAAGAAGCTTCAGAATCCATGAATCTTCCATCTTTCATGGTGATGCTGAGGTCTTGCCTGCTAAGTTATGCACACAGAGTTGGAATCTGGCCCTAGGGAAAACCAAGGACTGACATATCCTTGTCTGGTCTGCTTATTTGAACTTCAGGTTCTATTTCTGTTTATAGTGGTCCCAAGACACATGACCCAATAGAAGAAATGCAGAACTGAAATTTAAAAGATGTGGGTTCTCCACTTAACTTTGTCATGGTGACTTTGGACAAGACTTTTCACCTCTCAGATCATTTGCTCCCTCAACTATAAAGTAAGAGGATTGGACTAGATGAACTCTTAAGTTCCCTCCAGGGAAATTTTAGAATTGCATAGTTCCTCATTTTCCTGGATTCCATTTTCTTGCAAGAATATTTTATTAACATAATGGATGGAATTTAGATTTAGAAAATAAACACAGCCTCTTAACTGATGTTAAAAACAACATAGATTCTGAACATATAAGACAAAAAATAAAAACATTAAGAGTTTTAGCATGGTGGAATTGGGCCATGAAAAGGGGGATCAACATTTAACCATCTACAAAATCTCCTGATACTTTAGTGGAACAACAACAACAACAACAACAAAAATTGACAAGATATTTGGGCAATGAGAAAGTATACCATTGAGCAGAGACAAAAATTATTCACGGCATTTCATTTAGAGGGAGACTGAAGTCCAGAGAGAATAGCTAACTCACTCAGGAACACCCTAGTATCTTGACCCCCACCCAAGCATGTTGTCTGAATTTACCAATAAAGGAATCACCACAACTTCTAATGAACATGGCGCCCTGGCTCAGTGCAATTGTGTAATCCTTGGCCAACTTCACTCCCCTGATCTCTGCTGAAATCAGACCTCCTAAAAATTTCTATAATGTCAATCTTTAGAGAAAGTGACTATAAAATAACTCAGAGCTTCTTAGATTTCCAATGGTCAGACAATTCCAGTAGTCTTGGGTCAGGAAACTTAGCTTCCATTCCAAGTTTCCATTCTATTCCCTCTGTCACTTCAGTTATTTTCACATAAATTTCCTTGTTTAGGAGTCAAAATATTTATGAAAGAAATTTATAAAATGTAAAATTATCCCAGATTGATACATATGAAATTTTATTAGAAGTATATTGTTTAATATTACTAATTATCTAAAGCAATTACTGTTGCCTATTTTTAAAATGCTCATATATATCTGTATATATACTTACACACATATATACACACACATTTATGTATATACTTAAAATATATTTATATATAAAAAGGTGAATATATGTACACACATATACTACTCTTAAAAAATTACACAAATGTGCATATATATGTATGTCTTCATGCATATATGAATACATGTATGTATAGAAGTATGTATGTATAACATATATCTGCTAGTCTAGATGGGAAATCTGTTTCAAAATCAACTGCTGCTTTCTCTTCAGACTTGATATAGAGCCAAGCTAGCCATCCTCGATTAACACAGCTTCCTCTTGGGAAAAGTCACAGAATAACTTTATTGATTTCCCTTTACCTTTCTCCACATTTCTTTGCTGAAATGTTGTCTTAACTCTTAAATGTAGGAGCAAAAGGAAATGAAAATAGAAGTAGAAAACTTTTGTTTCTTTAGGATCATATTGATTTTCTTCTTTTCTTAAAAAGTAAACTACAAACAGGGTACTCATGTGAGGTGTGTATGAGGTAAAGAGAGAATGACATGTTTCCCAGGATTTTTATACTGAAACCTGTGCTTTATACACAATGCTTTACTAAGTACTATGTAAACCTATTCTCATTCTCTTATGACTTGGCCCGCCATCTTTGAAAACCACCAAGACCTTTTTACCAACATTCCCTTCCACACTTTCAGGAGCATACCCAAAACACAGGAATATAGGGAGGGTTTGTTTCTCATCATTTCCCCCACATCTTAAGATTCCAGGCAAGACTAGGGGGGTGGTTCTTTTATTTACTTTTTTTAATGTAGGAAATACTGTACTTAATAAGACTTCAGGGATCACTGGTATAATTTAGAAGTTTCCTTGATGCAATTTTAGAAATGGAGAAAGGAGGTTGTAAGACTGTGTCATTCTGCTTAAGATTACAGGGGCAGAATGACCAAGAGTTTCATCCTACTCTTCTTCCAGTTTCTGAGCTGCCCCGTGGGCTCAGTTGTGACTATGGGCAGGTAGGGTCAGGGCCGTAGAAAGAAGCAGAGAGAAAAAAGGGACACTGGACAGGCTTAAAGTAAAAGCTCTAAAAATGTCTTTTCCATTTAATTTGCTTTTTTCTCCACAGATTGAGTTATACTTATTCTAATATCTGAGTTCATAAAAGGCTAGTGAATTTTCTATTTCTAGAAGTTCCCTTTTTAGCATCCATTGGTTTATTTATTTATATTGTTTTGCTTTTTTGTAAAGAGAAGGAAAGGATTGACTTATTTACAGCATAATCACAATCTGATTCTTCAAATAACGATGCCTAGTGAAATAAAGGGATCATGTTATTCAAAATTGAAACCTTACATGAACTACCACTCAGAAACAAGCTCACCAAAAGTATAAAAAGAAAATAACCTTATAGCTACACAAGGTTACTCTGAAGCCCATGCTGAGTGTACAATGTAGCTGAGTAATTTTAACAATATGACAACTATCTACTTCCAGTGGACGATGAAGACATACTCAACTGCAAAAGGGTAGAATGGGCCATGCAGTTCTGAGGTTTAATCACAGTTCTCTTCCTCTATCCTATGGATTTTCAAACCATTTTACTCTAACTAACTAGTTTATCTTTATTTTATTGTATTGTTTCTTTGCACAACTTGCGCCAAAAAGCAGTTTGGAAGAATTATGGGTTAAAGTATATAGGAAAGCATGCCAAGAATTGAGTCTTCCTGTAGAGATTATGTTCCCTTCTGTGCAGTGCAGTGGGGCAAACAGGGGTGGGGTCTGGTTTAATATCTTGATATGTCTGTCCAAGCCGTTCCTTTCTTATGGCCTCAGAAGGGAATCGCAACCATGTAATTGTATCCTGGTTAAACAGGAAGGTCTCTGGTGCATATTTCCAGGACACAGCCCCTTTATGTGCAGAGAAGCCAGGATTGTACCTTGTCAGAGGAAACCCTGTGTCCTCTGGCAATGTCTTTTGTTGAAACCCCTGAGAACTCTAGCTGTGAGCATCCATTTGCCTCTGGATAAATGGAACTGCCAAATGCCCATCCTATCCAGGTAATGCAGAGCACATGCCCAGCTTGTAGGACTACTTCCCAGCCCTCTACCATATACCAGTGGAACATAACAAATTCACCATAATTTGAAGCTATCATGTAAGAAAGTCCACAATTTAACATCCATCCATCCATTCTATTCATCCATTAAGGTTTTATATGGCAACTCTCATATGGACTGTGCTTTGCCTAAGTACAGTGTTAGGTAGAAGGAAAAAAGCTGTTACATCCTGCTCTTCCTTTCTTCCCATCTCCTACAACTCCTGGAATTTCCCTTGATTTCAAGTGGCTACTCAGAAAAATCCTCAACTGAAAATCACTTCCAGTGGTCCTGAATTAATTCATCCCTTTCTCTTGTCTCCATGAACTGTATCACCTGATCCAGGTTCACCTGCATAAATGTTTCTAATTGTGATTCTAAGCCTCAATGATATCTTTCTCTTAATAAGTTTAATGTGTAGATCACAATGAAGTCAAATCTACTACTTACAAGCTGAAAGATCCCCACCTTGATTTCTGAAGCCTAAAAAGCAGGGGTGCTTTTTACATTCTCCCCCCTGATGTGATGAAACTAAGAGTACTTGCTTCACTTCTCAGAAAGAACCTAGAGCTGCAGATACCTGAGGGAGTCATTGCAACCGAGACTAGAATATCAAAAGAAAGACTTGATCCAGTTCTCTCATCTGGTGCTTATAATACATAAAGAATCATACTTACCATGACAGACCTCAGGGAAAGATGACCAATGCCTCAATAATGTGTTGCAAACAATTCCTCAAGAAATTCCTCAAGCTCCTGACAATAGCATTACATACTAACAAATAAACACAATGCTATTACTTTTTGTTTTGCGCTTTGGGAAGACTTCAGAAAGCATGTTGTCTCAATAGGTGGTCTGGAATCAGAAAAATTTTAATCTTGCCTTTCCCTCCTAGTTCTTGGACTGAGTATACATTGGGAATATGGCACATTATTTGCATTGTTAATGGGGAAGAGCCTGGTAATGATAAAGCAACTTAGATCTAGAGGATTTACGAGTACCGAGTACCGTTGTGTTGAGAGAGAAGAGAGGCTGAAGATACAAGCTTCCTAGCAGAGCAGGAACTGTGGGATCAGATCTGGTGTTTTACAGAGTCTGTACCCACGCATGATGAGAAGGAATGTGGTTGCACAAACTAGCCCACAGACCTACCTCAACAGGACCTATAAGGAAAGATTCTCTCCTTTCACACCAAGTCATGGAGACTGCTTGAGATGTCCTGGCCTTGGCCTCTTAGTTTCCCTTATGCCATTTGGATAGGAACTCAGAAAACAATGATGCCCCCAACTAACCACAACCATAATAGTGGCATTTGATATCAGCCAAAGAATGCCAGGGTTATAGGCAAAATGCTGATATAGAATAGTGGGAGACATCAGGGAGTTAGGCAGCATACTTTGAGATCAAGTCTGTTTGGGATCTTTGTGCTCCTTCTGTATTTTCATGCCAGAGGCACAACACTTATCCAGGGAAAACTTTAGAACTTTTCTAAACTTATAGATTCCAACACTCGATCAGAGGGACCACAGAATGTTCTCATCTAACACAGTTTAAAGGTAACTTTGGAATATCCCTTAAGTATCTTACATGAAACCAAGAACGTGAATAACAGGACTGTTTAGATATGGATTTAAAATCTAGGTCTGCCATTTAATGACTCTGTAAAATGCAATATTAATATCTTCTATGCCTAATTATTTGGGGGGTTAAATGAGATAAATAATTCAAATTATCGCAATGCATGACACATAATAAACTCTTATTATGGTTTGAATATGAATTGTCCCTCCAAAAACTCCTATGTCAATGCAGGAATGCTGGAAGGAGGGGAAGTGATTGAACCACAAGAGCTGTAACCCAGTCCATTCCATCCTGGTTTGAATGGATTGACTGGGTGGTACCTGTGGATGATGGCTAGTAGCTGAAGGAGGTGGGACACTGGGGTTGTGCCCTGGATGGGTTGTTCTTCCTTGTCTTTTAGGCTTCAGAAATCAACATGGGGATCTTTCTGCTCATAAGTAGTCTACACATTAAACTTGTTAAGAGAAAGACATAGTTGAGACAACAAGAGGGTTGTTCACCTCTTCCTCTCTGTTTCCTGGTTGCATGAGGTGAGCAGCTTTCCTCTGCCTTGCCCTCTGCCATGAAAGTCCTGCCTCATCTTAAGCCCAGTGCAATGGAGTTGGCCCACCATGGATTTAACCTCTGATACCATGAGTCAAAATAAACTTTTCCTTCTCTAAGTTATTCTTGTCAGATATTTTGATCACATGATGACAAGCTCACTAAAACAGTGCCTAAAAAACATTGGTTCCTATTTCCCTCCCTTTATTGTACATGCTTTCCAGATTTCCATTTTACTTCCCTTCTGTGAAATAATAAAATATTGGTTTTCTGTAGTGTATGGCAAGTCTATTAAATAGTTTAAAATTTGTCCAAAGTAGGAGATATGGACGGAATATAGACATTGAATAACACATTCCAATTTTGTAAAAGAAGCTTGTAGTTCACTGAGGAAGTTAGAAACACATCAGTGAGATAATAAATTAGATAATGTGAAGTGACATAGTTTAGTTGAACATTTTTTTGAAGGGTGTGTACTATTATGTGCCAGGTATCATACAAAGTGATAAAGGCCCAAAAATATATAGGATGCAATTATTGAACTTCCAGGCCTTTAATTTAATATAGGAAGAGATGTGGATGAACTTCAACAGCAGGTGGAGATATAAATGATACTGGATAAAGGAGTGACACAAAGTTTGAAAAATCATTTCTGTTGGAAATGTCAGGAAAGGTTTCCCAGAGGAGATATAATTTAAACTTGATATATATAAAAAAGTAGGTTAGCATCAGATAAAAGGGACAGATTTCATGAAAAAGACAACCTACTAAAACTGACACAAATGAAACAGAAAATCTAAATAGCTCTATATTTATTAGAGCAGTTCAATTTATTATCCAAATCTTCCCACAGAGAAAACTTCATGTTCACATGGTATCACTGGTAATTGGTATCAAATATTCAAATAAGAAAAGACATACTGATCTTATCAAATGCTTTTAGAAAACAGAGGCAGAAGGAACACTCCCCAGCTCATTTTTTAACCAATCAGACAAATAAATTACATGGCAATTATAAACCAATATCCTACATGAGCATAGATGGAAAAAAAAAACTAAACATAATTTCAATAAAACTTAATAATGTCTAAAAAATACATCATGACTAATAGGGTTAAATCCAAGAATATAAGATTGGTTTCATATTTTAAAAATCAATGAACATAATCCACCATATCAACAGACTAAGTGGGAAAAGTGTATCATCCTCATTTTAATATGTGTGTAAAAATATTTGATGCTATTCACTATTTTGGCCTTTTTTTTTAGTACTGGGGCCAGAAACCAGGGGCACCTAACCCTGAGCATGTTTTCAAAATTATTTTGTATTTTGAGACAGGGTCTTTCCCAGGTTGGCCTCAAACGTGCAATCCTCCTACTTCAGACTCCCAAGTAGCGGGGATTACATCTATTCATTTTTTAAAAAAATTTACCTCTCAGTGAAAGGAATAAAAGGAAAGATTTTGAATCTGATAAAGGGCAGTTTTAAAAAAATTTATTGTTAACATTTCACTTGATGATGATCTATTAAATGATTTTCCCCTAAGATTGGAAACACAGTAAGGATGCCTACTCTATGTCTATTTATCATTGCACTAGGGTATCTTGGTCACTATGAAAAAGCAAGAAAACAAAAGGCATAAGTAGAAGTGAATATGGCCATATTTGTAGCAACAAGAATGTTTGTGTAGGCAGAAAATCTTAAAGGAATCCACAAAACAATGACTAGAATTGATAACTGCATTTAGTAAAATCACAAGATACAAAGTTAATACACACGAGTCAATTTCACAGCTCACTTTAAAATTTATATGGAAAATACAAATTCTAGAATTTTCAAGGCAATTTTAAAATAATGGACGTTCTATGCTGTTTTATTTCAAGATTCATTCTTTGTGTAGAATAGTAACAACAGAGGGAAATTAGAGGAAAGAGTAAACAAACAGATCAATGGAACAGCACACAGTCCAGAAATAGACCTATACTGTACTGTTAATTGATTTTTGACAAAAATATCAACACAACTCAGCAGGGAGAGGAGTTGTTCCAGCAAATGGTACAAGAACAGTAAGATGGCTATAAGAAAAGGAAGAACTTTGGCCCTCATCTAACACCGATACAAAAACTAACTCAAAATAAATAATGAATATTAATGTACAAGCTAAAAATTCTAAACGTTTTAGAAGAAACCACTGGAAAAAAATCTTTGGAGTTTTGGGGTAAGGCAAAGATAATAAAATAAGACCCCAAAACAAAGAATCATAAGAGAAAAATATTGATACATTGGGTTTGCTTGAAATTTAAAACTTTTGCTTTTGGGAGGTTACCATTAAGAAAATAAAATACATGAGGTGGAGAAGGAAGCAGAGATGGGGAAGGAGAGGAACTGCGGAATGAAATTGACCAAATTATGCTATGTGTGTGTGTGTGTGTGTGTGAATACGTCAAAGTGTATTCCACTTTCATGTACCTCTAGAATGCACCAATTAAAGGACAATAAATATATAGAAGGAAGAGCAGGGGAAGGAGGAAGGGAGGGAAAGGGGAAGGACCAAGGATTGAAATAGAGGAAATTATTTTATAAGCATCCATGAATCTGTCCAAATGAATCCCACTATTATGTATAACTATAATACACTAATTAAAACATTTTATAAAAGAGAAAATGAAAATATGTACCATAAATTGAGAAAAAGTGTTTTCAATACATGTGAAATGACACTAATATTTGGCATATGTAAACATCTCTCATAATTCAATAATAATAAGACAAACACCTAATAATAAAGAAAACCATTTATTTATTTTTTATTTATTTATTTATTTTTGGTACTGGGGATTGAACCCAGGGGCACTTGACCACTGAGCCACATCCCCAGCTCTATTTTGTATTTGATTTAGAGACAGGGTCTCACTGAGTTGCTTAGGGCCTTGCTAAGTTGCTGAGACTGGTTTTGAACTCGCAATCCTCCTGTCTCAGCCTCCTAAGTGCTGGGATTACAGGTGTGTGCCACCGTGCCTGGCCAAGGAAACCATTTAAAGAAACATTTCATAAAAGAAGATATTATACAAATGGCCATTAAGCACATGAAAAGATGCTCAAAATTATTAATATCAGGAAAATTAAAATCACAATAAGATATGATGATATATACCCATTAGAATGGCTAAAAAAAAAAAAAAAACAAAAAACAAAAAACAAAAAAAACTGACAATAGTAAGTTTTGTCCAGATGATGGAGAAGCTGCAACTCACATATGTGCTCTGAGTGGGAATGTAAAACAGTAAGCAACTGTGGACAGCAGGCAGTTTCTTAAAAAGTTAAATTGATAGATAGATATATAAAGCCAGCAATACCATTCCTAGAATTTGCCAAGGAGCAATAAAAACATATGTTCAGACAAAGACTTTACACAAATGTTGATAGCAGCTATATTCTCTGCATCAAAAAACTGGAAACAACCGAATGTCCACCAAATGGTGAATGGATAAACAATTGCAATATGTCCATACTATAATGAAATAGTATTCAGCAAGAAAAAGGAACAAATTACTTACACATGCAACAGTAGAGTCTCAAAATTATCATAGTGAATGAAAGCAACCAGACACAAAAAGTTACATACTGTATGAGTCCATTTGTATAACACTGTAGAAATGTGCACTAATTTCTAGAGAGAAAAAGTAGATCAGTGCTCACCTACACCAGGGCCAGAGAGATAGATGAACTGTAACACTCAAGAAAAGTTTGGAAACTGATGAAGGTGTCTTATATTTTGATGGTGGTGGTTTTATGGATGTAAACTCTGTCAAAACTCATCAGTTACATACTTTAGATGGATGTGACTTTTCACATGTTAATGATGTCTCAGACCTCAGGGGAGCTTTGCCATTTCTCCATGATCCACCATGCACTGGCAAGGAACTTAGAGGGAGATCTGGGTTGGCTTTTAATTTTTGTGAGTAAACAAACTTCTTTCTTCTAGATTGGACATCAGCAATCTATGCCCTTGACCTGAATCTAGCCCACCTTTTGTTTTATTGGAACACAGTTGTACCGATTTCTTTATTTTTTAGAGATTTTTTTTTTCCACACAATAGCCAGCTTGAGTCATTGTAATAGAGATCACATTGTCTGCAAAGCCTAAAATATTTACTGTCTGGTCCATGGAGATATAGTTTGGTGGTAGATAATACAGAGATAGATATGGATGTGTCCTATCTGCATGGATGTCATGTCAGGAGAAGAGGAAATCTGCTTACAGGAATGAGTAAGAATTGCAAATTGGACTCAGAAGAAAAATATCCATGTCTAACAATATGAATCAACAAGAACAACAAAAACAAATAGACCATGAGTCAAATACAGTTAGTTTTTGAGTCCTCAAACCACCTTGTATTAATCAAGCCAAAAACTTCAGGAAGACTAATTTAAGTGAAACTTATTAAAAAGAGCAAGGGAGTACCTTCTCAGTTACGCAAAAAACGTCTTGCCAAATTCCCCTTTCTTGGGCCTAAAATAAATGGAATCAACGTCCTTTCTATTCACAAGGCACAGTCTGTACTTGAATTTGATGTCTTGTTCATTATTAAACTATGCTCAATGCCAGACTTTCTTCAAACATAATGAGAACTTCTCAGGTACAGGTGGGGAGTGGGGTGATGTGTCAAGCAAAGAACTGCCCCTGGCTCTAGAAGAAAAGGATAGGTTTAACACTGGATCTTGACTTCAACTCCACTAGTATGAGTGAATGTGCAGCTGCTTAACTTCTCAAACCCATGGCTCCCTCATCTGCAAAATGGAAATAATATTTCCTCTATTAAGAGGTTGTTAGGGGCTAAATGTGGCATGTGAACAAGTCCAAAATACAATGCAGCCACGAGAAATATTTCAACTCTCTTTCCCCTTCACCACTAAAGTTAACATTGTCTTAATTAAGGTGGATTTGATTTCAGCCATCTCCAGGTGATATCAACCACCACTACTTTCTAGAAAATCTTTCTCAGGTGTGTATTTGGGGGAAGAGATTGATTAAGTTCTAGATTGGTTTTAATTTTACCTACATACATGATTTTTATCTCTTCCAGGAGAAGCACACGAAGCACACTTTTCTGTCTTACAAAATGCGGCATTTCTCTAATAACTCACTCTGTATTCCTGATGCTGATTGTGCAGTCATTGGCAATGTTACTTTTAAAAATATTCTTTATGGGGCTGGTGCTGGAGCTCCATGGTAGAGTGCTTGCCTAGCATGTGTGAGGCACTGAGTTGGATCCTCAGCACCACATAAAAATAAATAAAGGCCTTGTGCCCATATACAACTAAAGCATAATTTTTAAAAATGTTTCTTTAAGGAAGAAAATTTTCTAGAAAGTTCTTTCTTCTCATGATGTCATCAGGAACCTCTGTAGAACTGAATTCAAGAATTCTCGCATCTTGAAATCAATTTACGATAAGGGAGAAGGCTTCTCAAATGCCAAAAACCCAGAGGGCTGGGGATGTAGATCTATAGTAGTGTGCTTGCCTAGCATGCCCAAGGTCACAGGTTCAATCTCTAGTACTACAAAAGCAAACAAACAAACAAATAAACAAAAAAACCCACAACCCATTCCATAATTTTCTGGAAGAAATTGAGCAATGAACTTAGAAATATTGGTTCAGTTCAGGACCAGCAATGAGACAAACCTTGTGTCTCTGTTCCTGTTTAATTAAGGAGCAAGAACCATTTTTGAACTTCTGTGTGGTTATGACAACCCTAAGGTCACTCTAAGCAAAAAGGAAACCTTCCTTTAATAAGTCTGATTTTCAGCTTGCCTGTTAATATATCCCCATTTATCACTTGCCTTTCAGTTTTAGAATCCTATCTATTTGTTTAGACTTGCCCCTATCTTGTAAATTATTGCCCTGTACCTGAACCCGAACCAGTTGCCACTAAGCCCTTCTTCCTTAATTGAACTTCCAGTCTTGTTTCTTCCAAGACAGCCCTGTCCTGCTGCCATCCAGATCCCAGGATGACATTGAGATCATGGTCCTCCCCAGGTTGTAGTTTAACTGTGTTTAAAAATGGGAATGATATGCTCTTGGGTGCTCTACACAGACATACTACAGACGAATGAAATATTAACACTATTCCAATCTGCAGGCAGATTGTCCTATTACTAACATTACCATAAACAATCTAAATGGTGTTTTTAACTGAACCATTTCTATATCATTTAAAAATAGCTAACTTAGAGGTTATCATAAATTTCAAGTCTTGGAACATGTTTCTGTTAAAATAGTGTATGGCAAGGAGAAGAGGAGGATAACCCAGCTTGTGTACCTAGTGGAACCTAAAAATGGGAAATAAAGAAAAGAAAGCTAATATCACCTGACACGTGAAAAGCCTGCCTAGACACTGACAGGAATTCACAATTATTCATCAAGAAATGATAACATAGGCTGGGCATGGTGGAACATGCCTGTAATCCCAGCCACTTGAGAGGCTGAGGCAGAAGGATCACAAGTTCAAAGCCAGCCTCAGCAACTTAGTGAGGCCCTAAGCAACTTAGCCAGACTATGTCTCAAAATAAAAAAAATAAAAAGGGCTGAGGGATGTGGCTTAGCAGGTAAGCGCCTCTAGGTTCCATCCCTGGTACAACAACAAAAACATCAAAATCTTACAGAAGACCTGAAACTTGGAGCCAATCTTGTCACTTCTTAATATTCAATAATAAAAGAAGGTTGCAGTCTGCGGAGTGACCCTTTCCCTATTGTCTACCAAAGATTATGTGTATAACTGACTCTTCAGTGCTGGACTCTCGTGAGCCCTGTTGTGTGACTCACTGTGGACACTGCTTTTCAGAAGCTCTGAAAATGACAGTCTTCAGTTGGTGGAATGAAAACCCCTTTGCTCAGGTATAAGAAAGTGACCTCCAGTGAAATTAATGAAATGGCATCGGTATCTTTGCATATTTTGGAGAGGATGTTCAGGACTAGAATAGGATAACCTCCTTTACATAATGTCATATTAAGCTAGATTTTTATTTTCTCAGGCTGGTTACAGTGATGTCTGTCATTTCTTCACTTTCCAGACATGAGACTGGAAATTGCATTCTATCCCAAAATTAGATGTTAACTTAGGACCTAATAATCAGTGGTGTGAATGTAGCACCAGGCCCCCTTTTAGCCAGAGGTCAGTATTTCTTCAACTTTAACTTCCTGGATCTCAGCCTGGAATGCAAACATGAGTAAATCAAACATTTTTGAACACTTTAAGCGGCAATTTCACTGTTTCCACAAAACACTGATGCCTTCCCTCTATAGTCTTTCCCTCTACAGTCCTCAGAACTGTCTACTGACCCATTCATTTACACTTGTGATAATTCTGGTTAGCATTTTTCCCAGATCTGAAGATACTTTGGAGCAATAAACTACAAGTGAAGGGGGAGATCTACAGACAGACAGGCCCAAGAAAACCTGGAAGCACTGCTGCCATAGCGGAACACGAAAGACAACCAAAGAGCAAAAAGACAGAGAAAGACACCCAGGCACACAGAAATCACCAACAGCTATTCATGAGGATGAACCCCCCCCCCCCCAGTCATCAAGTGGTGAGGTGGTGAAAATTGTTTAAAGAAGTCAGTCACGGTGGTGTAGGCCAGTAACGCAGCAACTCAAGAGGTTGAGACGGAAAGATTGCAAGTTCAAGGCCAGCCTTAGCAAGGTAGCAAGGCCAGAAGCAACTTAGTGAAACCCTGTCCCTAAATAAAAATAAATAAATAAAAATGGCTGGGGATGTGGCTTAGTGGTTAAATGTCCCTGGGTTCAATCTCCAGTAACCCCCCCAAAATTGTTTGAAGAGACTGAAAAGGCAGGTTTTGTGACACCTGAATAGACAAGCTTTTGTTTCTATAATAATTTACTTCTACGGGAAATTGTGTACCTTGATAAAATAGGATATCTGAGGCCTTGCTAGCTAATTGAAAAGACTTTTATTTGGCCATTTTATCTTATTTTCTCTCTTGCTTGTGGGGTCTAAATACCCAGAGAGGGCAGGCCCATGTGACGTTGACTTCATGTGTGTATTCTTTGCAGAAACACAATCAGATGTTTAATGAATGTCTGGTAATGTTGATGATCAAGTACTTAATAATAGGGCTTTCTCCAAAGACTGATTAATGGGACTTCAAGTTAACATCTTTCCATTCTCTCTTTGCACTCATTTGTGTGGGGTGGGGGTAGGTAAAAGAACTATAAATTGAGTATCCATTGGAAGGAAAACATAGAAAGCCTATTTAGAAGTAGGTAGATAATTTTGTCAGATAATTTGCTGATGGTTAAATAAGATATCCAAGATTTTATTCCTATGACTCATTCTATGATTTAGACATATTTTATCTTAGCCAACTTCCTTTTCCAAGATTTTTCTAGCCACATTTGTCATTTACAACATCTGAAATGGATCTGCAAAGTTAAGCCATCCTTGGTTCAACTGGAAGAATATATCACTTTTGCAATAATCTACCTATGTGCTAGAAAACCAAGGGGTGCTGATGGCTGCTGTGATCCTATAGTTCTGGCTTGCAAAAGGGGACCATTTAAGCTTCTCCATGAAAATCTCATTCTACAGAAAACCCTCTCTGTATTAAAAATGGTGACTCTTCAGTCTTAGGTTCTTATCTGTGAATTACTCTGTCCCTTCATCACCATTAAGCCAAGCACAAAACGATGAAACTTACCTTACCCTACACAAGACCTACTTACCACTTTCCCTTTTTCCACACTCTGTACCATCATTCTTCCAGAGACAAAATGTGGGAGTTATCTTTGATTTGAGCCTCCTTCTCCCTCCCCAAATCCATTTTTAGTTACAGAATCCTAATGCTCCTCTACACAGCAGATGTCTTTCATCTGTCCCTTCCTCTCCACTTTTCACGACCGTCGTCGTCTGAGTTCTATGCTTCCTTACCTATTGGATAACTCCAGCAGCTTCTTTGCCTCTCTTTAGTCATTTCATCCCACAGTCCATGTAGAATTCCATCAACAGAATAATCTGCTTTAAATTCTGCTTTTAATTTATCATCCCCTAAACCAAAATCTTCTTTGACAACTTATCTCATTCCATTTCATATTTATGAGACCATGAATGTAAGAAAACTTCATAAGCAATAAAACATTATAGGATTGTCATTCTCAGTAATGTCTATCCCTGTATAAGACATAATGTGACCTATCTTCCTTGAAGTGTAACTTAATTCAGAGCTGCTGGCCAACATGCTTCCCTGGGCTTTAGTTAGGTCAGGCTCATCATTGTCAATGAACATGCCATGTTCTTCTTGCCCACTGCCACCCACCCCCACCGTCCCACCATATTACCTTCAGGCAGGACCCGGAAGCTGCATAAAAGTATAGACAGGAACTATTTTATACTGTGGAATGGCTAGACCTACAAGGTTTGCCCAAGAGCTCTGCTCTTGACCCCCTGTCTTGTTTATTTTATTAAAGCCTTGAATGAAAATAGATTATATCCTTATCAAATCTGCAGATATTGAAAGTGGGGAGAAAATAAAAGCTATGCCAGATGACAAGATCAAAGTTTACAGAGAATTCCAATAAGAGGTCAAAATGAAGAGCATAAAATGTGACAGAAATAAATAAGTTTTGAATGCTAGGTTCAAAACTCTAACTGAATTGGATGGGGGAGACCCTGTGCAATTATTATTCTCAAAAATTTCCAGGGTAGGAGGTCAGGATGAGGGTGAGGGGGAATGAATTATTTATAAGGAAAAACAAAGAAAGTCAACCATTTTTCTACCCAAACAGTCCAGACATACTTAGTCTGTATTAATAGAATTTTGTTATCTAGGTCAAGGGAGGGACTTAGTTACATAGTGTTCACTGGTTTGACAGCCCAAGGATATTTTCAATTCTTGTTGCCGGATCAATTGACAAGCAAATACATGAAGTACTATGAAGGATCTACAGCTGTCATTCACTGAAACAAACAAGTTGTACTCTATTCTCATTATTTGCAGTAGTTGTATTCTCCATAGTCTCTGTGAATGCTGAATTAGTGAATATGGAAGAACTACTCCTGGAGGAAGCACAAGGTTACTGGAAGAAGCCTGTGGTCAGTTTTTTTTTCAACTGATCACATGCTTTACATGTGCTTCTATTTAGATACTTCTTATTTAATATATATTGTTGATTCATTAATAATAAGCTCACTGACAGTCATGTGACTCATGTCCGAATGTAGCTTAACTAACATGCGTATTTTTCCCACTAGGCACAACACAGCCTTTGAATACAAAGGAACACCAGAGAGCACATTAACATTATACTTGGAAGCCATTTTAAAGAGCCAAACTATCCATGAAAAGTGCAAGTCTGTAAAAGACACGGCATCAGGTGACACAATTTTTTTTCATTTTCATTTTTCTGCATATGTTCACAAATGACCCCTAAAGGTCAACAAATATTAATTTGGGGGTAACAAATAAATTTTAGTGATTGGACAAAATCACAGATGTGGAGTCTATGGGTGATGAAGATTGACTATATTTTTAAACACATCCAGTGATTGCAAGTTTATAGGCCCTTTGTCTTTGGCCAATAGGAAAATATTAGTACAATATCTGCATTGAAATGATAAGCTGAAAAATTAGTAAGTACCCAAGAATTCTTCAATCATCAGAACCCAGCAGAAAGACTGAGGCTTCTTCACTAAGATTAAGACACATCAGGAAAATTTGGTTCTGAACGTTGTTCCAGTTTGGAAGCATTTTCATTCTGCAACTTAGTTCTCACTCAGTTCATGGACTTTCTCCAGATCCTGGCCACACGGAGGAATTTTTAGTGCCCTGGCTTCAATGATTCTGATGATATTTATCTTCTTTCCCTTTTTGTCATCAATATGCATGACCACAACCTGAGCTCCCTTAGTATTTGGAACAGCTTCAATTCAGGAAATCCCAGCTTAATGACCATACATTCCACTCTCCACTTCTGTTCAATCTATTCATTTTGTATTTATGATGTAGACACTCCAAAATTCCTACTCATCTCCCTAGCCAATCACTCTCATTGGCTGTCTTCAATTGCATCTCTATTTAGCCAGTGACAGCTGTGAGGTCATACTGATGCTGCTGCTCCTAGCATCATCTATTATCTTTTGACCTTCTACTTCTTTTTATTTTTCAAATCATGAACTGCAGTAATCACCATTTGTTTCTTCTGCTTCCATTGCTGGTCTACCAACAGTTTCTGCAGAAATTCACAAAACCATACCATTTAAATCTGAGATGAATTAAATGATCTAATCAGCCTCAACATGACTTGGCTGTCTTGTTCTTATGCATCTACTGCTGTGATCCGACTGCACAGCTCTGTTGAATATTCCCTCCACACCACACTCACGGTCGACACTCTAGTTCAGCCTGGCACATAGATCACCTGAGTCCATGATAATAAGTTCTTAACTGGTCTCCATACATCCTGTCCTGTCCACTTTATAAGCTAATTAATCATCCAAAGTAGACAGTTAATCAACCTATAGGCTCCCCATAGCTACCTGGCAAAATTCCAAATACCTTTACACAGTACTGGAGTCCATGAATTGACTTCAAATTACTTTAAAGACTTTCTTCTACTAAACATATCTGCAAACCATGTCTTAGCCCAATGGACTCTTTGCATTCTCAGATTCATCCTGTTGGTCTCTATTCAAGTCCTTTGTTGACACTTTTCCCTTCATCAGGAGTAGTTTGCCCTCTAATCTCTGACCCTCAAAATCTTAGCCATTCCACAAGCTCCAGATCAAAACACACCTCTTCCAGGAAGACTGCTCTGATTGCACACCTGGAAAGATCTTTTTTCTCAGACTCACCATAGTACTTTGGACTTATAGCAATACATTTGTATTGCTTGATTTTGTAATTATTTTATTCAGTGCCTATTATAAGTTTTATACAGCATCTATTATAAATGCTCGGTAAAGTGATATTTAATAATTTAATAATGTGTCTAGTGTGCCTAATATGTGTATGTATACATGTAATATATAATGTATATATGCATGTACATGTAATCTATGAAATACAGACAAGACTGAATATGGTACAAACACATTGTTAATGGACCATATTTATTGGTAGAAAAAAGTCAGAAATAGGAAAAAAGAGTAGTAAATTAATAACTATTATCAGTTAATAAGTAAATTAATAACTATTAGTAATTAATAATTATGAGCAGTAAAATAATATTTACTTGATAAGGTAAAATAAAATCTGTTAAGAGTACCTGAGAATGAGTGGTTAACTATTACATATTAACTCTTTGGGCAGGCTTGTCCTGAAATTCTCTTAGGTGTGGAGATTTATGTACTTCATTCCTGAGATTTCAAAATGAAAGCGAATGTAAGGATAAATATATTTCATGAAGTTATAAACTGAACAGACTTTGCTGGACACAGTTGATAGTATAATGGTACATCCCCTCATTTGAAGGACTTTTCAATTTTGATTAAGTGAAACAAATGTAACTCAATATTTATTCTCCATTCCATTTGCACAGTGAATACTAATGAAATAAATCACCATCATTGCCATCCCTATTACCATAAAATGTATTCCTTAGTTAAAAAAAGAACATCAAAAACTATCCTGAGAAATGTAGCTCAGTAGGAAGCTACAGCAACTGTGAAAGCTTAGTAACATCAAAGCCAAGTCATTCATCATCTTCATGACCATGATGGCTTTATTTACACTCAATGAACAATGCAGAAAAGGGTGCACCAAGCCCTGGCCATTTAACAAGGAATATTTCTTCCCAAGTAAATTGGTCTTGTTGCAAAGAAATTGCATGTGATTACTCTAAAACAAAACAAAAGTAATGAAAATAAGTCAGTTCTGTACTGATGAGCATTAAAATATTTCTCTTCAGGGCTTCATCTACATATTCTTAGTTTAACGAACGATTTAACTTCGAATAACTCAAAGCATCCTAAGGAAACTTTTCAAGAGCTGGACGCAATACTCAATTGCGTCCACTTTTCACTTGGCTTTTGAACCTATTTCAGATGTGATCTCATACACTGAAACAGAAGCAGAACAAAAGGCAAGTTATTCTGTAGATACTACCAAAAAACTATGTAGAACTTACATGTGGGGTTCAAATGTTATCTGAGTTCAATATTTCCTAAATCACGGTCTTGTCAAAAATTGTGTACTGAACAACAACAAAAAATTGGTTCATGTAAACAAAACCTTATTGAGCATCTATTATGTGTTAGTTTGGGACTAAGAGGATAATTAGGATGGAGTCCATCCCATCAAAGAATTCACAAAAATCTTGATTAAGATACACATGAATAACACTGAACATCATGAAATATGAAATATGATATGCTAGTGTCTGAGCAAAGCATTAGGTGAGCACAAAAGAAAGAGCAGCCTAATTTTTAATGGAGGTGGAGAAACAGAGAGATCTTTAACCCAAGTTTTGGAGAACACAGAGGGTCAAAACAAACCTACCCTTGGCCATGAGCACAGACTTTGCAATAGTCTAAGTTTTAGGATAATTTCAAAGCATGAGCTCTGCAAGTGACTGAGATTAAAGATAAATTGTAGATAGAATATTGCTAAGATGCTGAACTGAGATGTTAGTAAAATGAGCTATGTCTATGAGGGCCAAAGTCTCAATAAATGATAGAACTATAAGATGAGAATATATACTACATTCTGTATTAAATTTATTATTTGAAGTGACTCTAAGAAATGTTTCCACCTGATACAGTAGAGGTTGGCTCTTATGCAGAGCCTATAGAAAAGTTGTTATTCTTTTTAAAGAAATGCTTTGGTTTAAATATAAGCAACATAATCAATTGTATAATAGTCTATAGGAGGTCAGTAAACTCTGCATCATATTTATATGGCCTTTTCCTCAGTGCTGAAAAGAAATGTTTTTCAAATGATTGATTAGGACCCTGAAAGCAGAGAATGGAATGGTGAGGACCCATCATGAAGTCCCCAGACAGAATCCCTTGCTACCACCATTTCCAACACAGGATAAAACAATGCACATTAAGTGTATCTTGACCATATTCTTCTAACCATAGGCCAGAGTTAATTGGGTAAATAGTCACCTGAGAAGCCCTAAGCCCTCAGAAGCAAGATCCCTCAATTTATTTGTCAGGTACCCAATGCTGGATATGGAGTTGATTTAAAAGCAAAACATCAAAATGACAATAAAAATAGTCTTGATTTTGAGTGCCAGAGCATTCAAGTACTACCTAATGGGGAAACCATAAAATATTTGTACAACATAGAAAAGAAAGACTCCTTTTAAAGTGTTGTCTTTGCCAACATAGTCCTGGAAAAACAAGTTTTTATTAAAAAATCGAGATTCTTTCCAATGCTTCATTTGTCAGATAAATGTAACCTGCGGCACAAAAACAAATTCTTAATAAAGTTGAAATGCACAGTGATTATGTTTTATTTATCATGCTTGTATTTTTCTAGAAATTTTTTTTTTTTTATTATTTCAAACATTTTTAATTTCCCATGTGTCTGGGATAGAATTTGAAATTAAAATAACAATTAAACTAAATCCCCAACAAAGAGTTTTCTTGATAAGTACAGCAAAAGTTCTCTGATTTAATAGGACAACACATTTATGATTTGCTGATGGCAGAAAACTAATTCACTACTGGGGAATTCCGACATCTAAATTCTACTTACTGAGATGCTGGAGGGGAACTCGAGAGAAGGTCTATGATTTTAATTTACTTATTCTATTTAGAAAAAAAGGGAACTCTTGAGTCATCCTGGCTCACTTTCCTTAGCATCAGTCATACTGCATTTCCTTAAGCCTGGAGTGTGTTTCTATGTAAATAAACCATGCAGTTCACTTGGGGATAAAAGTCACAGTATTGAGAGATTATAAAGACCTATTAGATCATCCGGTCTGGCCCACAAGAGATAGTCCCTAGATAGGAAACGTAACTGTTAGTCTTTGCCAAGAAGCCAAGAAGAAACAGTTGGCAAAAATATTTTCCATGCTCTTTTGGTTTAAACTTATCTAAAAGTGCTTCGATCACTTCCCAAGTGGACTAGTAAAATTATCTTTAAACAGTTTCACTTATCAGGGAGACACACTTATCTGAGTTGACAATGTTCCACTCGCCTCCATTCATCAAAGAAATGATCTTGTTTGCAAAATATGAATAAAGAATCTGCTCTTTGAAAGTCCCAAGCAGTCTCCTTTCAGTAAAGAAAATCCAAAGACTAGATCTTCCTAAACTGCTTTTTCACTAGTTTCCAAGAAATTAGATATTATAACCTGGATTTGTACAAAGTAGAGAACGAATACAAAGACAATATAATCACAATGTAGTGCTTTCCTATTCAAACTATTTTCCACATTACACAGAATATGAAATATTTTTAAAGCTTCAAGCATAGAGCAGTTTGGCATTATAGTAAAGGTCGAAGTGAAGCAGCAAGGGGAACCCTAAAGAAATAGTAAAGATACCTACTCTGGCAACTACTCCCTTTGTTCTGCTGTTCTTACATCCTATTTTAATTACATTCTACATGTTCCCCCTACCCAGGTTACATTCAGAAAATTGCCAATACTACTGCAGAAGGGGGAGTCAACAGTGCACCCACGTGCACACACACACGCACATGCACATAAACACACAAAGAGAAAAAGCAAGTAGCAGGGAATAAGTAGGTGATGTAAAAGAAATATTAATCTGAACTTTTTAAATGAAATTATTTCTCATCTGCTAAACACATATCAACCTGACCCATGAAGAAAATCTTCTAATTTTATTGAGTTAGAATTTCTAGCATCAGTATGATATTTGTATCAAGTGAGATTATATTACATTAGAAATGCTACTGAAAAAAATAATAATGTGACCCTTGAATTCTAGAAGACTATATCCTAAGTCAAGAGGTTACATTCCATTTAAGTCTGTAACTAATTTGAGGATTTTGGAGCAACTTCTCAAGACTCTCCATGTGCACTGAGCATGCACTGTGAGCTAAGCCCTTTGCTAGGTTTTGTGAAGAATTATAAAGGAGGTATTAGATATGGTCCCTGCCCATCCAGAGCTTATGGTACCCTGGAAAAGATAAATATCAATTCCCTCATTGCTCATTTCTCACAATGGAAATCAAGTGACTATAACTTCTGATATCTGACATAATGTTGACTTTAGATGTTGAATCAGAATCAGGACAAAACCGCATGTTCAGGTGGGGAAACTGAGGGAAGTTTAATGCGAGGATTACTTACAAAGATTGCGCAAAGTTGGGAAGATCAACAAGGATGGTGAGGTGTCCCCAGACTAATGACATAGGAACCCTTGGTAGCCCAGGCCTGAGACAGCAAGGAGGGGAAATGGGTATCAGAAGCTGGAATCAGAGCTGGAATGGTCTGAGGTGGCCACCTTCCGTAAGGAATGAAGCCAGGCCCACCCACGGCCAGCAGGGAGACAGTCAGGGGACTTAGTACCCTAAACTCTCATCACTTCCCTTGCGACCTCTTGTTGGTGACTTTCTTTGGCTAAACCCATTCAGAAGCTGGTGGGGAGAGGGTTGGGGGAGGGGATGGCTGAGGCCATACCTGAAGGTTAGCTTCTGAGAGTAAAGAGAACCAGCAGGATAGAACAAGGTGGAGAGGAGTTGGCAAGGCCCAGGAGAGCCGACAGAGGCGGTTCCACTTAGAAGCACTGGAGGTCATGGGGTAATGGGTATGCTGTGTTCAGAACTAAACATTTTGATAGATTAGTTAAGAGTAATGTTTAATTTGCAACAGAACATTTTGGCATTTTCCCACCAGAAGAAATCAGAGAGTCAATGCTAATATGAGCTTCCAACTCAAGTCATAGAACATAAATGGTAAAAATCTAGTTTAGTCAATACTCTGCCAAGCTGAGGTCTATAATTGGCACTTTTACATGTCAAACAACTATACAAGATAAATTTAGCTTTGTAATGTTGACCTTGAAGCATACAGGATTCTGAATCATTTTAAAATCTTAAGAAATGCTAAATTGTGCTTAGAAGAGTCTTAGGTTTAAGTAGAATGTATTTTAATTACTGGCCATTAATGTATCTCATATATGGCAATTCTATTAAAATGATTAACCAGAAAACTGCTCCTTGGTCATGGCAGGTAATAAAAAGTTTACTTCCCATAAATGTTTTGTACCTTTCTGTTCAGTCTTTGGGGAGATGTTCTTCTTTAATTATGTCTGATTTAATATGTGCTTTGCATATTGGTTCCAGTATATTGGCAGTACTTCATTACTCAATAATAAAAACCTACAAATAGATTAAGACTCCTGACCCCTCAGAGGGCTTAGAACGTACATCTGAGTGTGCCACTTGTGTGCTGAAGTTTCTTGTTAGCAGTTGACCAGAAGTAGCAGATTGCTGTAACACTGAAGTCTCACCACTGAGCATGATCTGTCCCAATCTGGAATTCAAGTTATGATTTGAATTCTATACATTTTATTCAAATTTTAAAATGGCAACTGCAGAACACTCAGGGCCTTATTCGTCAAACAATGAGTCATTCTGGAATTCCTGTCCCTCTTTCCTGGACTTGATGAACTTTTATACATGAAATCTGGCTGCCCTGGAGGCAACGTAATCAACACTGAGCACTGTATCAGCTTAGGGCTGGAAGGTTCCAGGTCTATGTAAAAGCTGAATCCTTACTCCTCTTCCTTGTCCTCAAAACTACTGTAGTCGTCTGACAGCAGAACTGCACAGTAATCAACAATGCATGTCCACCAAATGTTTCGAAGACTACAACAAATAAAATTTGATGATTATTTGGTAGGGCTAAACTGGTCAGATAACCCACAAAATGGATTCTTGATCCAGATTTTTTTTTTTTGGAACACAGAGGGAATAATTCTTCAGGTTTTGAGGAAACGGAACATCTTATTTTAGTTTGTGATCACAATTCATAAACAATTAAAAAATAACTTCTTAATGTCCTATGGGAATAAGAAGTGACTCCAACTAAGATTTCCCTGGCGGATTCTCACAAGTCAATGGATGATAAGATCACAAATATAACCTTTGTTTGGCCACACAGAGCACACAGTCTACTTTCAGGGAATTTCCAAGTGAAAAATCTCAGTATAATCACAACTTATTGATTTTTGCGGGAGCTTTGATTCCTTTCTAAAATAAATTGATTCACCTTCCTTACTCCTGAAGAGCACAGTGGAGAGAGACAAGAGGCACAGAAGTAGGATGAAGAAGAAAGCCACAGCTATGTCACCATATGCCGCTTTGGGTCATACTGTATAAAATACCCCGTAATGCCTTCTACAATGGTTATTCAAAGACTCTTGTTTTCCTCTTTGTGCCTTGAAAGGTGATATCTCATTTCCCCTACTAGAACTGGAAGTACTTATTAAAGCCATGGAAAGAAAATGGTGAAGACAGACTCCTCTCCTAGACAAGGCTCAAGCCTTATCACCCATGAGGTTCCGTGAGGTTCTCCCCTCCTCCACCCTTCCTAATGCACCATATAGAGAGGGCTCTCATGCTGTAAAGATGTCATATATATTTTCTCTTCACTCAAAGCTTCCTGAATAAAGAGAGATCTATTTGTCTCCATGGTGTTTTCGCCATTAACAGTATCAGAGCTGCAGGAACACAATGGGAGATGTGTTTTCCCTTAACCTCTTGACTCAGAGATGTCCTGATGCTAAACGTTATTGCATTTTGCATTAGCACAGAACAGTGGGAGTTCTGTGACTGATGTAAAAGGGTTGAGAAGGGCCACAGAAGCTCTCATGTGCTCCATACTGCAGTTGGCGGTGGAGCACGAAGCACATAATTTTTGCTGAGAAAGAGCACAAATGGGACCAGGAAAGGAGGTGGTGAATTTGACATATTCCCCCTCTTGTTCACCACTGAGATAATCTACACTGTAAAGTGATATTCAGTGCCTGATCATAGACATTAACTTGGCAGAAACTAATTTACTTTTCTTTATTATCCTAGTGATCTGCAAACCCTGGAAGGAACAAGGGGACTCATATTTACCATTTCTTAGGCTACCCTTTCCACCCCATTGCCCATTGCCTCCAGTGTTAGTGACTTCAAGTGGTTATCACTGCAAAATCTTCCTTATCATCTGCCCATGTCTCTTTGACAGTATGGGGATAGGATTCAGAAAATACCTTTCCATGTTATAAGCCAGGAGAATATGAAGGCTAAGTGGTTAAGATTACTCACTACAATCTAAGATTCCTAAGTGATGGTCCCCAAACTGCAAAATACTCAATATCATAGGTATCTCAGAAATAATCCAGTTCCATTCCATGAATTAGGTAGTTTAAATGGCAGAACCAGGTTGAGTACCAGCACTTATACTCCCAGGTGATTTCTCTTTATATGTGCTATTGAATGATGCTTCTGTTGAATGAATGCTTATTGTTATTTGAAGATGTTTAGGATCATGCACAATGTTATGATGTCTCTGTTTTTAAAATGCAACTTTCGTAGTGCTGTACCTTAGAGTTTTATATTAAGGGAAGGGGGGACAAGATCCATTTTAAAAGGTAGGTTCTGTGACTACAATTAAAGAGAGAACTTGAAGTACATTTCTAAAGATTTCTTACTCCCAGAGTAAATACCCAGATATCAGATATTAAGTATTTGCTTATTGCTACCCAAGACTATACCCTGTGCATTGATGACATCATCTTCACTTAGGAGTTGCTTAGAAAGAACAGTTGTAACATAGGGTATTTTGCCACTTGCAGTTTACACTAGTCATTTAGAAAATATATAGTGGCTGAAGTAAGAAAACTTGGTTTCCTTCTTTCTGTCTGAGTCTCCAGAGAGCTTAGAGAAGGCAGTGAGCCAAGGCCCACTCTGAGAAGTCTAAAGCTTGTCCTTTCAAGAATGTCTTTGGAAGTGCACACATACCCAGTGCAAAAGGGGGTTGATGGTATTATCCTGTCCTAGAAGAGATTTTAAAATCTCTTCTAATAAACTAAGTAAAAAAGAATCTGATGCCTGAAAATTAAAAAGCACAGATGACCTGTCTTCAACAAAGTTCATAAACTCATTATCTGAACTGGCCAATTTCCTTAAGTTGCATTAGCAAAACATTCCTTACTTGATGAAGGTCGGGTTGCCAGCAATACTTGTATGTTTTGAAGTTTGTCAGTGCACTAGAAAATAGCTGGATTAAAAGAACAGATTCTGAAAAATCAAAATAACTTTTCTACTACCAGTAGGCATATTATAATTTCTTGATGGTATTTGAAAGTGAAGGCTGCTTCAACTTTCTTTTTCCTTCTTAAATTCTAAGATGAATTTCCAGAAGATATTGTGGCCATTGTATTAAAGGTGTATTTGGAATTTCTGGGGCTATGAATGATGGTCCATTACATAAAATGCAGTGAAGAGTTTCCTTGAAGAAAACAGAATACATTCTCACGAAATGAAGACAAGGAATGAATCATTTTGGAAAATACTTTGCCCATCCATTACTGCTGAAATTGACACTCAGATATGACTAAAGTGGCCTCCAACACAATTTATTTTCTTTGCAGTTTCCAAATTCTTTGTTCTACCATAAGTTATTGGCTAAAAAGCACATCAGTATGAGCTCCTACACCATTCTGAAGGCAATTAAGGCATTATTTAAATTTTGGTAGATATAGCCTTATTACCAAAGTCAACAGAATACAGTCAGATTACTTTGTCTTCCGAAGCAGAGCATCCCAAACGTTACTTTGCTTAGGAATATATGAATCCACATTTTATGCCACTGAAAATGAGAGGAACTTATTGTCTTGTATAGGAAGACAACTTGATATTATAAAAGACTTTTGAATATATAAACAACCCTAAGTAGGTCCTTATACGTCAAGTGGCTACAGATGTTTAATACATAAACTCCTATCCAACACAGATACAGGTAATAAATATGTTTCATGTCAAACTCATAATAAATGTGACAAAATAATGATAGTGTTTTTTTTCTAGAGTCGGGTCAAAGGCTCTTCTAAAGGATAAAAGAAGAAGCTAAGAATTAAAATGGTATAGGAGCCTTTGAGTCTTGTTGGTAGCTCTGCTGGGGAGTTTCAGGGTGGTCTAAAGGTATCAGCAAAACTGTAACTGTGCTTCATCATCAAGGTAGGACTAGTTATCCCTGACCTTTTAGTGATGCAACAATCACAAATGACTCCCCATGGAAATGTTTGGCATGGAATAAAAATGGTGAAACAGGAATCTCATCTTTTCTTTAAGGTAGCTTAAAAAAAGGTTCAGGGAGGAAACTGCACTTATGGGCTGCAAAACCATTCTTTCTTACTGTGCATTATATTAAACTAACAGAAAATAATAAAATGTATTACATTACCTCATTACATACAGTCTCACTACCTGTCTTTATTTTCTAATGAAAAGCACCTGAACTTAGATCAATTCCATCCTAATTGACAAGAGTTGGATTCTAATACTGGTTTTGCTGCTCAAAAGTTCATTGAAGATTTAGAGTTCAGTCTAAGACAGGAGACATGTCTATCATTCATGACATTGGTTATCACCGTGAAATGACCATGCATATATTCTAATATAATCAAAAGCCACCTCGTTACCATTCTAGTCTCTTGGCATTTTTTTCCCATACAGTATTGGAGTACATCTCATCAATAAGGATATAAAATACAATTCAAAGACAGGTAAGCCTAAACTCCAAAATTCGAATTTAAAAAACATGGCTCTTGAACTTGGAATCGTCCTCCAATGGAGGGTACAAAACTATTTTCAATTTGATGATATCCAAGAAAATGCAAAGTAATTGCAAAAGTGGCCCAAATTTGTCATGCTCTTGAATTCATGTCCTTTGTATGAAACTTTGCAGTGCCTTCCACTTTGGCTCCAGGATTGGTCATATAGCTTCCAATAATTAATGAGATATTAGCAAGTGCAAAGCAAGCAGATGCCTGCAAGATCCTCAAACCATTTGGCTTTTCTTTGTTCTTGCTTCTAATCCTTTGCCATGATGTTCTAGGAGTAATTTGTTGGAGAATAATATGTGGAACAAAACTGAGTTGCCCTGGTCATCCTAGCATCCCAGAATGAATGAGCCCAGCAAAGACCAGAAAAACAATGCAGTCTAAATCACTAATCCATAGATTTGTGAGCTAAATATGTGTTGATTGTTGTATGCCACTGAAGTTTTGTGTTGTTTATTATGCAGCATTATTGTGACAACAGATAAGTGGTATAACACACCCTCAAAGTCTCATAGAGATTATAAACAAACTCCAACTAAAAAAACTGAACATGAAAACACAACATGGGTATAAGAATTAAACAAAACCTGAATTCTAAAATACCAGTAAAATAGCTGTTCCCAATCTTACCTTTCATAGGCTTTCCTAGGAAAATAATGCCCGGAGGAATCATGATCGTTCTCGCCATGTTGCTTTGTGCAAGACCCAAGGAAAGCTAGGAGGCTGTACAGTTATCTCCCTTGATGTAATTCTAAACTATACAACCTACTACCTCAACCTGGGAACATGCAGTCACAATGGCTGGAAAGCTACTATTTCTTAAGCGCTGAAATTACAAGTTAGTCTTATAATGATTCTTCGTGCTGTCACTTATTCAGGCCTTTCATAAGAGATAACACGTCAAAGGGTCTGACAATAGAGAAAATAACACGAGAACCTTGGCCTAAAGCTACTGTGTAAATAGGAAGGGAGCAAATATTCAGGACTGGTCTTCTTAAATTTCTTTTTAATGCATCAAAATTATAGTAATGTTATACAATGGCAGTTCTGACCAGTCTAATGCCCTCTGGTATCCACTGAAGGAATAGAAAAGTAGATCCATATTTAAACTTGGACAATTGAATAAAAAGTATCAGGAAAACAAATGTTTCTCTTATAAAAATAAAAAACTGGAACCTCTGAAGGATCAATAAACAAGGAAAAATGGCTTAAGCTAAATCATGGTGAAATGATGCAGCAGGATTCTGAGCAAAGTAGAGATGAATGAATCATATAGAAGCCATGTTGAACAGTCGCCCAACAGCATCCATCATATCTATTACATAGTATATCATATCATTACATAATTCTCACCTCTTCTCATTGCTCAACTGGAATCTGGTGTTGCCTGGTGTAGTCTGTGACATGCAAGGGCTGGGCACAGGCAAATGGAGATAGAGGAGTACTGAACACAGTGGGACTCTTAACTCTATCACAGTGATGTTCAAAGGACTGATCCAAATGCTGTAGAGTTGGTATTTCTTTACACAATTTCACCAGCATGGAGAAGAGAGACAATTTTTTCCCCAATTTTTTCTAAACCTATTCTCTCATGCAGCTTTCATGGTTGGGTCTTTTTTTTTTTTTTTTTTTGGTTGATTGCCTCTGTTGGATCAAAGCTATCTGATTTTTGTTGGAGGTCAAAGACTGGGAGGCTAATTTTATCACGCAAATTCCATTCATCTTTCATTCCTCAACTCAAAAAATTCTTCCTCTGATTATCTCATAATTTCATGTGCATATTTCTAATTTAACCCTCACTCTATTGCATTATCATTTATCAGTATCTCATTCACTAGACCTTGAGCTAAGTGAAGATGGGGCCATGTTATTCACCTTTGCAAATCTAGTACCATCTGCATGGCTAGGACCTGGCACATGGTAGAAGATTAAAAAAAAAAAAAAGCTTTGTCAAATGAAAAGAAGGCATGCATGAGTGGATAAACTCTAGTATAAAACTAAAGTTAAAGGCCAGGTCCTTTTTATGTCCAGCCCCTTGTTCTTCCACTTACACTGGAGCATCATTCCTGGCAAGGTGGATTTGCTACCAAGATTCCAGGAGTGGGGAGAATATCAGAATGGATGAATTCAACCTGGCCAGTTTACTTTAAATCCTGGACTGCACATTGAAATTCATGAAGTATTTTAGTCTTCTGCCTCTAGATGCTGACTTATATAGAAGATTTAATATTCACTAGGACACTAAAAGAAAATATAATTTATATTTTCCCTTTTCCTTTGAACTTCTTTCATTTACCCTACTTTGACAATTTGCCTGATTCTACAAACATTCAGGATATAATTATGAATGGAAAACAAGGTGGGGAAAGTCAGGCCACAGTTAGTAAAAGAAGACACCACAAATAGAGGACCAGTTTTGATGTGCTAGGTTGCAGGCATATCAGCCTAAACATACAGCTTAGACAGCTTTTAAATACCTGGAAATGGAAAAATTGATTTTTCTCCATGTAGCTTCTTATTCTAGGGTCAACAACACAAAGATGTTGCTCCTAGAAGAGTAATAGTTTTCAATACCTTGCTCTTTTGGTCCTGTGAATTTCCTTGTTTATTTACACTGAGTTTAGCCCATTATCATGTATTAGTGCAATTATGGCTCATTACATAATTAGTGTAAATATTTGTAGGCATGTAATAACAACATGCAATTATGATATGGAATGATGTCATAAAATTCTTATTGAAAAGTGAAAGTTAAAAATAAAATAAGAAGCAGTATTTATAGGATAATAGCAGTTAAATATCTTTAGGTTTAGAGAATCTTTTGTATTCTTTAACTTAAAAAATTTTTTCCACAGATACTCTGATCATGTGTAAAAAGACAGTCTATTAAATATTGGGGTTTTAAGGGCTGCCAGCAGTGGTTCCCCAAATGAAGTCACAGTACACCTCAAACAAAGCTGAGTGTGTGGGTTTAGGAAAATGCAAGGACTCTCCAATAGAAACATATTTAATATTTGATTAGATATTTGGCAGTTGGACATATAACATGTGATTCATCAGAACACTTGTCTATATGATTGACACACAATTTGGTAAAGGGGTCCCTGACCAGACCATCTGTGTTTTGAAGTCAGAGTCATTTCTCTGTCCATTAGCCAAGTGTTGATCACCATGTAAACATTCACAAAGGTTGGTTGAATGAACATGTGAATGAATGCATCATAACTTTCCTAGCTTTATGCCTACGTTATAAAAGAAAGGTAGTTTTTTCCAACTTACACTCTATTAACCACCATGTTAGGTGCCAAAAAGTCTTTGAAAAATCTTCAAAAAGTCATTCATATTGGCTTCTCTGTAAAATTTCAATGCTATTACAAGCATAAGAAGCTTTTAAAATCTTAATTGGAGAGGGTAGGTGCTGTCTGATTAAATTAAATACCATAGTTTGAAGATGAGAATCCATAGGACCAAACAAATACTGAGGAATGATAGGTAAGCATATTGAAAAAATAAGAAATCATAGCAATTTAAAATTTAAAGTGAATTCTACCATATCCATACCATTTTCTTCCTATTTAAATAAATTCATTTGTTAATTTGAAATATAAACAAGAAACCCTTTCAAAGCTTAATATTCACTTTCTTCTCTGCAGTCTCTGGTAATGCAGGGTGACTTGTTTTATCAATTGCAATTCTTACAACAAGAATTGTTTTTCCTGTTTTTAAAACATAAATGTAAGTTCTTGCCTGTTGGTATACCTTAATAAATATATTTTAATAGTGATGATTTGAGAATTTTAATAAAATTAGTTCACTTTATATCCCTTCTCTTCAAACCTCCATGCTAAATTGGCTACTGAAATATATTTTCTGAGCCTTTTGGGGGAAATCCTAAAATTATTTTACTTTCTGCATGCTTCCTGAAGTAGGATATTCAGTGCACTCTGTGAGAGCCCCAAAGGAATAATTAAAATCTAGAGAACCATTCATTCATGAACATGGAAGAAGGGAAAAACACTGAATTTCATCATCATGTAAAATATTTAATATCCTGTTTCTCGTGGCCAGGGTCCAGGGGCTTTGGGCTTTCCACTAGAATATTTTTTAACCAGATGAATCAAATGATGTTTGAGGTCTTTCAGAAACTTTGAAAAGGTAAGTGTCCTGCATAATCTTTGTTCTCGAGATAATGGATTTACAAAACCTGCTTAAAGGAAACAATCTTGCAGGTACCTACTGGCCATCCTGTGGTCCTTGTATTGTTCCTGTGCAGGGAATGTTGGGAGTTCAGGGCCCCCTAGATCCATAAACTTCACCATTAATCCCATTGGTAGCACACTTAACAACAGCAGGTTAGAGGGAAGATGAGCAGAGATGAGATGCTGCCTGTATCAAACACTGTTTACCCAGTGGAGGTGCTGGCTTAATTTCCTGGTGGTTTACTCATTCCAAGTCAACCACTTCAAAGAGGTATGTAAACCCAACGAAGTAGATTGTTTGCTTACTGGGTGGATGAAGACCTTGGGCAAACAATTACACATGACACACACCAATGAGGACAGTCTTTCTCTGAGCATAATCTTCCATCATTCCATATTAAAGCAATGACTTCTTAGCAAGTTCAGAGTGGAGACTGACAGCAAAGCAAATGCAAAGGAAAGGCATAGAAACAGACCCTCTTGATCTAGCATTGATAGAGCTTCCCATTCTGTCCTTCATACATATGTGATCTGTAATAGGCCTTTCTAATTCAGAAATACAAAAATCTCATTTTCATATACTTGATAGAAGAAAGTTCTAGGTCTCCCTGAATAGTACAACTCTTAGCAGGAGATACAATGAACCCACTTGAATTTCAAGCTCTTTTCTAATGTTAACCCACTAGTTATTGCAAGTTGACTCTGCTTTGTTAGGAGAGGCTATACCACACTCATAAATACATATATAAATAAATAAATAACTTATGGGAATTCCTGGTACTGTGCTTCTGTGCTTGACCCAAAGGGAATACAAAAGTTTTAAGAGTCATCCAAAATCTGATCAACTTTTCACCCTGGGCTCTGTTTACAGACTACTCAGATCACATTGCTGGAATGATACAAATATAGCCAGTTTTGCTTTGATCTGTGGTCAGCTTGGCTTTCCAATCCTGGCACAATGGTGACATTTAAGAGGCAAAGGGATAAAATTATTTTCATTCCAGCCTTTCAAACATGATAAAGAATTATAAAACAGCTCTGACCAGGAATGTTGGGGATCAAAGATGAGTTTGAATCTAAACAGGCCATATCTATTTTTTTGTTTTTTAAATAAAAAGTTCTTCTTCTTATCCTGCTGGGTATTCACAGAAGTAGAAATCATGAAGCAGATGAACATATCCATTCCCCCTGGGTCATCTCATTTGTTATCAGATAAGGACTGATTGGACTGCACTTGGCAAAAAAATGGTGATGGAGGGGGGAGGGGGAGAATTGCAACAATGTAATGACACAAACCAGAGTAAGATTGGTCCTGTAAACCAGTCTCTGTCACTTTCCAAAAAGATCATAATAGCTTTGCAAACAATTAGTCAGGCTTCCAGAAAACAAAACAAACCCTTGTCTACTTATCTATTTACTCATCACTCAACAGTCAGTTGTCTGAATCACTCAAATTCTTTCCTTCAGCCTCACCTGCAACCCAGCCTCCTAATTTGACAGCTGATACCAGGTGAGAGCCATCTGGGGGTTGAGGGCAAGCCTATTAATTAACCTTGTCCATTTCAGAACAAAAGATCTCCTTCCTCTTCTGGAGGCCCACTTTCCATCTCTACCTCTCTTGAAGGAGACTAAGGGGAGCGGGGAGGATAAGACTGAAGGGACAGTAGTGGCATACAGGCAAAGCCCGCGGCTTGTGCAATTGCCTACCAGACACAGACCTATAGACACAAGCTTGTGTGGACTATCACCACAAGTTCGGATCTACGGGTTTGTGGCAACAGGCCTCGGCATCTTCTCTTGTTTTGGGGTTTGACATGTCTGAAAATAAAATGTTAAAACCATTAGTCCAACACAGTTTGGCCATTCAATTATTGTATGCCAGAGAAATGGAAAGGATTTTGTCCTGCCCTCAAAAGGGCAAAAGTTAGGCAAAGTCTCCTATTCTCTCCCACATACCTGCCTAGGTTTGCGCTTTCTCCACAATACCGTGGGTTTAAGGCAAACCTCATCATTTTACTGTATAATAAATGGAGTCCTCATTTATTCAGTCCTTAATGCAAGATGTTAGCAAAATAATGTCAATACGGCAAATCAACATAATAAAGAAAAAGTCTTTAAATTGTAAATAGAAAACACCTGAATGCCCAAGTGCATGATCATTCTTTAAATACTTATAAATTGCATGAAAAAGGATGGTGAAACTTCCCTTTTCTATTTACATTTTGGAAAACAGCTGGAATAAACTAGTAAGCACTACCAACAGATTTGAAAGAACATTTTCTGAACATCATTCTAGAGGGGATGGAATTATATAAATAATTATATTAAATTGGAAGATTCATATTCAGGGAAAGTTTGCTATTTGTTCCCACCCCCATCCATCCTCACCCCTATTATTGATATAAATATCAACAATGGGCATGTTTGAGTATATTTTGTAAAATTTGAACCATAAAAGAAATCACATAACTGCTACCCCTTAAACTGTTTAAAAGTATGAGAAAAGAATCTGTTTCCTTCTCGTAAAAGGATTTCATTTGTCAACCAAACCATCCTATCTTGGAGGCCAGTGATCTACATCTCAGAATAGGACATTCAAAGCAATGAACTTGTACAAATGATTCCTCCTATGAGTTTTATGGAAGACATACTCTTAATCCTCAGTACTGCAGGGATATAGATTGAAAAGTTAAGTAATTACCCTCCCTGTGTTCTGGGAAAAGCTCATGCTTCCATCCTTTCAAATGACTCAAAAAGATATCTTTTCAAATTTTGTTGGCTATGATTATGGATCCTGATTCTCAAAATAATCTCCTTCACTTTAACAAATGGACTTTATTCCTTTTAAAAGAATAAAACAGATGAGCTAAGGCTCTGCTAACAAAAACAACAAAAAAGGACAAAATTGAGTTGGGGTGATATTCAGAGAAAAGATCAGGCCCTGTGTACACAGGTAAAAGGTGAAATCGAGAGAATGGAAGAACAGCAGTAGGAAGACTGGGATTGGGATGCACCATCGAGAGACACCGTGCTGTCTGCCTACTTCATCTCTAGTTGAGCTCTGGGTGTTTCTGCCTGAAGCTGCCTGCTGATGCTGCAGAAGTTGCCCAAACTGTAGCCTGCAGTTCTGCGAGGCTTGTCTTTCAGATCCAGAGAAGTGACAATAGCCAAGTGGAAATAAGAAGTATCCACATGAGAAACCCCAAAATGCCTTTATTAGTTTATTTTATTTAAAAATGCTCATTTTCTTTATAAAATAAAACATTTTAAAAACAAGCCTGGAACCTCTTATTTTCCTTTGATCTCTCTGACAAAAGAATGGGGCCAGAGCTGGACACAGTGGCACATGCTTGTAATCTGTAAACCCAGTGGCTAGGGAGGCTGAGGCAGGAGGAGCATGAGTTGAAAGCTAGACTTAGCAAGTTAGCAAGACCCTGAGCAACTTAGCAAAACTCTGTCTCAAAATAAAAAATCAAAAAGAGGGGGTGCTAGGGATGTGGCTCAGTAGCTAAGTATTCCTCGGTTCGATCCCTGGTACCAAAAAAAAAAAAAAAAAGAAATGGGGCCACGGGCATTTAACAATGGACACTGTGAACAGCATCAAGGATTGTTCAAATATATGGGACACAAGAGTGCTTCTTAAAACTGAAAGGAATAGGTACAGACTCCCCAAATAAAAGAACTAATTGTTATTAAAGGCTGAATATCCCTAATCCAAAAATCCAAAATCTTCAATGTATCAAAACCTGAAACTTTTTCTGCAGACATGATGCCACAAATTGTCAAACTCCCCATCTGACCTCATGGGACAGGTCTCAGTCCAAAAGCAGGTGCACCAAACATGTTTAAAATTAGCTTCAGCTACATGTATAAGGTATATAAGAAATGAGAATGAATTTTGTGTTTAAACTTGGGTCTCATAACCAAGTTATCTCAAAGTATCTGTAAATATTCCAAACTCCAAAAAATAAAAAATCTGGAATACTTCTGGTCCCAACCATTTCAGATAAAGGATTCTCAACCTAGATCATATTTATTAAAACAATATAATGCAATATTTGTTAGCAGTGAACTAAGATCTGTCAAAATGGTACAGTTAATCATTTCAATGGCACCACCTTCATAAATCTGCATAAGAAAGGATTCCAATGCTGTGTTTCAGTTGGGGGCATCTTATATCAGTCTCTGGCAAATATAAGATGGAAAAAAGTTATTTATTCAAAATAATTTGTAATGTTAGCTTCTGAACAATTCAAAGTTTTAAATTCAGAAAAGAAAAGAGCAATCAGAAACTACTCAGGCTACAAGAAAGAAAAAAAGAAAGAGAAAGAAGAGAGAAAGAAAACGAAAGAAGGAAAAAGAGAGAGAAGGAAAGAAGGGAAGAAAGAAAGAAAGAAAGAAAGAAAGAAAGAAAGAAAGAAAGAAAGAGAAAGCAAGCTCAAATCAAATCATATACAGACCTAGGATAAGGTTGTGTAAGGATGTGTTTGGGAATATATTTTTTCTTGAAATAGTAATTATACCCTAACCCTAACCTTCTTCAAAGATCTTCTTTGTGTTAAGATGGAAAATAAGGATTCTTAAAAATTTTTGGCTTGCTTCACTAAACAAGATTCTGCAGGGCTCTCAGTAATATGAATGATTAATTTGGAAAATATAAGCTAATGCCTTTAGACAATGGCAGATGCAGGGCAAGGTAATTTACCAAACAAATATCTGATTTATATTTATCAGACATTCTTAAGTAGCCCATGTCCTTCCATGGACACTAAAAGGAAACTTCCTGCATCATGACAGCTAAGCTCAAATCCTGTTCACTCGGTACATACTGGAATAGCTCCAAAAATGCCATATAGTATCACCAGCTTAGGACTAACTTAGACTTAAGTGACAACACCAACATTGTCATTTTGAAACTTATATAAACCCTCTCTTCCAGAACCCAGAACACCTGGTAGGCTTTTTAGAGCCAATCCTCTAATCGTTTCACTTTTGAATTCAAATACCGAAGATAGCCACAGAGTATAAGGAGAGTACCTGCTGATTTCAAATGAGTTCTGCTTAAATCATTGTCAAAAGAAGAAAGCAGTATTATGTAATGAATTTTAAAAACTGTTCCAAACTCCATAGAATCATATGCTGTGACTGCTCCACCATTGGCTATGAAAATTATAAAACTGGTTGTTATTTTTAAAAACTATGTTTAAAATATAGTTGTTCTTCATAATTAAATCATTCAAGCATGTCCCAAAATATGCAATATTATAGGGAATGGAAGATCTGGGGGAATTCCAGGAAAACACCCTTACCTGGAAAAGATAACTTCTTACGAATTTTATTTTTCAAACCTGCTCCCATCTTGCTAAGTCAATATCTTTGAGTCATTCACCGGCATCTGGAAAATAAGACATTTAAAATATTTGGGGGGGGGGGGTGTCATGAAGATTTTTGTTTTCTGGTTGCTTTTTCTTTTTTTCTTTCTTCCTTTCTTGTCACCCAATTCTTTTTTGCAAAGTTAAATTGGAAGTAATGCCAGAACAAGAGTAAAAAGTAACATCAAAAACTGAAACAAAAGGATTTCTAGAAAAACATTGGGAAGCATTTTGTTTACTTGATTTCCAAAACTATGCAAAATAAAAAGGTTCTGCAAATAAGTAACTTTCACATTTTTCCTGGAATTTCCCTGGCTACCGCAGACCCTGAGAACAATTTTACCAGAAATATAATCAAATAGGAATGTGAAATCTCAGAACCCAAATTCCAGTATTTCAAACCAGACTGCTCACTTGCTAAACCTGATTAAGAAACAGGGTGTCAATAATGAAGAATGATTAAGGCATAATCAATGAATGGGGTAGTGATTACCTGGTAGATGTAGCATCTTTGTGATACCAATCTAACTTTTTGACTCAGAAATGATTCAGGAGTCATTACTTCTCTCTGTTGATGGACTGGTAGAAAGGAGCGGATATCTGAATGTGGTGGATTCATGAGTCTATCCCCTTTCCACCGCAGCAGGATTCTTGGCTTCTATTCCAATGTTCTTTCATTGGCCATGTTTTAGACGCGGAGTTCGCCTTTCCCTCATTGTCCCTTTACTAATGGGAGGCGAACTCACTGTGCAGCTGCTTGCAAAGGGGAAAGTCTATTTGAGTTTTGCCCGGCAGTGGACTTGAACATCAAATCCATGGTGATGTCAGCAGAACTACACCAACAGAAAGATTTTCTGCCCTTCACCCCTCCTTTTTTTAAAGATGCATGTCTTATGGAAAATCTCAGGGGACTTCTTTTGTCTTGGAGAGATGGGGCAAGTGTAGTGGACAATTTTGGATGAAGGAAAGGAGGGAGGGTAGAAAAAATGAATATGAAAGAGAAAGAGGAAGGAAGGAAGGAAGGAAGGAAGGAAGGAAGGAAGGAAGGAAGGGAGGGAGGGAGGGAGGGAGGGAAGGGAGAAGGGAGGTGGGAAGGAGGGAGGTGGGAAGGAGGGAGCCAGTGTGTTCAGATCTACTCTTGGGCATTCATCCTGACACCCAACATCATGAAGCAGGAGACACCAAGTTTTTGGTTCCCCCTGGTTTTGCAATATTTCAGATGTCTTTTCTCTCACCCTTTGCAACCCCTGTCTTTCGCTCAAAGATCCAATTACCTCAACAAGAGGTTCATCCAGCAATTGCTACTTCACGGGTAACCACCAAGGCTATGCATCTTGCCACAGCACACTTTCTCCTTGTGACATTGCCACAGGGGTACCAGGCCACCATGTGGGGGCATCTCTCAAGGAGGCAAGGCAGTACCAAAGTCAGCTAGTTTAGGCTGAATTAATTCTTCTTATTCAGATAAAAAAAAAAAAAACCCAAAACAAGAAAACCTGACCAGCAGGGAGGAGGGGTGGGAAGGTGAAGCCAAGCCATGGTTTCGTGTTCCTTTCAAGTAAAGGAAATGTTAGAAATTGGTATTTATAATCTTTCCACCACATGCTTCCACATTAAAATATATATATATATATATATTATATATATATATATATTATGGAAAATGACAAATGAAAGCATAACATAGGTCCACAGAAGAAAAGAGACATGAATAATGGCATGAATAAGAATAAGATATTGGACACAAACAAAAGATACCCTCCGATTATTGGAGTATTTTTTTTTGTAATTAATTGAAAAATCTAAACCTGCTTAATGTTCACTTACAATAGATGTGTAACAGAGATCAACCATTGAAGAGTGAGAAATAGGAGGTAAATTTTCTTTGGACACATTAGATGAAACAAAAGAAAAAGAGATTTTGCCAGTAACAAGTTGCTTCGTGTACAGCTGGCTCAAGGAGAACACTTTCACTTTGGAGAGGAATAAGTTTGCTCATGATGACAATTTTTCTTCCTTTTAAAAAGGCAATTTTGCCAATCTACAACTTCCTTTTTGATTATATTGTTAATAAAGCAGGGAAGGGGATTAAAACGAAAAATGAATGATTAGACCCAGATTCTGACATAGAAATAGGAGACATTTTTTTTTTTTAAATCAGATGTCTGCCATTTCTTTAATATGAGTGAACTACATGCTGCAGGAATGCCTCCTAACACCAGCCAACTTTAACACTCTCCATCCAGAGGTGCTTTGCCCTTGAGAAAGCAAACCACAATCATATTGGAAAGTGGGGGTACAGAAATAAAGGATTAGATTACTTAGATCCCACAAGGATCTAAGCACAACGTACAAAATGTGCATTTCCTCAGACCTTTAACTGTAGAACAATGGGATTCTTGTTCTGAGAAAGGTATAGCAGAGCCTGGAAGCCCTGCAATGATACTTACAAAAGGGATGCCACCCTCAAACCCAAGAAACTGGGTTCCACTGGAGCAGAAAGCCCCTTGCCTTCCTCCCAGGCACAGATTCCCTGAGCAGGACAGCTGCCAACCCCCACCCCCTGCATTTTCCCCAGGAGTCTAGCTTTGCTCACCTAGGGCTCCCCAGGCCTTCTCATTTCCACATTTCCCTCTTCTTTTAGAACAATAAGAATAAACCAAATAGAATATGATTTTAAACAGTCGCTGCCAAATCAAAGTTTGGAAAGAAAGTGTACTAATCCACATCACCT